>CM076581.1:1418686767-1418918514 GCA_034641835.2 Pinus albicaulis | reverse complement strand
TCTACGTATTTTTCCCAACAAGCTTATAAATATCTATCCGAGGAATAAAATTTTTGAACAAGGAACATCAGTCCATGGACCCATGTTGCTCTCTGTTTTCACAAAAAACGTCGTTTAGGGCCTCAAAACGACTCCGGAAGTTCAGGACCCGAAAAACTGCTAAAAATAGTAAGTTTTGTTGCAACTTGAAAACTGAAAGAACTGATGGTGGGGGTTCAAATGGAATAGGTGGGTGGCCACCAATGTCCACCTGGATCATTAAGGCCCCAAAATGGCTTCGGGAGTGGAGGACCCGAAAACCTGCTAAAAATAGTAAGTTGTGCTGAACGTGAAAAGCTGCAAGAATTGATGGTGTGCGGGTCCTAATGGAATAGTGGCTAGGGATTGATCCACCTGGATCATTCCTCCCTCCTTAAGAAGAAATTTTCCCCATTGTGTTGAGATCCTCCATGAGATGAGGCACGTTCTGTTGTCGAAGATGTCATGGACCTACGAGCAGACATGCTGGATGAAATTAGTAAATTTGCTTTCTTTATCAGCCTCAGACAATACATGTGTGGATTATGTCTGTGTAGTCGTATGAGGTATGGCAACATCAAGAAGCGGTGCGTCAGGGGTCATATCAATGGAGTGTGTGTCTTGACAGTGTAGAGGAACCTCTATGAGTGAGGAGAAAATTTCCTCATATTCCTTCGTGACTTTATCCATCTGCTGCAGCCATGCAGGGGAGCCCTATTTCGAGGTTGTGGCCACAATATTCTTCTTTCCCTATGAGTGAGTTGTAAGGAAAATAAATTTCCTAGTTTGGGAAACAATCTTACTCCATTGTTTTGATGCAGTCAAAGAGATGACAGGAGGTGGTACTACCACCGTTATCCTGTACAAGTTATTTCCCAAAGTAATAACAATAGCATGAGGCCTAGACTCATACATAGCATGTCTCCTCCACAAGTATGGTTGGCCCAATAATACATCAGCTACATCAAGAGGAGCAACATCACACAATACCTCATCCGTGAATGGCTTGATACTGTACGGAAGGCGGCACTGCTGGCAGATGCGGAGATCTCTCCCTGGGTGGAGCCACCCGATGGTATACGGTTGCGGGTGTGCTATGGTCGGTAGGCCGAGCCGCTTCATGACCTCTGCTGAAATGAGGTTCTTTTGGCTTCTGCTATCGACAAGAAATTGCAGCGGAGAACCCTTTACCCACATCTGCGACTGGAAGAGGCGCTCCCCCTCCTCTGGATCCTCTGGACCCTCCTTCTGGATCTTGGTGGTGGCAACAATGGCACTGGGATCCGCATCAATGATCTACTTCCCTTTGTCATTGCCTTTGTCTGGTTCTAACTCAGGATCAGAAAATGCATCTGATTCGGGTGCCTTTAGTTCGGCCACCAAAGACTGTTTGGCCCGACACTCATTTGTGCTATGAGTGGGGCTATTATGAAATTCACACCACTTCCCTGTGTCCTTCTTTGGATTTGTGGTGTTGTTATGAGTCGCATTGCTTTGGCCTTTCCCCTTGTTCTTCGGTTCGGGGGCACCTTTCGGATTCGCAGATCCAAAGTCTCGCTTCTTCTGCTTAAATTTCTGCTCGATCTTAGCGGCATAGCGATATGCCGTGCCAAGCGATGTAATGTCGAGGAACTCCATTTCCTCCTGAATGTGTTTGTGTAGACAGCCGCGGTACTTGAGCACCAAATGTCTCTCTAAATCTTTAATACCCAACTTTGTGCGCAGGGTATGGAACAGATTCGTCAGTTCGTGCACATCTTGATCCTTTTGTTGCCGCAGCGTGGTCCATTGGATGTATTTGTCCTCATAGCTCCCCACGGGGTAATATTGTTCCTTGCTTCCATCTAGGAGGAAATTCCAAGGGTGTGGACAAGAATAGAGAGGGCTCTTCGTCCTTTTTCCACAAAGAAGGTTTCCCACCAGCTTTTGACATGGGGGGGCGGCTTTGAGGAGTGAAAATAATCTTTTCTACGTAGAAATCATGGACCGAGAAATACCTCTTCCAAAGAACCCACCCAACTATCTATCTCGCTGAACACCGAGAGGGGGGGTGAATCAGTATTTATTTCAATTAGAGCATTAGTTAATCTTCAATTATTATCAGTGTTTGTACAATGATAGCAGAAAACAAGAGGAACACAAATGCACACAATTTTTAAGGTGGAAACCCACTCCGGGACAAAAACCACCTAATGCTTTTCTAATAATTCTTTTCAACTCCAATTGAAAATAAAGCTCCAACTTCCTAGAATCTAGAAAAGCATTCTTCTCCAGATCCCACTAGATGGAAGCTCCAATGCTCAAGATTCTTTAGTAGTCACTGAATGGATGCCCCAACACCCAATGAGCTACAACTCACCCTAGCACCACCCTACCACCCTATAGAAGAATAAAAGAAGAATGGACTCCCGTACCTGGGAAAATGGTCCACTTTACAATGATATAGAATGATGTAGAAGAAGAAGATATACTAGACCATAACCCCAACTTTGACACAACCACCTAATGATGATCCTAGACTTCCCAACACTGCCTCTTCAACCCTTGGCAGATAGACACTAGTACAATTTGTACAATAATGTATTTACAATGACTAAGTACAATGATACCTTTACAATGATTGTATGCAGTGCTGCCCACTTGAAGACTTCATAGGATGAAATTATTGCTGCTGTTATGCACCTTAGTTGATACTCTTTTCATGCTAAACTCTGTTGCACCTCGCTTTGCTGTGCTGCCCTAGAAAGTCTAGTCCTTTGCAACCCTTGACAACACATGATCTAGCTTTTTATTTGCCTTCTAGGAGCTCGATATTGAATTTGGTGTATCTCTGTTATTTTAGATCCCAAATATCTTATTTTTCGTCCCGTATTAGTCCTTTGAGTCATCTTTCCAATGCCATAGGTATGACCCAATTTGGATTCTTCAAGGGAGAGTTATACCCAATATCTCACAATGCCCTAATTATGAACTATTTCAGCATAACGAACTTGTATATCATGCCACATGTCACTGTTTCTTCATTTGGTCTAAAATTAATAGATCGAAAGCTACAGTCTGTGCACCATATTTCACTTCTTACATAATTCCAATCTGATACTCAGAGAGAGATTTATGACGATTTTCCTCTAAGTTCATGTCTCCCTTTCTCGATGAATTTCAAATGCCATGTAATATGATGACCGTAATGCATCATATCTTCCAAAAATATTGCGCCCTTGATCTGAAATTTTCACAAGAGGCTTCCTCAGATTTTACCACCTCATAAAAATTTCAGCATTTGACCCTTCATATAAAAAAAAAAAAAAATGTTAGAGCGAAAATTCCACGATGACGTATTTCGATGGCGAAATCCCTTACATGAGGAGGAAATGAGGATCACAATTTATATAAATGCTTAGGTTGAGAGGGGCTTCAACAAGTGAACGTGGGAGGGATTTTAGGAGCTTAAAAAATATTAATTATGACTTTTCAATGACCCATGCCCCAACCCCATGGGGTTTTAGCCCACTAACTGGGGGTACAAACTTCAAACATGAATATCTCTCAAACCGTGAATAATTACATGGCGTGCCATATATCAACGGAAACATCTCGACAAGTAGAAACCATCAAAAGCATTATTGACCCAGAATATATTAATTTGGTAGGTCAAAATTCCCATGCAATATTGGGTTAGCCCCTGGTGCTGCTTGGGTTGACATCAATGACAACCGCTGATCAACAATATCCCCCTTTGGCATTGATGGCAACACAAGTACTCCCCCTGCGATCATGACACCTCTTCCTACAAAATTCTCTCCCCCTTTGACATCAATGGAAAAGGGTAACTCCCCCTAACACACAACCATCCTGTGGACCTGTACACACTTCCACTCCCCCTTTATATTCTGAATAAGGAAAATATAATGAGAACTTGGGAGAATCCCAAGCTTCTGGCGAAGATATTCCAATGCTTCATGAGTACTCTCATGATCATCAACACTTCCTGTCCAATCTGCATCTGTAAAGGAACGAATAATGAGATTTTTACCCTTGGGATACCACAAGCCATATTCTGTTGTTCCCTTTAGATATCGAGGAATTCTTTTGATGGTAATAATATGTGATTCTTTTGGTGCTGCTTGGAATCTTGCTACTTGTCCAACTGCTTGCATAACATCTGGCCGGGAGGCTGTTACATATAGAAGACTACTAATCATAGATCTGTACAACCTTTGATCCACATCCTTAGATGAGTCGTCTATGCTTAATTTGCAACCTGTTACCATTGGAGTAAGGATGGGTTTGCAATCTTCCATTTTAAATTTCTTGAGCATTTCCTTGATGTACTTGGCTTGACATATAAATATTCCTTTCTCTTGCTAAGATATTTGAAGCCCTAAGAAGTATGTTAGCTCACCAATTAAAGACATCTCGAAATCACTTTCCACCTTTGTAGCAAACTTCTTACTTAGTCGATCATCATTTCTACCAATTATTATATCATCCTCTTTAGCTATTAGACATGCTTTAGTTGCTTCATCCAGAACATATATGTCGTTTGGAGCTCGACTTGCTGTAGCCACAATTTCACCATACACACCTTTCCTGATTTCACATTTTGTGGAGTTGAATAGTATTGTGTGTCCTCGATCACACATTTGTCCAACACTGAGCAGATTGTGATTCATGTTTTCAACTAGTAGAACATTATTGGCTAGAGAATCTTTGCTTCCGAGAGTGACAGTACCTGATCCTATAACATTTGAAGATCCATCATTTCCAAAGGACACGGTTCCATCCTTCTTCTCTTTCATAGATACAAATTTATTTCTATCTCCAGTCATATGCGTTGAGCAACCGCTATCAACATACCACACATCTTTGTTCTTTTGAGCCTTGAGAGCGAGAGCACAATTATCATTCTTCTTCTTCTTCCATGTTCGTTCATTCCGTGGCTTCGAAGATTCTTCTGGAGGATTTTCAAGTCTGCAGTCTTTGGCTATGTGTCCAAAGTTTTGACATTTGTAACATTCAATATTATTTCTTAAATGTTCAAATCTATTTATGTTTCGCTGAGCCCTGGGAGGTTCATATTTGACAGATCTCCTGGAATTGTATTCGTTCCTAGGGTACGTGCAACATTCTACAACTTTATGACCAAATTTTCCACATGAATAACAGTAGCCATAAAAAATATGTTGGTACCTGGATGGAAATTTTCATCGAGGAATTGTCTTCCAAGGCTGTTCTTGCGAATCTTGTCCAATGAAGTCTACATGCATGTTAGATCTCATAGGTTCATTATATTTTGTTGTAGAAGGTCCTGCTTCTTCTTCTTTGTAACCAATGCCAGTTTTTTCGTTGTAAGATCGTTGATTGTTGATGAGTTCTTCCAATGCCCTTGAGTTGTTGGCATAGTTTTGGATAGTTTTTCCTTTCTTCACTTCCTCACACAGCGAGACTACTTCAGCTTCTAATTCTTCCCTTTCTTGGTTGCTTTCTTCCAACTTATTTTGAAGTGACTCTTCAATGCATTTGTGTTCTTCAACTTCAATTTTGAGACCTTGAACTTGTTCTTCAAGATTTTTGGAACAGATCTTCTCTGCCTTGAGATATTTTATAAGCTTGGTTGCTTCCTCATAAAATTCTTCTATGGTCCATCCTTCTTCTTTGTTGTTTGATACCTCTTGCTTATTGTTCTTGGGTTTATTGTGCTTGGCCATAAACAATACTCTCTCATTGGCTTCTTCTTCACTATCATTGTATTCATCGGATTATGAGATATCTTCTTTAGAGAGAAAGTTCCTTTTGGATCCTTGCTTGTTGAATTTCTTAAGGCCTTTCTTTCTTTTTGAGTTGTCATTACTTTTTTTTGGACATTTTGTTGAAAAATTCCCAACCTCATTACAGCTGAAACATATCAATGGAAGTTTACCTTTGAATTGTCCCTTACCAATTTGTAGTTTTCTCATGAAGTAAGCATATTCTTCATCTGAAAGACCTTCTTCATCATCTCCCTTTTCTTCACACTTGCAGGTGCATGTCTTTTCAATTAAAGGTTGTTTATCCTTATTGGTTTTCTTAGATGCAACGAACGCAGTTTCTAGATGCGAAGTACCCTCTTCTTCATCAAGTCTCATTTCATATGCTATGAGAACTCCATGTAATTCCTCTTTGCTGAGTTTGTCCAGATTTTCACTGTATTCTAAGACCGATACCTTTGGGTTGAATCTCCCTGGTAACATTCTAAGAATCTTCCGTATAATAGTCTTCTCGTCAACTGGCTCTCCCAATCCTTCCAGAGTATTGGTTATTTCATCAACGTATTGGAAGTATGCAGCAATGTTGTAATCTTCTTTCATTCTGAGTTGCTCAAATTTTGCTCTATAGATTTGAAGCTTTGCTTCTTTGACATTTGAGTCACCTGCATATATATTCTCAAGCTTGTCCCATACATTTTTGGCAGTTTTACAACCCAACACCTTATGATAAACATATTCAATAAGTCCACTAATAATAATATTCTTTGCTTTTGCATCATTTACCAAATTCGTCTTACCTTGTTCATCCGCGGTTGATGTAAATCCATTTTGAACAGTGTCCCATACTTCGTAACCTTGCGCCAAGAGATAAACCTCCATTCTTCCTTTCCAGAGTGCATAATTATTTTCATTGAATAAAGGTACACCATTCTTGGTATGCTCCATGACCTCCTTCCAGCTGTTAAACTGCTATTGAAGGAACCAAGCTCTGATACCAATTGTTGGAAATACTGAGAGGGGGGGTGAATCAGTATTCCTTTCAATTAGAGCATTAGTTAATCTTCAATTATTATCAGTGTTTTTACAATGATAGAAGTAAACAAGAGGAACAAAAATGCACACAGTTTTTAAGGTGGAAACCCACTTCGGGACAAAAACCACCTAATGCTTTTCTAATAATTCTTTAATATTCAACTCCAATTGAAAATAAAGCTCCAACTTCCTAGAATCTAGAAAATCATTCTTCTCCAGCCCCCCTAGATGGATGTGCTCCAACACCCAATATTCTTAGCAGTCAACCGAATGGATGCCCCAACACCCAATCAACTACAATTCACCTTAGCACCACCCTACCACCCCGTGTATGAATAACAAGAATGGACTCCCATACCCAGGGAAAAATGGTCCACTTGCATAAATGATATAGAATGATGTAGAAGAAAAAGATACACTAGACCATAAAAAACTATGACAAAACCACCTAATTATGATCCTAGACCACCCAACACTACCTCTTCAACTCTTTGCATATAGACACTAGTACAATTTGTACAATAATGTATTTACAATGACTTAGTACAATGATACCTTTACAATGATTGTATGCAAGGCATCCCACTCGAAGACTTCATGTGATGAAATTCTACCGTTGTTATACCTTGTTTGTCGCTTCTTTCATGCTACCTCTCGTCTCCACCTTGCTTTGCTTTGTTGCCCTAGAAATTCTGGTCCTTTGCAGCCCTTGAAAACACATGATATAGCTTTTTCTTTGCCTTCTAGGAGCTCAATATTGAATCTGGTGTATCTCTATTATTTAAGATCCCCAATTTCTGATTTTTACTCATGTAGTAGTCCTCTGAGTCGTCTTTCTGATGCCATAGGTATGACCCAAATTGGATTATTCAAGAGAGAGTTATACCCAATCTCTCACACTGCCCTAATTATGGACTGTTTCAGTAGAGCGAACTTGTACGACATGCCACGTGTCACTGTTTCTTCATTTGGCTCTGAAATTTATAGAGAAAAAACTACAGTCTATGCACTATTTGTCAATTTTTACGAAATTCCAATCCGATACTCAGAGAGAGAGTTATGATGATTTTACCCAAGGTCACTTCTTTGAAATGAATTTCGTGAGCCTCGCAAAATGACCGACTTCCACAGACTATCTCCAATAATATTGTGCACCTTGATCTGAAATTTTCACAACAACTTCCTCGATTTCAATCAATTTCATAAAACTTTCACCTTCCGAACCTTCTTAGAAAAAAACATTAGAGAAAAATTCCACGATGACCTATTTCGTATGGCGAAATCCTCGTAGGAGGAGGATATAAGGAGCATTTCCTCTCCGTCCGGTTTAGGCGAGAGGGGCTTCAAAAAGTGAACGTGGGAGGGATTTTAGGAGCTTAAAAAATATTAATTATGACTTTTCAATGACCCATGCCCCAACCCCATGGGGTTTTATCCCACTAACTGGGGGTACAAACTTTAAACATGAATATCTCTCAAACCGTGAAGAATTACATGGCGTGCCATATATCAACGGAAACATCTCGACAAGTAGAAACCATCAAAAGAATTATTGACCCAGAATATATTAAATTGGTAGGTCAAAATTCCCATTCAATATGTGGGTAGCCCCTAGTGCTACTTGGGTTGACATCAATGACAATGGTACCGATCAATACTATCTACGACATCTCGCATCTATTTGGCCTTCAAATACAAGAATGTCAAATTTTACCTATACCTTGAAGGGAGTGGCACCTCTAGAGTGGTCGTTGGATGCAAATGCGCGTAGGTGGGCCTCCAATAAAGGTATTTGAGAAAAGTTATCCATCATCGCATTCCTTTGTTTCTAGCGCCTTTCCCCGAGTAATATTTTCATCAGATCTCCTCGCTTCCCCTTCGCTTCTTCTTTTTCTTCCACCATGGGAGGTCGTTAGGGCTTGCAAGGTTGATCTTGCAAGGGTTCAACTAGATCGAGCCCTAACTCCTTATACCCTGACCGCGTTGGGGACATGCAAAGAAAAATGAAGAAAGAGTAGACTGCTCTGATACAACTGATCCGGATTTATGCAAAAATGCAAAAGAATACACATATAGCCATATATGGAGAGATGCAGTGGAAATAATGCTTCATTTTATTAATATCAAATAACTGAAATTTTCTTACAGATAGAATGGAAATAAACTAGCTAGGGCGCTGGTAGCTTATCTTTGAGAAGAGATGTGGCCACTACAGGCCTCTAAACTATGTTACAATGAGGCTCGAGGGCCTATTTATTATTGATAAATAATGGAGAACTCTAAAAGTCCCAATAGCCTAACCTTAGGAGATGAATCGCCAAAACTATGGGCACAGTTTGGGTAAATTGGTGTTTCAACTTCCCAGGAATGTAGCTTTGGCATACGATCTCCGTTTGACGCATATGATACATTGTTAGAAATATCTATCTGAGGACTACAACTGTTGCTGAAAATATCAATTTCAAAATAGAATCATATTCGCCAGACAAACGTTGCCCAAAAAATGTTGTTTAGGGCCTCAAAATGGCTCCAGAAGTTTAGGACCCGAAAAACTGCTAAAAATAGTAAGTTGTGCTGCAACTTAAAAAATGAAAGAACTGATGGTGCATTAGGGGAATTTTGAGATCGAAAATGGGCCTCCTAATTAAATTATAAAATAATAGTGGAAATAATAAAACAAGATTTGATTACATCATCAAATTTTAGAGGGAAAAAAGGAAAAAATTATTTTTTCAACTCGTAATTTCAACTTATCTCCTTATGGGTTTGTTCAAATTTCGAGAAGAAGCAGTTGTTACATGTAGAATTTGATTTCTCATCCAAGGAGTACTCATGTTGCATACTTTCGATGGACACTACTACACGAAAAATGAGAAATACATGAAAAACATGATTGGAAACACATTTTTTCATGTATTTCTCATTTTACGTGTAGTAGGGTCCATCGAAAGTATGCAACATGGGTACTCCTTGGATGAGGAATTAAATTTTCCATCCAAAAAGTACTCCCGCTCGAAATTTGAGTAAAACCTTAGGGTGATAAGTTGAAAATACGAGTTGAAAAAGGAGTTTTATAATTTTATTATTTTTTAATATTTTTACTTTTTTACTCCAAAAATGGTGAATCACCCCCCATGGTTGACATCACCATCTTGAATCCTATTAGTTCTTATAAAGTTTATTTTTGTTGTACATTTTTTTTAGGAGGCCTATTTCAAACCTCAAAATTCCCCTAATGGGGGTTCAAATGGAATAGGTGGGTGGGCACCAATGTCCACCTAGATCATTAAGGCCCCAAAACGGCTCCGGGAGTGCAAGACCCGAAAACCTGCTAAAAATAGTAAGTTGTGTTCAAAGTGAAAAGTTGCACGAATTGATGGTGCGGGTCCAAATGGAATAGGTGGGTGGCCACCGATATCTACCTGCATCATCCATATTCATCGAATTCCTTTGGTAACTTCAAAATGATACATTTATGTGGAAGAGAAATTTAGGGCGAGAGGTGAATATATGTGTTTATAGAGAAATGAGGCTCACTCTTTGAGTATAAACCTTCATGTAATGTTGTTTTATCATATGCCCCATTACGGGGTCTGTTTTCCTCTTACTTTTGGAAATAATCGAAGATAGGAAAAAACCCCTTTACAAACATGTTTCTGAGAAGAAGACAACTTGACCTCTAAAAACAATAAATGTTTATTCACATGGAATATTTTTTTATAGTTTTGAATTGATAAGGTTATATTGAAGATAAATTTGGGATTGGAG
Organism: Pinus albicaulis; assembly: GCA_034641835.2. Lineage (NCBI taxonomy): Eukaryota > Viridiplantae > Streptophyta > Pinopsida > Pinales > Pinaceae > Pinus > Pinus albicaulis. The sequence continues at coordinate 1,418,907,949 of CM076581.1, read as the reverse complement.
ATAGGTCTCAATCGTCATAGAGGAAGATAGCTCACTTTTTCAGGAGAGAATTTTTGTAAGGTAAATTACCTGCACCGTTTTCATGTTTTGAATGTATTTTTTCTGCGAGTTTTGCATGTTCATGATATGGCCTTTTAAATAAATATTTACTTATTTTCTTGAATATTATACCACTCAGAGTATTTGTTTTCTTTCATTTTCTATGTTCAGTAGGTACCTTTGCTCCTTTTATTCCCTCTTGTGATATTCTTTATGTCTTGTGTGACATTTGATGTTATCCTTGTCATGGCATGCATGCTATAATGTGCATTTTTCATGAAGGTAAATTAGCTGCATTGTTTCCATGTTCTAAATGTATTTGTTTGTAGGAGTTCTACATGTTGCTGATATGGCCTTTTAAATAAATATTTATTTATTTTTTGGAATATTATACTGCTTAGAGTATTTGTTTTATTTCATTTTCTGTGTTCAGTAGGTACCTATGCTCCATTTATCCCCTCTTGTGATATGTTTTCTTTTTTTTTATGAAATTTGATGTTATCCTTGTCGTGGAATGCATGCTACAATGTGAATTTTTCATTAAGGTAAATTACCTTCACTATTTGCATAATATAAATGTATTTGTTTGCAGGATTTATGCATGTTGATTATATGGCCTTTTAAATAAATATTTATTTATTTTTATCGAGTCTTATAGCACTCAAAGTATTTATTTTCCTTCATTTTTTATGTTCATGGATGAATTTTCTTGTGCAACTATAAATTCTCTTGTTTTCTTGGGTACATTGTCCAAGAAATATATTTTTTGTCACAAGTTTGCTTGCATTTTTTGAACTTTCAAAATTTCTCTTCTTGTTGAAGGAGCTTTAATAATATTTATTATTTCACCGAATATATAGATGAAACAACAACTGCTTCTAAAGTATTCAAGAGTTGTATAATTAATATCCTTGCTAATGCTACAAATGCATTAGAAAACGTTCAGCGAGATGAAGTTTGGAGGCCCTACTTAAGTCTGTTCATACTGCTGCAACAGACTTATACAACATAATTTTTCTTTCGGTTGCTTGTTCGATGTTCAATCTTCAAGAGATTTAACATCGATCCCACCACAAAATTGTTCTTTGGGTGTCTTTATTTATATTTATTTCTTTTAAACTTAATAAATAGGTCGGATTTCATTGATGTGATTGGTTCTTCTACTTAAATGACTGCTTCATACATTAGTTCCCTGGAATGTGGTCCACATTGCAGATTTATGGTCACAATCCTTGCTATACTTTATATTAATGATAATAATTTTTTTCATATCTACATTTACATGATTTAGATGCGATCCATAAAATATTTTTGTCCATCATTTTATCCTTCGTTTCTTAAGTATATAATCATACTTATTTCATTACAACTATTGGTATATATATGTTTGATGATGCTTTAATATATGATGTTAATATGTGTTACTATGCTAAAGTCTTGCTTATATTTATGTTGAATGAATTTCCGTCATGGACTATATTCATTCTCATATGTAAGTGTGTTCATTTATGCATTGAATAATCCCCTATTTAGGAAAAAAAAGAACACATACTTAGATTTGAATTGTACATGGAGGAGACAATAAAAATACTAGCTCCTCTTAACACAATACACCTTCCATAGAAAATATAACATAAATTTTCACTTAAATAGAAAGTAAATGAGCTTAATCTCCTATGAAAATAAATTACATCAAGAGTGTTGTTATGAATCGATATCTTATGACTCCATATCTTACCACCCATGGATGACTTCCACAATAATATTAAGTTTACAATCTCAAAGTTCATGCAATCATTAGGTTCATGCATGATTATCATTATTCAAGAAACATTTTTGTTGCCCATCAGAATGGTGGGTAACATGTGACTCTTTCTTGGGGATAAGTGCTTCCTATGGTATCTCTTGAGAATCCTAGAATCTCATCATGAAATGAAGTAATTCAAGTTTAAGTTTGTAGTTCAAGGTAACAACCTCAAAATTGTATCTAAATTATGGCCCTTTCTCTTATTCTTCATCATCATGGAGAAAAAATAAACATCAAATATTCAATATCTGTAGGTTTTGGCCTCTTTCAATGCTAGGTTGCAAGCCAATTCAAGAACCTACTAGGAAAAAAACTGATAGCTCACAACCCAATCAAAAATCCTGCTAGTCAAAAAAAAAAATTAAGTCCTTTGATTAGTTGGGCTACCATAAAATTTCTCTATATAAATTTAGTCCTTTGATTAGTTCGGCTACAACAAAATTTCTCTATCTAATTTTGAACAACATTGTTTCAATGAATATATCCATCAACCCTTACACTAACCTCTAGCTACATTTTCATTTTAGGATAAATATAATATCTATTAGTAGGTATTGAATTTATGGTCAACAATTTTTCTATATTTTTTCTCTTGTTAGCTCAAACAACACACCCCTTAAAACATTTCCATCTCTAAAATCATTAGAATTACCAATTTCTACCTCCAACAATAAAGGCATTACTAGTCTATAGTCATCATTGAATAATTGATCAAAATCCATCAATATAGTTTCATTTCCATGTGGATCATAACTATCATAGAAGGAAAATTCCTTAAAATAAACCACCTATGATTTGGGATGACTACATGTCATCTACCATTTGACAAATTCAACATTTTTTCTATGTTTACTTGAATATATCCCTAAGATTCTTTGTTTTCATGTCACTATTTTGTTTGGATAAAAAGCATGAGAATATGGTCTAAAACGAAGATGAATGCTGGAGTGGGGTCCCTTGGGGTTAGTTTAGATAAATTTTTGTATATATTTTGTTGTGCGCACTACACAAAAGAGTGAAAGGGGTTTTGGGATAGGTCAAAGTCCCTAATCAATGTAAATGGGTTTTAAGGGAAAATCATGAGTCTCAAGCTATGGTTTGAGACCATGTTCTCTACGCGCTAAGATTAGTATAAATATGTAAGGGTCAAGTCATGGAAAGGAAATCATGGGATGGATATTTTTTGATGTATTTTTTCTAAACTTTTTCATCTAAGTCTGGGTTTGTGTAGGAATTATTCTCTTGGTTGTGTGTGTAAAGACCTAGTCCTAGCTATGTGCAGACTCCATTGGCTGTGTGCACGCAGGGTAAATTTTTTGGGAAGTCTGAATGTACTGGAATTGTTGGATATATTAATATCAAAGATTTTTTTGGTGGAATAAAATGTGTTATGTGCTTTATTTATTATTTATCTGATTTACTGTAACTACACTTTCTTAATTGCTTGAGAGAAGAGTTGTTTCTGTGATTGCGCCCTTACTTATATTATGGTTAGATTGCATCCTAAATCCCATATTTTATGCATGAGTATCAGTTGATGATTAAGTAAATTATTTATGAATATATATTCTTAATTGTATCTATTACTATGCATGAAATATATACACACTACCTACTGGAATAATCTGTGACGAAGTTAATCTGATAGTTTTTTGATCTATTTATGCCTCCATCTACTTATGAGCTGTGATAGGCTCTGTTATAAGTCTGTTTAGGGACACCAATTCAAATTCTTCCCCAGGGTATGGAAACCTTGTTCCATCACCGCCCTATACTTCTTCGGGTGAGAATTTGTTCTACACAAGTAGGTCATTTTTGAAAGGGCTAGTTGTTGGAGGGTTTGTTGGTTGTGCGATCAATCTGAGATCATGTCAGGATCCCCCAAGACAAAAAATGGTTCCATTTCTGGGGTTGGGATCATTTTTAGGGAGGATTGATGTATTGGCATCCTACACAGAACGAATTACAAGATTGACAGGATAGAAATATCCTTGAATTCACGATCGAAGAGAATCGAAGTTCTAAATTAGCTGCTGAAGATTGGGTTCAAAAGTAAATTTATACAAAAGTTCACTAGATATTTTTTTTCTTTCATTGCGACCAAGATCCATGAGTGGTTGTCTCTATTGATTGAATTTAATACCTATGCAAGAATGACACAGTCACTAATTGGAATCCAGAATTAGTGCAACAGGTAGAAAATACAAGCAATACGATCATGCGTGAAATAGATGATTGGATCGATCATGCTGTGGGAGGATTTGTTACTAAGTTTGCTATTGATCAGTTTGTGTCTTATTCTAAAGCAGAAATAATATTTTTCATGGGTACTAGAGGTAAGTTCCTGTGCTCTTTAAAGTTGTGGATTAATATGTTATTGTGTGAACAGGGTTCTCTATGTGATCATATTGTGTGAATGTCCCAAAGAGGCCTGAATACATGCAATGGAAGAAATTATCATGCAGATGTTGAAGAAGGGTTTATTTATAGTCCTCTCAAAGGTATATCTGATAGTGACGAAGAACGAAATACTAGCATCTATAGTGAATCTATGCACTATAAAGAAGAAGAAGTCTCTCAAGATTAGAATAATCAGAGAGTGTTAACTATAGTTCAGATCTTGTCCACTCCGCTTCCAAACTCATCTCACAAGTCATCCCCTCCACCTCCATCTCCACCTCTGCCAGAAATAGATATGGTTGGCTCTATGAAGTTTCCTTCTTTTAGAGGTATTGGGAATGAAGACACAGAAAATTTTTGGTTTGTCACTGATGTTGTATGGAGAGCACAGCAAGTCAATATTGATGATGTAAAGAAAGCACAGTTGGCTACTACTTTTCAAGATCATGAACTCTACTGGAATATAAGTTATGTATAAACTAACCCTAATGAAACTATGGATGAGCTAAAGGACGCCCTAAAAGAACAATTCAAAAATCCAAAGTCATACGTGCAATGTGTAACCTAGTTGAAAGAGATTCATCAAGAAATAAATGAGTTAGTATGGGAGGTGGATCATCGGTTGAAGCACACTATCATAGAAGGTGGGTTCACTATTGGTGATACCCAACATAAGGAATGGTATATTGCTATGCTTCTCTGGCATCTGTGCAAACCCTTGTGTCAATAGAAGATTTCCCTAATGAGGCCGTGGAAATTGTGATGAAATAAGAAGCTGCATTGGTACCTGCTATGATCAGAAGTGAAAAGATTCAGAGTCATTTAGAAAAGATGCATTTGGAAATTCAAAATTTGTGCAAAGATAAGGGGAAGGAGGTGTGCGAAGAGGTATGTTGCATACGATGTAAAGATGTGGTGCACCACAATGATTAATGTCATGTGTTCAGTGATTACCTGCATGTTGGAGGGTCAAGACTGCTAAAGAACACAGTTGGACCAAGTGGGGCACCTGTAGTATGATGAAAAATTTGTTAGACTATGGATTTGCATGTGACTGATTACTATCCAAGGATTGGAAAATATATGCGAGAGCTAGAGAAGCTATTTTTTAGATTTTTCTCATCACTGGGACATGATGAACAACATAGCCGAAGTTTTGATTTGATGATTTATAAAGATGATCTGTAAAGAATGTATGCTGAACATACCTCACCAGCCTCCCCATCTGGGCACAGTGGATTTGAGACTAGAGGATGATGAAGAGGATGAGGATTAGCTGGTCGAGGAAGGGGAGAACTCATCTGCTAGAAATGTGGAGATTTTGGTCAATATGGACATGACTATCCAAACCCCGCGTGACAATATTGCAGGCACTGTAGGTTGTTTGATCATGCCATTGAATATTGTCCTATTTTAATTGCTAAGATGCAGGAAAATAATACGTAGATTCCGACACAGAATATTTAGATAGTAAGGGAGGACTTTTATGAAGAGGATCCTACCATGAATGTTGTCACTAGGAGTGGGGCAGCCACTTGTGAGGACAAAGGAAAGAAGCTGGATGATGATATCTTGATTCGTAAGGTTCCTAAGAAAAAATATGGATTTTACCTACAACGCAAAGAGGACACTTTTGTAGAAGAGAAGTAGGGGTTTGCAGAAGCAAGTGCATCAATTTTAGGTAGACCTATGGATTTGGCTCGAGTCGATGAAGAAATAAAGTCATTCTTACAAGCTTGCAACAAGTTACAATGCAACAAGAAGGCAGTGGAGAAACTTAAAGAATTGATAGATAACTTCGTAGAAAAATAATAGCCTTGGATGGAACAGAAAGTTGTTAACAAGTGATCTAAAATTACTTGCCAGTTTATGTTGTGCTAGTTTCATTTCAGATATAAACTTTTCTTTGCATTGTTTTACTTATCCTTCATGAGTTTGTTAAAGAGCATGTCATTGGAAAAAATTGTACTTAGTGAAATTATGAGTTTGTCATATGCTTAAAAAGAATAATTTTAAATGATAGAACATAAGAAATAGTAAAAACATCAAGCACATATAACAGAGCTTAACGCAGAGAAATTTGATAAAGGAGTTCACCCCTCCTAGGCTAAATCTCCTTGGTCTAGCTTCATAGTGTGACCTTTGTATTAGCTTCAAGTGTGCTAAAATTGATGTTACAAGCTTTATAACCTCTTGGAACCTATTCCAATGAGTTAATAACATCATAATCTCCCAACAATGACTATTTGTTTGCTGTATTTAGACTCTGGATGCTCTGGCAATGACCCCAACACCTGTTGGCCCTAGCCTTCAAAAATATTCAAATGTACTAAAACACCTTTAAATCAACTTTTCTGCTTCTACAGCCTACTTCATTGAGTTCCTAGCATGAAAATTAGCCTGGAATGACTATTACTAAGATCATTTTGGTCAAAAATTGAGTGAGTTATGACCAAAACAAACTTTTCCCCAATTTCTCCTCCAAAACAGGAGAAACTACGAGTTAAGTTTCTAAATTTGACATTCCGCCAAGTTTGGCGCTGCCTTCGAAAATTTTGCCAGTTTAATTGTCAAAATTAATTAACATAAGTAGGATTAGCGATGGATAAGATAGGATTAAATTTTAACTATGCTTTACGCGCTAATGACATATTAACGTCATTAACCCACACTTAAACATTAATTAAATGAGTTTATTTCCGCCGTTTTTTCGTTTCGACTAGCTCTCAGTCACACTCTTCTGGTCACATGGGGAGGGGTTGGCCCACGGGGCTGTCCCCCTCCAACCCCCAACAGTTGGGCAGTTATAATTCAAATAGATGCGGAAGATGGTATGGGTAAGAAATACCCCATAGGAGAGATGGTCGAGCATGCATATGGAAAGCGGGAGGTCAGGGGTTCGAGCCCTGACCCTGCCATATAATTTTTCTCTAAGTCATGAAGACCTCCACCGCTAACTTTTTCCATCTTCCATTCTAGGTCCTCCACCACATTGGTTTAAAAACATTATAATATATATATATCCGAATATTACCACCACCAATAATAATTTGACCAACCTTAGTCCAAATTTGATATGACTTGTCATTCAACCGGTCCAAGCTTGTACATGGCATCCCATGTGGCCCTTCCCCATTGGCCACAATAAAAAATAAAATGCCAATTTAAAAAAATTTCACTTCCTAGTCATCATCGAAGAATATGGTGGTGCCACTTGGTGTAGTGCCATTCGTTGTTTATGGAGGATATTCGTGCAAATGCTGACTGTACCTTCCACAGTAGCAATGTACCTATTCTGCTAATTTTTTGGCATGTTTTGGAAAATGAAAAGCATATGATAACTCAGTGACATGAACTCGGATTTTGATGAAACGAGTTGTGCCAGAATCCTAGTGACGAACTCTATCTAGTCATTTAGGTTTGAAGAAATTTTGAGCACTTTCAATTTTTAGCTAAAACTTGAGCCTTAGATCATTCCTTCCCACTAGAATCCTTTTGGGCCCAAAAATATATTATCAATTGTTCATCAAGTGAGGGTACAACTCCCTCACTTTTCCAATCTCCAACCATTTTTCCTTTGAAGGATTTTGACCTTTGATTTCAACTCTAAGGTATTCAGCATTCCCTCTTCTTGAAGTTCTGATTCTTCTATGAAGTATGAGATATTGCTAAAGTTCATCAAGATATTCTGGCGAGAAATCATCTATTGATGGTAGCTAAACATTCTTTGCTTCATCATCAATAAAACGAAACATTAATGAATTCTTAGTTAAGCGAGAGTAAGAGGTTCTTTTTTAACACATATATGAGCTTTTTAATTTTTTCATCAAATTATTTATAGCTTACTTTTATAACCAACCTTAGTATATGAACAGTCTTAATATGTTGCATCAAGTATTAAATTAATGTGACATCAGACTTATTATGAGAGCAGCAAACATTAAGAAGATTTGGTAAATCATCTAAGCACGCAGGCAACACAGATAGAGACAATAGATATAAGTGGAAACCCATAAAGGGAGAAAACCACATCTTATTATTGTTGTGATGCAAAGGCAAGCTCCAACTCCCTCTCACCACTGTTTTTCTGCAGGCACCAACCTACGGGAGGCTCCAACCTCAGTCAGCTACAATTGCAAGGCTCCAACTCCCTTCAATTTTTGCGGGCACCAACGTACGGGGCTCAGCCTGGAGTCGGCTACAAATGATAGCTATCCAGCTTGACTTGATAGGGAAGCTCCAGCTTCCTCCATTTAAAAATTTTATCAAAAATGTTCTTGATTTTCCTTAGATATTAGCTATGTTACGTAGCATCTCCTTACCCTTCTCTCTTCACTTATCTTCTCTCGCCCTCAATCTTCTACACTTTGCATTATCTGTCGGACCCTCTTACTTCTCTATGCATATCGAGACAGTATTATTTATAGATATTTTCTTATGAATCTCTACGTATTCCTTAGGAATTTGAAATGAATACCATACCTATTAGTCTTACGCCTTCTCATTTCTTTTCCGGCTCACTCCAAAAATATACTGTAGGTACCAATTTAACATTACGATGGGGATATTTTTCTCTTCGAAGACTTGCCAATGCATCACAAACAACAAAAAAATAATTACAACATTTACATTCACATTTTCAGTTACACACTTCAATTTCACTTAGCTCCTTTTTTGGATTTTGGCTTTACTGGATTTGTCTTTTCTGCTACTGTTGAGTGACTGTTTTGTATACTTTGGTTCACCTCTATGTCTATTCATCTGTTCACTGTACTTGTGTGCACTACCTACATATATAACTTATTTTCAGGTTTTATTCTCAAATACATATGAATCTGGGCGATGTCTGTTCATTACCAATCTGCGATTTCTCAAGCTGCACAGCATTCTAAGATTTAATGAGCTTTGATGCTACGTTTGCTAGATTGGAGATTGTACGTGGAAGCTTCATTTTCTGATGGTTATGAAACCCCGGTAACCATATAATCGATACTCCTTAAAAATACATTCGGGCCTGCATGTCGACCCTATTTTAAATATGCATTCATGTGACTCCAATACTACGCTTCATAACCCCAAAAATATTCTATGCTCAAGGTCTCTCTTCGCATCTACAATATAAATCATATGTCGAGGTTTGACTTTATCATAGCATTTATATATATATATATATATATATATATATATATATATATATATATATATATATATATATATATATATATATATATATATATATATATATATATATATATATATACTTTGACATGTGTTACTCCTTCAATCAATCTTCCCCAAACTTTCCACGCACCCATATAGTCAGGCCCACACATTATATTCTGATTATTTAATAGATAACAATCAAACGCGTTGGCCCATACCTTGTTTGTCACTTTGCAACTTTATTCATGATCCAAAGGTGGATATTTCATCGCTTTTTCAACCTCTAATCCTATGGAAATCGTGAGGTTAACTTGCACGAGGGTAAATATTCAATAGTTGTGTGATGGACTGGGCCCTAGCACTTAAATGACCCTTCTCATCTAACAACTGCGGGTTTATCGTGTCCGCTTCGGCAATCCGACGGTAGTCGCACAGTCACGCAATCTGGAGATTATAACTCCAACCTCACACGATGAGCTGGCCTGGTCCTCAAATCACCTACATCATCTGACGGCAGAGAAGTCGTCACACCGACTACCTTGATCTGACGGATATAACACATATCGCGTTGTTTTCCCTCCCAGGCTTTAATGTGCAATATAAATGGTTTTCGAAAACCACTTTTTTCCACGTGTCAGCCGATGGCATTGATCGCTTTTGATTTGGAAATACCGCTTATTGTACAAAGGCAGTGCAATAAAAACCATCGGGTGTTCCAAACCCACTGTCACTGTTCCTTCACGGTTCTGATTTGCACAAGGTTCCATCCTGCGTATTATCAAAAAATCATTTATTTGATTTATAACTTCTCATTTTGCTTCTTCTCCCTTTGATACATAGCTCCACCATTTCTTCTGTTTCCTTCATCGCTCTTCCACTGAATCGTCATTCCGCCTTTACTCTAGCTTGTTCTTTTGGCACACAGTTCTCTCCCAAATCAAAGTGCCATTTCCATCAGGCTTTCATCTGGAGCTCAATATCGACTAACAAAATTGATATTTCTCATTCACTCTACGCGATATAATTTGTATCAGTAACAAATGAATTCCAAAGGTAGACTCTTCTACATGTAGGGTTATGCTGAAGCTACATAAGCCAAATATAGCTCAGGGAACAGATTCCTTCTTCACACCGAGATTAACACTCTAGACCTCTTCGTAGCGTAATGGTTCAGAGCCTAAAGGGAATCGAGCCTTCCTTCCATGGAGACTATAGGAGTTCGATCCACTGTAGACTTCATCCTATATTTACATATAAAACTAGGTAGACACTTATTTCTTGTTGAGAGTCGATCCCTTCAGTGATTGATTCCTCCAATCAGCAATTCGATTCAAATTACACACCGCATCATCACCGAGCCCTATTCAGAGTTCTATCACAAATTTATGGAAGCCAACCATATTCGCACAGGGTTTAACACGCACTGGTTCTCAAAAATTCCTTCAGCCAAGTCTTCAACTCCACAACCTTCTTCCTTGCATCATGCAGCCTATGCAGGTCCCTCTACAGGTACCTTGCAGGTCTCCTCTATTGTTCTATGCAGCCTATGCAGTTCTGTACTTCTGTTCCCTGTCTATCTCTATCTCTGTCTCTGCTGCTGTCCTTTGCCACTATTGTTGTCCTACTGCTATCCTTTGCCATCAATGACAACATTTCCAACAGTCTCCCCCTTTGGAATTGATGGCAATACACTTCCCTTGTTTTCCTTTTAGGACCCTTCCTCCTGCTGCTTGCTCTTCTCCCCCTTTGACATCAATGGAAAGGGGTTGCTCATTTTTCAGTGTGATTTTAACTCTTGCCTATGATCTGTCTGATGGTTTTTTTGCTAGCTAATCTCCCCCTGGAATGATATTTTCATTTCTGCTCTCCCCCTGGACTGAAGCTTCCTTTTTCTTTTAGAGAGTAGTATCTAAATACACTACCCCTACTTTATTTCTCAGATATTCGAATGGCTCTCTAACAAGAGGTTTTGTGAATATATCTATTGTTTGTTCTTTTGTGGGCACATATTCCAACCTTACTACCTTTTGTGCTACTTGTTCTCTTAGAAAATGGTACTTGATTGGGATGTGTTTAGTTTTTGAATGAAGTACAGGATTTTTTGAAATACTTATAGCACTTGTATTAACACATTTGATAGAGATGGGTTCATCAATGCATACCTTCATATCTTGGAGGGTTTGCTTCATCCACATGACTTGTGTACAACATGCTGTTGATGCTATGTATTCTGCTTCTGCTATAGATAGAGAAATAGATGTTTGTTTCTTGCTTAGCCATGCCACTAGACTTTCTCCTAAATAGAATGCACCTCCACTTGTGCTTTTCTTGTCATCCACACAACTGGCCCAATCTGCATCTTTGTATGCTGTCAAAGTGAAGCTTTTTCCTTTTGGATACCAAAGCCCATACTGTGCAGTTCCTTGTAGATATCTGAATATTCTTTTGACTGCAATAAGGTGATTTTGTTTAGGTGCTGCTTGATATCTAGCCACTAGCCCTATTGATAGCATGATGTCTGGTCTTGATGCTATCAGATAGAGCAGACTTCCTATCATGGATTTGTAGAGTTTTTGATTTATATCAGCAGATCCATCATCAACACACAATTTTCATCCCATGATCATGGGATTTGACATAGGTTTGCAGTCCTCCATTTTGAACTTTTTCAACATTTCTTTTAAGTATTTTTCTTGTGAGATGAATGTACCTGTGTTCTTTTGCTGAATTTGAAGTCATAAGTAGAAACTAAGCTCTCCAATCATGGACATCTCAAACTCTGATTTCATCTCCTCAGCAAACCCTTTTTCTCGTTCATCTCTGTTGCTTCCAAACATAATGTCATCAACATATACTACAACAATCAGGAGTTCATTTTCATGGGCTTTTATGTATAGATTGCTATGTACTCCACCTCTCTTAAAGCCTTGTTTTTGCAAATACTTATCCAGTCTTGAGTACCAAGCACAAGGAGCCTATTTCAGTCCATATAGATCCTTCTTTAGTTTGCATACATAGTCTTCTTTGTCTGTTAATGAGAAGCCTTCTAGTTGTTCCATGTAGATTTCTTCTTCTAGGTCTCCATTCAGAAATGCAGATTTCACATCCATTTGAAATACCTTGAAGTCTTGGTAGCATGCAAAGGCTAGAAACATTCTGATAGCCTCCATTCTGGCTACAGGGGAAAATGTTTCTTCATAATCAAGTCCTTCGATTTGTGAATATACTTTGCAAACAAGTCTTGCTTTATTCCTGATTACCTGTCCTTGCTCATTTACATTTTATTTTTGAATACCCATCTTGAGCCTATGACATTTTTCTCAGTGGTTCTAGGAACTAGTTCCCAGGTATTGTTCTTCTCAATTTGGTCCAATTCTTCATTCATAGCATTCACCCAAGACTTGTCCTTGCTGGCTTCTTCAAATTTCTTTGGCTCTATTTGTGATAGCATGGCTATGTATACCTCTTCTATCTATTTAGTTAGCTGCCTTCTTGTCTGGACCCCTACTCTCTTGTCTCCAATGATCTGATCTTCAGGATGGTTCTTCTGAGTATATCTTGAGGGAGGTTTTGAGCTCAGCTCTGCATCTTCTGTTGTCTTGCTTGTTTCATCATCATCTTGGTTTTCTTCTTCATGACTGTCTGATGGACTGTTGCAGTCTATATCTCTTGTATTATTTGGAAGTTCTTCATCAAATCTCACGTCAATGTTTTCTACTATTTTTCAAAGAGTTTTTTTGTAGCACCTGCACCCTTTACTTTTGGGTGCATATCCTAGAAATATCCCTTCATCTTCTCTTGCATCAAATTTTCCAAGATTTTCATCATTATTCTTTATGTAACACTTGCTTACAAAGATTCTAAAGTGCTTGATTGAAGATGGTTTACCATGCGATATTTCATAGGGAGTCTTGTCACTTCTTGGCCTTAAATGGACTTTGTTTAGAATATGCACGGCTATGTGTACTGCTTCTGCCCAGAAGGTTTGAGGAATATTACTCTCTTGCATCATGGCTCTGGCTATTTGCTGTACAGACCTGTTTTGTCTCTCTACTACTCCATTTTTTCGAGGTGTTCCTACAATAGTAAATTGTTGCTTTATCCCATGTTCATTGCATAGGTCAGCAAAGTCATAATCTGTGAATTGACCTCCTCTGTCTGATCTTATGCATTTTAGCTTGCATCCTGTTTGATTTTCTACTAATTCTTTTAATATCTTAAATTTTTCCAGAGCTTACGATTTATTCTTGAGAAATGCAACCCATGTCATTCTGGAGAAGTCATATATCATCAACATGAAGTAGGATTCTCCACTTGGAGTTTTAGTTCTTGCAAGTCCACATAGGTCCATGTGCACAAGCTGGAGTGGTATTCTTGTTGATAACTAATCTTTGGCCTTAAAATATGTGCGGGTCTGTTTTCCCAATTGACAAGATTTGCATATGGTATTAGAAGGACTTTTTATTTCTGGCATGTCTCTGGCAGCTTTCTTCATGCTCAGTCTGATGATATGATCGAAGCTGAGATGTCCCAACCTTTGATGCCATAACCATGACTCCTAAAGTTTGCGAAGATGGCATGCTTCATTTTCTTCTTTCACTATGTGAACATTACTCTCTGTTCGAACACCTTTGACCAGAGTCTTACCTATGGTTCTTGATCTGACTTCACAGTATTATGCTCTGAAAAGAACTTCGGAGCCTTTATCACACATTTGACTGACACTCAACAAATTTGCATTCAACCCATCTACAAATAGTACATCTTGGGCCTTTCCTTTGCCATTATCTAGGCTGACTGAGCCTTTTCCCTTGATTTTTCCTGATTTATCATTGCCAAAAGTAACATTACCAGTTTTATTTTCGTCAAAAGTTATAAATTCTATTCTGTCTCCAGTCATATGTTTTGAGCAGCCACTGTCTAGATACCATTGGCTTTTTAGGTCCTGAGAAGTTAGAGTCAGGTCACACTTATTCACCTTCTTTTCTACTGGAAGATTTCTTTTGTTTGGTATCTTTTCTGAGATGATGAATCACATCCTCTCAGAGGACATTTGGAAGGTATATGTCCAATTTTATTACATACACAACATTTGATCATAATTTTTGCAGAGTTGTGAGTATGAACAAAATTTCTTTGATTCATAAACCTCCTTGAAGTGTTGAACATCAATCTTTGTCCATATCTTCTACACTCAATGATTTTATGGCCAAATTCCTTACAATAAAAACAGTAACCATAGAAACTATTTGCATACCTGATGTAAGGTTGTCTTCTCCATTTGTTTGCTTGAGACAGTATCTTCACTGTTTGCATCTTTTGTTGGTTTGAATTACTCCTCCTTGCATGACAGTATGTAGCAATGTGTCCCAACTTATGGCAGACATAACAGGTGGCATTTTTCATAGGAGGGAAGAATCTCCTTTGATGGCTTCCAAATTTTACATACTTAGGGGTATATGAATCTTTTTTCGTTGTCTGAGTATTTCTTTCATTCTTTGTTATTAGAGGTTTCTTTTGGGTTCTGTATCCCTCCTTACATGTTTCCTATTTTGTAGGAATTATTTGAGCTACTCCATCATCCTTCTTTGCTTTTACAAAAATAATCTCTCTGTTTTCTTTTTCTTTGCTTTTACTTGATTCTCCTTCATAGCCTATTCCAGTTTTTATCATAAGAGATCTTTGAGCATACAGAATTCCGTTCAATTTACCAGAGCTTGTTGTTTGGGAAGAGTTTATAGCCACTTTCCTTTGAGAATTTTCTAATTTCTTCACGAGACATACTACTTCTTCTTCCAACATCTCTTGTTCCTGAGTTTTCTCCTTGATTTTCTGAAGTAACATGTCTTCTATCTTCTTGGCTTCTTCAAGATCCACCTTCAGCTGCATGAGGACTTCTGAATTTTTCTCTTCTCTTACATACTTGAGGAGAATTTCCTTTTGTTTTCTACACTTCAGTTTGAGTCTTTCAATCTCCTCCAGGGCATTTCTTAGCTCCCCCTCAAGGTCAACTTCACCTTCTTCTTCATCTTCTAGCAGGAGTCCTTCAAGTTCTTCTATGGCCATGAGTAAAAATTTAGAGGTTCCTTCTTCACTGGAAGGTTCATCTGAGTCTTTAGATGCACTGCTATCTTGTTGAGCATAGAAGGATTTTCTGCTGAGCTTCTTTCCTTTCTGCTAGTTCTTTGATGTATTTTTCTCTAATTCTTGAGTCTGATTCCTTACTTTCTTGTGAGGGCACTTAGCAGCATAGTGTCCAACTCTTCCATAGTTAAATAATTTGAAAGGAAGTTTACCTTTGTATTTACCTGAGCCTCTATCCAGTTTCTTAACAAATTTAGCCTCTTCTTCATCCGAGCAAGAGCATATGTCTTCCTTTTATTCTTTCTTTTTTTCTGTTTTAAAGGCTGCTTCCCTCGTACTTGGCTTCTTCTGTGGGAGCCTCATCTCATTTGCTGTTAGATTTCCAAGTAGCTGGTTCATGGTCAAGCTCTCCCAATCAGCTGTTTCTTCTATTGCAGACACCTTGGGATTAAACCTGGATGGAAGAGATCTTGGAATATTTTTCACAATTATACTTTCTGGTATGGTTTCTCCAAGAGCTTTCATATTGTTAACAATTTCTGCAACTCTTAAGAAGAAGCTGCCAACATCTTCATCATCATTCATTTTTAAATTTTCAAACTAGGCTCTATATACTTGAAGTTTGGCAGTCTTTACCTTTTTATTTCCCTCATGGATATTCTCTAGAGTGTCCCACATATCTTTAGCAGTCTTACTGTGCATTATTTTGATAAATTCAGCCTCACAAAGTCCACTTAAGATTGCATTCATGGCCTTTGAATTTGCTACAAATTCTTGTTTAGCTTCTCTTTCTGGGTCAGTTGCCTTTGGGGCATATCCAAATTCTACAGCAGCCCATACCTCTATTCCTAGAGACATTATGTATGCTCTCATTCTAATTTTCCAGAAGGCATAATTAGCACCAGTGAAGAAAGGGGCTTTATTGGTTGAGCTTCCTTCTTGACTAGCCATCTTGGAGGCCTAGGATATCCTTTGAGTGGTTAAACTGGTATAAAAGGAACCTGGCTCTGATACCAATTGTTGAATTCTTAGTTAAACTGAGAGGGGGGGGGGTGAATCAGTTTAACACATACATGAGCTTTTTAAATTTTTCATCAGCTTATTTACAACTTACTTTTATAACCAACCTTAGTATATGAACAGTCTTAATATGTTGCAGCAAGTATTAAATTAATGTGACATCAAACTTATTATGAGAGTAGCAAACATTAAGCATATTTGGTAAATCATCTCAACACATATGCAACACAGATAGAGACAACAGATATAAGTGGAAACCCATAAAGGGAGAAAACCAAATCTTATTATTGTTGTGATGCAAAGGCAAGCTCCAACTCCCTCTCACCACTATTTTTCTGCAGGCACCAACCTACAGGAGGCTCCAACCTCAGTCAGCTACAACTAACAGCTATCAAGCTTCAACTTGATAGGGAAGCTCCAACTTCCTCAATTTATCAAAAGAAACGTTTGCTGATTTACCTCAGATATCAGCTTTGATATGTAGCATCTCTTTCTGCTCCTATCTTCCTTATCTTTTATGCCTCAATCTTCTGTAATCTACATTCTCTATTTTTTCACTCTCTCAAAAACTCTCTCTGCATATCAAGATGAAATAACTTATAGAGAATTCCTTATGACTGTTTGTTTTCCTCAGGGAATTCGAAATGAATAGCTATACCTCTTAGTCTTCTGCCTTCTCATTTCTTTTCCAACTCACTCAGAAAAATATAAATGTAGGTACTACTTTTAACATTACAGTGGGATATTTGTTCTCTTCCGGAGACTTTCCAGTGCATCACAAACAATATAAATCAGTTAAAACATTTACATTTAATTACAATGAGAGCTTCAACTCACTCATTCAGCCTCTTGGTTCACTACGCTTGTCTTTTCTATAACTGTGTTTTTTCCCTTTCGGCTCTGTTTGTTTTCCTGTTCACTGTCGCAGTGTAACTGCCATATGCCATACATATGTAACTGCGCTTTTTATATATAACGCAATTTCAACTCTCGACATAATTACATAGAGTTTTAACATTCAGACTGCCGTGTTATTTAGCTCTGATACCTCTTGGAAAAGTAACAATAATGAATCATTTTAATACATAAAATTCCCTTTTTTCCATCCCATTCGACAAACTTTCCGATGCGATGTATCACCCCTAGAATTATTCTAATTGCGATTAATCGTAATCGCAACTTTTAGTTGTGAGTTCCGACGCTCCGATGCTCCGATGCTCCGATTCGGATGATTCACTGTTATGCAGGAACTCAAACATATATCAATCATGGTTTATAAACCCATCGGGTTCGGACTTTCATCACAATTGCAATTTTTGTTAATCTGTTCTGCTGTCAACTTTGATCCGATACGATTGGCGAGGGTCCCATAGTTTAAGTCTTTTGTTGTATTAGCAGTTGGGGTAATGATTCTCGGAAATTTATGTGGGGTCCCACTTGCGTATTAACCTTAATTATATCCAAGCATTTACATAAAATTTTCGATCACCCACCTTATATATTCACATACTAACTCATTTTCAGCATACATGTATGAATTCAACCTTTAATAGTTCAATAAACCAAAGGTTCTCACCTTGGCGAAGTTCGACCTACTATATGCATAAGCCTAAGTCAATATTCAACCATGGCTTTAATCCTCTTATCATTTTTCGAATTAATATTTGAATATTCACCCATAACACAAGTTCTAGAACCAATGGTCAATGAATCGTTTTTGAACCCTGCTTAATGAATACTTTAAATTACGCCCAAACTTCATATCTGGACCACTGCATTCACCTTTTAATGTTAAAATACATATATTAGAACGAAATGTCTCGGGCCCATAATATGTACAGTTTTCCTTTGATATTAACATGTAGAGCCTATAGCGCCCAACCATGGTTTATAACATTAACATGGAAATTCATATCGCGGGTGATTCAAGGGTCCCACACATACAATAGCGAATTGTAATTGCCCGTACCTTGAGTTATCTTCCATGCTAATTGACATGCGATCACCGTTCGATGGACCCACCTCCAGATCGAACAGCGCATGGCCATATCGCGTTAATTCCATCGTCGATGGTTAATGCGTGATGGTATGGGATGAGGGAGGTATCTCCAAACCACTTAAGGCCACATGTCTGCCTATGGCATTGATCGCGTTCGAATTGGGAATACAGCTTATCATACAAAAGCAGTGTGATGAAAACTGTCTGGTGTTCCAAACACACTGTCACTGTTCATACCTTGTGGTTCTGTTCAGTTGCGTTTGAGGTTCCGTTCCTTCCTTCTTTTGTTCACGATCCCAATATTTCTTCTTAACTTCATTTTCATACGGTTCTTCAGTTATTCTCTGTCGCTCCTTCTCATATGTTATCCATTGCTTTCTCAACACTTCAACAATGCGCTTCCCCTATCATAACGCACAGCTCCATTCACGCATAGGTTTATCACTAGTCCTCTGCACTCGATTCATGATACCTTAATGCAGGGCCTTATCTCTTATTTCTTCAGCGCTTCAATATATGAAGCCTATTTCATTATTACGTTAATTCAACATTGATCATTTCACTGTTTGATAACAGGTCTGCCACTGCTTGACTATTTCTCTACCTCTGTACATATCTTCTCACTGTATTTCCTATTACTGTATATATCCTGTCACTGTATTTCTGCTGCTCTACCAAATTTTCACTCATGTCACTGTATTTTCCTTAGCCTCTGTTGCTCGACTGTTTCATTTCAACAGTATTCTTCCGTCTGTCTCCTTTTCCATCTATGCTATCTCCTTTGCGCTGCTTTCTTCTCTTTTTGCTGCCCTGCCTATGTAAATACACTCTCCCTCTGTTCTTCTCTGATGTCTTCTCCTTTGCTTCTGTTTCCTCCTTTGCCATCAATGACAACTTTTCCAACATGAGGATGAGATGAGGAAGGGATATCTTGCTGGTGATGGCCATGTGGAATAGTGAAAACTTCGTTGGCAATGAAGGTCTCCCATGGAAGGCATTTTTGCTGTAGTTGGTGCATAACCACCATCTTGATAAGTGAGTGATGGAATAAGCTTTGCCTTTGTTGAGGATAGTCTCTCTTTCGCACTATGTAGGCCATTTTTTCAATGCTTTGGTAAAGATAATATGGTATATGAAACATTCTCACTCTAGTAAAGTGCATAAGAAGACAGATGTGGTAGGAGTAGAGGCGGGAAAACCTTCCCTCACATGTGAAATAAAAAATGATTATCCTAATCATGGGTGAATATCTATTAAGAAGATGAGAAAAGGGAAAGATGGAATTGTGGTGGTCTTCATACCTATGTTTTAGATATGGCTCAAAGTAGCTTATGTCTAGGTTTTCTTGCTTGAACCATTTTTATCTCGCACTTGGTATCCCTATGGAATTTTCAATGGCATATATAGAAAACTCAAATGTCACCCCAACAATATTAACTTGCTTGTCATGAAAATTGATAATAAAAAGTCGTGTTAGCTCAGGGTGGTTTTGTACTTGCTGCACCTTCTCACAAAATTCAAAGAAGCCTACATGTTTGAAACATGAAACAATAAGGGGAGATTCCATGAGTTCCCTAGTATTGAGGGGTTCAAATCTGTTTATCTTTCCTCCTTTATGATCATTCCTCCTTGGTATTTGTGCCACCATACCACTGTCTTCACCCTCAGACATTTCAAACTCTATTTTTGGAAACCCTAGGGATGATGTGAAATGAGATGCAGGGAGGGTATGAAATGGAAATTTTGCAACTGAATGGAATGAATGAGAATGAAGGGAATGGAGGTTGTGACAAGAAAGATGAATGGAAACCCTCTAAACTAGTGTAACTCGCTCTGTTATGACTGATATTGCTGTCTAGGAATATGAAATAAGCATGAAGCAGTGATTTCAAGCTTGAAAACTTAAGGTTTTCTTTAGGGTTTTACTTCCATGGAAAAAATGATGATCAAAGTAGCTTCAAAGTGGGTTAGGGCATGAAACTACCACTTTTCAGTGTCTTGGAGGACTTTAGCAGAGATTTGGAAGAAATTTGACTTGATTTGAGTGGTTTGAGGGCTTCAAAATCCTTCCTATTCAAGCGCGTAGCGCCAAGGCTGAGGGTGTAGCGCCAATCCTAGGCATGCAGCGCCAGTTCTGAGCATGCAACGCTTTTGAAAATGAGAAAAGGATGTGCCAGACAAGAGCGTAGCGCCACTCCCAGTGTGCAGCACCTTCAAAATTTGAACAGAGGAAAACTGCAAGGGGCGCAGCGCCTTCTCCCAGCCGCGCAGTGCCAAGCTTAGCACACAGCGCTAAACAAATTTTCCCAAATTCACTTAGAAAACTCACAAATGTTTCTCTCTTGAGTACTCTTGAACTTTTGAAATGAAACAATGATTCTCTTGAAGTGAAAAATGAGTTTTTATAGACTTGGGAACTTGATTTAATAATTAAAACCCACTTTCTAATGTTTGAAACCCTTTTTGTCTTTCTCACTAACACTTTTACACTTTTTTCCTTGCAGGTGATTGAAAACATTGAATTGGCCTTTCTTTTGATCATTTAGGCATGATAAGTTCATTTTGACAACTTTAGGATGATTACCCATAGCAGCATCTTCAAAATCCTCTTTTGCTTCCACCATGGAGTCCAACTCATCTTTTCACCTTCTCTGACCGTTTTCTTCAAAACCCTAATTTTTTGCAGCCTTTACAACAATCATCAGTGTTTTCTTCCAAGTTCTCTATAGCCCTTTCAAATTAATTCATTTATGTCTAGTTTACCTCACCTCTTTCCATATTTCTTAAATATCTTCTTGATAGAATTTCTTCATGCTTGGTCTTGTTTTCTTCTTCCATGTCATTCTATGCAAGTGATCACTGTTTGGCACTCAAATGGACCAACTAGTTCATAACCCTAGTCATCTACAAGACCAAGTTGTTTCTCTTTCCTTTGCTGTACATTTTTTTCATTCAAGAGTAGATAGTTTACATCATCAATACTTTCTACTGATAAATCTTCCAACACTTCTGCAGAAGTGCTAGAATTTGTCCATTTTCCTCATTTGCAGGTCCTAAACTGATAAGACAAAATTCTTTGGAAATTTTAGGTCCTTCTTGAATAACCATGTCTTGACATTCTATTACATTTGAGCCAGATTATAGCAAAGGAAAAGCAGTGCCTGAAACATCCAAGGATGACCTTGAAAAATGTAAAACCCTAATGACATAATGGGGTATTCTTTGACCTGATTTTGACTGAAATTTGGCTTGGATATTTTCAAGTGAAAACAGAGTATTGTTATAGGTTATCATGCCCAAAGGGACATGGGAATGATTTGGAAAAAAGAAACCCTAGAGGGAGGATGGAGTCTATTGACAAGGGAAAATAGGGCAATGAGGTCTCAGCTAGGAAAAGAGGATGAAAATGAGAGGTATAGGCCCATAACAAATCTTTTAAGAGCAACAGGTGACTTTGAGAAGACCAACTGAGGAATAGTGAAAATAGTTTTTATAAGGATAATGAAGTCAATAAGATTTCCGAAACTCAAGATATTCAAGGAATATTGTTTTCATAAATCTATAAACATCCTTTAGTCATCCAAAGATAGTGAAAAATATTGATGACTAACAGAGCAGTAGAAAATTAACATGGTATCATAGCTAAGGTGAAGGACAAGCCTAAAGGAGACAAGAGCTAGAGCAGTCAGATTTGGAAAATTTGAATGAATCTATCTATTCAAGTCAATATGTCTACCTCATTATTCAAAGAAACTGAGAAGTTGGGAGTCTCATCAAATTTTTTTTCTTGGAAGATTAGGTTGTAAATCATATTTGATGACAATGAGCTATTAGAGAAAATACAAGGAAAAGTTCCCGACCCTCCAGAAAATGCTCCCGTTACTGCCAAGAACAAGTGAAAGAAAGGTGAGTTAAAAGAAAATAAAATTATATTTAATGGTTTACAAGATCATTTATTTGTTTTTGATGGAAAAAATTGACATCATCAACATTCAATGAATCTACCTAGTAAATGACATGATTAAACCTTTTTCAATTGAAATTGGTGATTCCGACTGGTTCAAATGTATTTCCAGTTACCTGTTCAAATAAGTATAGGTGAGGTGAAATGGGTGATAAAACAATTATAAAAGTGATATGTTAAAACTTAATTATGTAATTTACTAATATATAAAATATATATAGTACTCAGGTAGATGAATCACATGTGTTGAAATGATAATATTGATTCATAATAATAAATATCACTGTAAAACAATATAATAATATCTTCTTCTTTTTTACGCAGAGGAACCCAACAGTCTGCCTTACATGTCACTACTAGAAAACCTCTGGGGGGCTACAATCTGTCCTCCTCCCTATAGCCCAGGTTGCCACAGGGGGGATTTGAACCCAGGTCTCTCGAGTTTCAACGATTCACATATCTTAGATTACCAATTGAGCTGCCCCCTGGGACAAAAAATATAAACATATCAATTTAAGTTATTGTTTTGAGTAAATGGTTAATAAAAAAATATTAATATCTCCTAATATGATAAATTGAAAATAATATTTTCATTAATCAAAAGAGTTAATACTCACACATTCAATAGCGATAAATGACGTAATTAATATAAAAGCGTATGTAAACAATAATGAAAAATATATATAACAATTATTTTAAATAAATAATGCACACAGACAAGGTAAAAGTACTAGATTTGATAGAAATCTATTCATCTCCATAACAGTAGTGGTTTATATATATATCAAAAAGCTAAAGCTAAGTACATTATTGCAATAGAAGCTTTACTTTAATTGAAAAATATAGAACCATTTTCTAAAAGAATGAATCGATTATTTATACAAGTTTATTACAAAAATGTGAGATAAAACAAATCTTCGAGAAAGCTTAACTAATTTTAACAAAATATGCATGAAAGGGAATTTTTTATAACTAAAATGGGGCCAGTCAACTTGAACCAATAGTGCCTTTCCAATGCTTATGGACTTTGAGCAGTGGTGCCACTTCTATAGGAATATGGGGCTTCATCAACGTATGGAAACTAACGATATATGATTTGAATTATGGCATAATTTGGGTGTTTTTGTTTGTTAGTGATTTTAATAGCAACCAATGTCTGTGGGGATTTACCAAAAATCACAAATTTTCATCCAGATTTAGCTTTTTCAATTACTCAATATCGTCGATCACATCCTTCTCTTTCTTATTCCACTCCTCTCGTAATATTTTCATATCTGGCAAGGAATCCCTTGGGATTTTTTCAATTAGATGGGTGTCAAGTAGGGAGTCATTCACCGCTTATATGGAATTGGAGAGATAAAAAACATCATCGAGAGACTCCTTAATTGCACAAATTATCACTTTACAGATTTTAAGAACAAACTTGGTCCATCTCTCATCAATGTTTGGATCATCTAATTTTCTAACGTCCTCACTATTCTGCCATTTTAACATTTCTTTTAGTTCCTTCTTGGTATCATCATAATAAGTGCTTATATCTACTAACTCATCAATTAATGTATCACCAAATTTGCGTCGAATTTCCATTAAACTGAGCTCCTCAAAGAATAATTCATGTTTCTTTTCGTAGTTGATTGTTAAGATCGCAAGCTTCATGCTTGAAATTATCCAACTAGAATGAGCTTTCTTGTAGCTATTTTATTTTCCCATGGGTTTCCTTAAGCCGAATTTCCTTTGCATTAGTCTCTTCTGTAAGTTGAATTTTTAATGAAGCCAACTAAGTTTACAATTCTGTTATGGTATTATCTATTGATCGTAACTACGTCTACGACTAAAATTTGATTTGTTCTATTTCTTTTTCAAAATCCTGCCACATATTAGCAATATTCTCATATTTTCCCTTGAATTTACCCTGCACCTCAAATAATTTCTCAATTTTAGTAGAAGCATAGGCACCTATAAGCTAACTTAATTTTCCTAGATCATTAGTAAAATCAATAGGGGATCCATTCTAAAGACCTTCAACAAGTGTGGCTTGAGAATATTTTTGATGTGAATGGAGAGTGGTATTTACCCATAGTATTCATTCACACATGGTATTTATCAACCCATGGTATTCATCCATCCATGGAATCTACCCATTATATTTATCTACATATGGTACTGTAACTGGCATACTAAGTCGTAATCTCAACATCTGATTGTATACAACAATGGTTTTGTATGCAACACATTGAGTAGCTTTGTGACCAAAATTATGACATGAGAAACATTGTCCATTAAAGAAGAAATTTATGTGATCATAGAACCTTATATTGTTGTTTACCTTTTGATTGATATTTTCGTTATTTTTCACCCTTGAATTTTTGTGCTCATGCTTTACCTAGACATTGTCTTTCTTCTTTTGCTAAGTGACGAAGTTTTGCTGGTTGGTTTTTTCTGCATTTAGATAGCTTGTCTCTGAGGAATTTTCTGCCTAAGAAGATTCACCGATATATCCAAGACATGTATTCATAAGAGGAGAACGTTTAACATTGATAATTTCATCTAAGGTTTCAGATCCTTTAGCAAATCTTAGATTTAAAGTTTTTACTTTCTCAATTTCCTTTCTTAGACTTACTATTTCACATTCTAATTTCTCGTTGTGCTGTCCTTTTCTATGAGTTGATTCTTTAGAGTATCTATGGTTATTTGGTTCTCTTCCAAGCATATTTTGAGATGATTGATTTATTCACGAAAATGTTTTTCTTCTAAAGCATCCATAAAATTATCTTTAGCCTCACTAGTGTCTTTTTTAAATTCCATGAGCAATCTAATATCTTGATTAGATTCTCCTTCTTCACTGTTTGATAGACCATCACTATCTTCATGAGTATAGTAACTTTTTCTATTGACAAATCGTCTCCTATTACCTTTTTCTAAATCCTTTCCACTTTAATTATTATCTCTATGGGGACATTTAGCAGCGTAATGTCCAACTCTTCCACAAGAAAAACCTTTGAAAGGAAGCTTACCTCGGAACCTTCCAGTGACAAGTTGAATTTTCTTTACAAAATTTACCTCATCTACTTTTGATACATACCCTGATTCCTTTTGCTCTTTCTTATCCTTGCCTTTTGCAGTAGCTCTAAAAGAAGCTTCTTTAACTTCAGATGGACCTCTTTTCCTCATTTCACACGCAGTCACAATACCATGAAGTTGAACAATAGTAAGAGTCTGTAGATCCTGCTTCTCTTCAATAGCAGGCACTTTTGAATCGAATTTAGAGTCATAGATCTTAATACTTTCTCTACTAGAGTGGTGTTGCTTATGAATTCACCCATATTTCTCATATGATTTACGATCTCATATAGACGTAAGAAGAAACTAGCAATACTTTCATCATTATGCATTTTAACATTTTCATATTGAATTTTGAGAGTTTGGATTTTAGCATTTTTTACCTTGGCATCACCTTCATAACACATAATGATTTTTTCCCATATCTCCTTTGTTGTATTTAACTATATAACTTTGAAAAATTCTAATTCAGTCAGACTTCCCAATAATGCATTGACAACTTTTGCATTGGTTTCATAGTTCTTCTTTGCTGCTGGATCTGTTGGAACTGCAGCTGGATATTGATAATAACCTTCAAATATTGCCCAAAAATTTGCTCCAAGAGACTGAAAATAGGATCTTGTTCTTTTCTTCCAAAATATTAATTTGTTTCCGTTGAACAGTGGTGGTCTAATAGATGTTGTTCCATCTTGATTTCTCATCTTAGATGATCTTCTTTATAGCGATTAAGCTTCTTCAGAAGGACCTGCTATGATTCCAATTGTTGGGAAAATTACTAAGAGGGGGGGGGGTTGAATCAATATTTAGAAGAATCACAATATTTTACTTTTCTTTTACTGATTTCTATAAGCGACTTTTATTAGCCCAACTAGAGTATGTACGCGGCTATCCTAAAAGAGACTTGGGTATACCCAAATCACTTAATGTTAGATAAAAATTGAGAAACATTACTTAGCCCAGTTCATCAGTTATGCATCAGATATTTAAGTAGTAAACATGCACAGTAAGAACAGAATAAACCATCAAACAAAGGCATCACACATGAACACCAAGATTTAAGGTGGAAACCCAAGTCGGGAGAAAACCATCGTTGCTATCGTATTTGTCTTCAAAATTTGTTATATGGAAAACTTCTTACAATGTTGTATTGATGCAGAATCAGATAAGTACGCAGACACCCACCTGAAAAAGGATGTAACCTTCTCTCGTTCTCCAATTTCTACTGGAAGGGAGCTCCAACCCCCTGATCTCGTTTAATAGCCACTAATGGAAGGGAGCTACAACCCCCTAAAAAAAACACCAACTTATACTCGTAGGAATCTTTGACTTCCATACTGAAGGCTTCAACCCTTAGAACCACTGCAGGCCATGTTTCATAAATTTTCATAGTGGATCCAACAGCTTGAACACAATTCAATTTGTAGATCAACACCAATAGCTATAAACCAAATTTAAATAGAACAATGAGATCACTGTAACCATATCACAGTAATAAACACAAACTTCTGAAATAACATGCAGAGTCAACCTCAACCTTGATAATTCATAAAATCAAATGTATACGCTACTTTTCTTACTGTAACCTATGAATATACGTGCTTTCCTGTGGACCAACCTGCCTGTATATCTTTCTATACTGAAGTTAGGAATTTGATCAGACTCAGAACATATCTGAAACATTCAGGCATACTTTCTCATATTTACAAAATCCTTATTCAATCAGCAGCCTCCGTCATATTCAATCACTCAGACACTGATCATATTTGTACATAATCAACTAGCAACATATACAATATTCAAAAAACCAAGATCTACATGAAGACTTCATTGATAGACAACAAAAATATAGCTGAAATAATCAGACAATCTCGTCAGCAATATTCAGAAAAACCTAATTTCCATACGCACTTTTGCTGAAACGAACCTGTGTGTATACACGCTTTTACTATGACGAACCGGCATATAGATCTGTAAATATTCAGAACTGCGTAGCATTTCAGATCAAAAAACTTACTCATATCATACCCTTCACTTAAGAAAACATGTGCCAGATCATAGATCTCGACATTTCACAAATGTATCATGCAAATACAAAGTCATTTCAGGTCTAGAGATCCTGATCCATAATTGTATCCATAGGTGCATCATTATTTCATATTAATCAAATGAGACCCATTCCATGTAGATATACTTCAGAGTGAAGTATTCATTCAATATTCATACACATGAACACTTTTCACTATGATCTTCTTCCCCTTATATAGATTGAGCCTTAGCCAATACCATGAGCCAAAACCAGACAAGTGCCGATGGTATTCTTGGAAGAAATCAAATAGATGACACAATTCTCAATTATTGTGGGCTAAAACCATGGTAAGGGCCCCTAGTATCATAAATTTAGGGTGCAAAATACATATGCTACTTTGCTTCTTGTTTTCCGGGTTTATACGTGACTTTTTCTGAACAAACTCGCGTATAGATCATTAAATATGAACTTTATCCATCTTCTGCTAGACCTTCTACTAAACCACTGTGCTTCTCCAGAAACCATATACTTCATCTTTTACAAGTGAGTTGCCATCAAGGACAACATATGCAATCATAATTAATCATAATGCCAACAAAGGAGAATATATGAGAAACACCTTTGATTGTTTCTTGTCACATTTTAATAATATCATTACTTTTATCATCTATTTTTTTTTTTCAATCAATTTTTTAATGAACAAGAACTTGTCATGAACAATTATCTATAGTAGGAGAATATATTAGCAAAGATATTAAAGTAAAAAATGGAAAGAAACAAACACAAACAAAAAATTGATCATTTAAATCGATCATATATATATATATACAGAGAGAGAGAGAGAGATAGAGAGAGAGAGAGAGAGAGATAACTTGCTCATGGAACCGAGTGCTACAATTTTCATCATGTATATATCATAATTTGTAAATAACCAAATATATTTATGTTATTGGTATGACTAAAGTGGAAAAATTGTTATTTAAATATAAAAATATCACATTTATGTATTTTATAATTTATAAAGCACGTTAAATTAATAATATCATTACTATTATCATCTAATTTTTTTCAATCACTTTTGTAATGGTAAGTGTTGTGAACCAACATTACAAATTTATATTAAATTAACTTTTAAGTCGGATAAAACCCTTTTGATTGAAGAGGGTGTCTATATGATAAGAGTTTCACTACAAGAAAAAACTTGGCTAAGACACTGCAAGTTAGTGGGATATATTTTGTATTCACTGAGGAGTTACACTTAGCTTCATCCACAAAAATCTCATTAACATCAACAACCACTAATTACAACTTCTCTGCGTTACCATAGAACTTCTGGTATTGCATTAACATGACCCACACTTCAGAAATATCTCGTCATTCACTTTAACATTGGTCATCGCTTGGGGAAAGAACTCCAACTTTAGGTTAAACCACAACCCAACCCAAAAATTGGATTCATAGTTAGTACTATATGGTATAGTTCTTTATAACATTAGTTCAATAAGTAATTATTAAGTATTATTGTTTTACACTACTAACTTGTGTACACTACAAAGATGGCTTTGGTCTCCGAGTATCGGCTTTGGTATCCGGGTATCAGCAATATCGGGATGCAACTACAAATGAAGAGGGAAATATAGATTTTGACAATGATGAGGAAGGGGTTCATACATGTAGTTTAGTGTTCTTTCTATCTCACACCATGGGTTTTGCAACATCCAATTGATGCGGTTGTTATATTCTATTTTCCATGCTTTGTTTTTCTTGTACAAATCCATGCTTTGTTTTTCCTATACAAATGGGTAACTCATAGAGCAATATAATAGATTTTAGGAAAATTTCTAAATTTCTCTAGTTTTTTAATCTAGTGATACATATTTTACTTTTAATATTGCTATCCATTCTATTTTATGAATGGCCTCTTGAGTTATTGGCCTTGACCTTATTCTGCAACAAGATGAGTAAATATTGATTTTTATGGCCTTTCATACAGCTATCAATAGTAACTAGGTGAAAGTTCTCAATTTTGGAAAGCCATAACAAAATATAATATTCAAAAATTAAATTGAATTCAAAATTTGTGAGTGTGATCCAAAGCAGAATACATATAAGGTCATTATAGATAGAAAATACACTAAATCCTAAAATGCAAACACTTTGTTACATGACTTGTTTAAGGTACTTCAGTCCCATATTAATTGAAAAATATGGTTGATAGTATAAATTTTTTTCATGTTCATAACCCTATATATCAAATCCTCAAATACTAAAATTCACTAAATGAAAGCATACGACATACATGTCTAATTGAATTTTTCTCAATAAAATATATATACACACACACACTAAAAAAACTTAAATTTAATAAAATAGATGACATGCCTAATTAAATTAATTATGATTTGTTTGATTATGAAAATCTATATGCATTTTTTAAAATTTAACAAATCTATCACCTCTCCGCACCTTTTGGAACAATTGCTAATTTTATTTATTATATAAAATATATATCTTAACACATAGGGGAGGGACGCCATAACCTATGCGCCCTCTGAAAGCATATGACATACATGTCTAATAGAATATTTCTCAATAATATATGTATCTATATATATATATATATATATATATATATATATATATATATATAGATATAGATATATACACACACACACTAAAAAAACTTAAATTTAATAAAATAGATGACATGTCTAATTAAATTAATTATTATTTGTTTGATTATGAAAATCTAAATGCATTTTTTTAAATTTAACAAATCTATCACCTCTCTGCACCTTTTGGAACAATTGCTAATTTTATTTATTATATAAAATATAAATCTTAACACATGGGGGAGGGACGCCATAACTTGTGCGTCCTCCCTTCCACCTCGACATTTGATGTGGAGCTTTCCACGTAACCTATACGACACGTGCTTAGTGTATGATGCCACCTATCATGGTTGGTGAGAGTTATTAATATGCAGATTTATGGAGGGTTTAGGGTATCATACAAATAGTCTTGTGCGATGTAGATTCTGCCCTGTGTTATGTTTTTTGGGCCAGGAGTGTGGGAATTTCGATCCACTAGTGATGGTCATGACCCGTTCCATTTCCTGTTCTGTTAGGCCGCCATTGTTCTTATGTTCATCCACCATTGTTTTCCGCTAGGGTTTTTATGGGGTTTATGCCAACCGACATTATTGTTGGGAGAGGGTAAATTATGGTTTATGGGCCCACATTTGTTGTGTTGCTTTGTCGCAATTCTTGTTTGCAGATGTTGGTTGGGGGTTTCTGGGTCTAACTTTGTTACACTGCTCACCTAGAATGTATGTTTTCAGAGGTTGGTTTAGTCGACAGGAATGTCGGTGGTCGAATAGTCTATTTCTTCATGTTTTTGCAAATTTCCTGTTATGTTTTTTTTTTAAATTTGGAATTTTTATCTTTTTTTCGTAGGTGTTTTCCATGGTTGGAATTGAAGAGCTCTAGCAAGGTTTGGGGCGATGTTGTGGTGGATTCTGCAACTTCTGCGATTCTTTGGTAGGATTCACAATCCTACCAACCACTACTCTGTGTTTTTTAACACTTCTACTGTGTGTTGGGGACAATTTAGCTCTCGTTGTTGTTCTATGCCATTTTTTTAAATTTTGTTGGTAGTTTTGGGTGAGTTGTGCATTTGCTGTCATGGGTATATGTCATTCTTTTATGGTTGAGTCATTGTGCATCTGCAGACATACTGGTATCGAGTTTTATTTTATAATTCTGTTTTATAATTTTTTAACATGATGTTGGGAAGAATTTAGCTCTCATTGTTGTGTTCTGTGGCATGTTTTTTAACTGTTGTTGGTAATTTTGAGTGAGTTGTGAGTGTTTTTGTTATGGGTATCTACCATTAATTTATTGTTGAGCCATTGTGCAACTGCAAACATATTGGTATCGAGTTTTAATATATAATTGTTTAACTCATTTTTGGGAAGAATTTAGCTCTCATTTCTCTATTCTATGACATGTTTTTAAACTGTTGTTGGTAATTTTGAGTGAGTTGTGAGTTTTTTTGTTATGGGTATCTTCCATTCGTTTATGGTTGTGTCATTGTGCATCTGCAAAAATATTGATATCGATTTTAACTCACTATTGGGAAGAATTAGCTTTCGTTGTCGTTCGTAATAATTTAGCTTTTGATGTTTCAGTAGTTAAATTATCTCATTAGTCTTGAAGTTCAATTTTCAGCCATGTTTATTTTTCTGTTTCATATTTTTAATGTTTTTCAATGTAATTCTAAACTGCGAACCATTTTTCAAGAAAATGAAAATGTAATAGCTAGCGTTAGTATGAATTGATATGATATGATTTTAGCAGAGAATGGAGTGGACAATGTGATAGAGTATGAAATATTTTAATTAACAAATTTTATTGTAGGGTTATATGTTGGCATTTTGGATGTTGGCCCTCGGTCCCTTGTTCTTATGTAGCCAAGCCAGTGTGAAAGGCATGATATCTAGTTCTCCTTCGTGAAAAGGTGGATCTCTCCCTATGCATGCCCTCACCACCATTTTCCATTATGGACTTAAATTTTTTCCATTCGTTTATGGTTGAGTCATTGTGCATCTGCAAACATATTGGTATCAACTTTATTGTATAATTTTTTAACACGTTGTTGGGAAGAATTTAGCTCTCGTTGCACTGTTCTGTGACATGTTTTTAAATTGTTGTTCGTAATTTTGAGTGATTTGTGGGTTTTTTTGTTGTTGGTATCTTCCATTCATTTATGGTTGAGTCATTGTGCATCTGTAAACATATTGGTATCGAGTTTAACTTGCTATTGGGAAGAATTATCTCTCATTGCTATTGGGAATAATTTAGCTCTCGATGTTTCAGTAGTTAAATTATCTCATTAGTTCTGAAGTTCAACTTTTAGCCATGTTTACTTTTTTGTTTCATCTTTTTAAGATGTTCAAGTTCTTGTTGGGGTAAGTAAAATTTTTCCTTGTAGTTTACTTTGTCTTGAGATTCAATAAGAAAGATCCTAGTGAAAATTAAGCATCTACACTAGGATGAAGACTTAGGCTATTTTTAGGTGGATGTTTATTTATAGATGCTTGAGAAAATTCTATTTATATATGCATGTCTATTTATAGATGTATTTGCAATTTCTATTTATAGATTTCATGTCTATTTATAGATGCATGTCAGCTATTATTATCCCTTAATATTAGTTGGACAATAAACAATAATCTATTCTCAATGAGCACTTGGAAATAGTTAACGGAAGTGGCAAATAAGTTATCTAAAGGAATTTTAAGTTAAGAGGTTGGTTGGTGGGACATGTAAGTGGACTTAGTTGTAAATGAGTGTCTTGAAATTGTAACAGAGTTGGAAGTGCAGTTATGAAAGTTGTAAAGTATTTTAACCCAGTTAAGTGAGTTGAACTTAGTTGTGCTGGTTGGAACCGAAGATACACTAGTGAGAGATAAATTGAATTAATTATTAATTAATTCACAATCAGTGGCCTCACATGCAACTGAATATTTACTACTATTAACTGCATGCATGTTAGATCCAGTGGAGACCTAGTTGAGTTCTAGGTGAAAGGGAAGATAACTATCAGTTGTGACATTATCTGGTTGCACAAATTCAACCACACACACATTGGAAATGCCCATGAGTATTGCACACTCAAGGAAAGAAGGATTCCATTCATTCAGGGATTTCTATCAGCTGGGATTTCACAGTGGAGGCAGGCTATATGGAAACACTAAATTGGCTAAGGAACTTGCGAATTTTTGTATTGCAATTTGAGACAGTTAGCACATGTACTGAGAGCTCTTGGATTGGAGATTTGTATGTAATTGTTTCATGATCCAGAATATGATACATAATAGAAGATAGTGGGGTTTTCAGCTATATGCTTTCCCTAGGTAAATTATCTGTGTTATGTGTGATTGATATTTCTTCATGATATTGTGATTGGAGATTGTGTTTCAAATTCCACAAATATTTGTAGAAGTGATTATGTATTTAACAGTAGAATATTATTGCTAGATCAGGAGGATCCAGGAAATACATGTATTTTTTATTAAATTTATACATGGTATTGGAGCATAGGAGGTTTCATTAGTAAAGTAGGAGCTGAGTCTGTTAGTGGAAATAATTCGAATTTGTAGAAATAATTTCTTGGTGCTACAACTGATTCAAGATCGAAATGGATTTCAATGTCTTGAGGTTAGAGTATGCACTTGAGGGAAACTCGAACTACATGGCTTGGAAGTATAGGATGGAGGCAGTGCTCAAAGACAATGGCTTGAAGGAATTCATTAACAATGATGTTCCTAAGCCTGCTTCATCAGATGCTGCCAATCTTGATGGATGAAAAAACAAAGTGGAAAATGCAAGGAGGATCTTGTTGGAGGGAGTACGAGAACACATTTCCTCAAGCCTCCATGGGAAATCCACACCATATGCTATGTGGAAGGCTTTGACAGATCTTTTCCAAAGCAGCAATGACCATAGGAAATCGGCGCTCAAAGATAAACTCAGGAAGATCAATATGGAAAAGGGAAACAACATTCTAAAGTATCTCACGAATTTTGTCCAATGTCGGGATGAACTGGGGGGTGTGGGTATAACTATGGTTGATGATGATTTGGTGAGCTTGGATCTCTTGGGACTTCCTAGGATTTGGCACAATTATGAAGACTCTATCAACGGATGAGAAAAATTTCCGGATTGGGAATGACTGTGGTTGGATCTAGTGCAAGAGGAGTTCAGGCGGAACACTAGATATGGCTCTTCATCAAAGCATGATGATGAAGAGGATTTTTCTTTGGCTGCCAAGGAAAAGAAGAGGAAGTGGAATAAATTCCATTCCAAATCTGAGTCTAAAGGCAAAAATCTCGATATGTCCAAGGTGAAGTGTTTTCACTGTCACAAACATGGGCATCTTGCTACTAACTATCCGCAAAAGAAGAAGAACAAGAAGGTTGCTGGAGATGCAGCTGGTGAATCCCTTGCCTTGCAATTTGAGCTTGAATTCTATTTTATCACATGCATGGTGTCAAATGAATTTGGATTGGTGTGGAATTTGGATAGTGGTGCTTCCTTTCACATGATGGGAGATAAGGAAATTTTCAGTGACTTGGAGGAGAAAGATCTCCATATGCATATAGAGATGGGCGAGGACAGACTATATAGTGCGACCGACATTGGTACCATTACCTTTCAGAGGGAGTCAGGTAAACCATTTTAATTGGAATATGTTATGCATGTTCCAGGTCTGAAGAAAAATTTGGTCTCATTCACAATGTTGGAGGACAAAGGATATGATCTTGTTTTCAACAATGGAAAAGCTTTCCTGCGACATAAAACAATGGGTCAAGCCAAGAGGATAGGTATTTGACTTAAGAATCTCTACAAGCTAGAGGTATAAGGCTGCGCTGCCATGATGGGCAAGGAAGAAAAAGTGGTGAGATGGTATGAGGGCAAATTATGGGACGGGCGATTGGGCCATCTTCATCATAGAGCCTTGAAGTCATGCAACAAGTATCTGTTGTAATTCCAATAGGAACACTTACTTAGTTAGATCAGTGCAAGGGTTGCACCATGGGGAAGTATGTAAAGTTCACCTTTCATGAGAAGGAGAACCGTGCTTTAGGGATCCTTGAGAGAGTTCCCACAGACGCATGTGGACCATTATCGGTTACTTCAATAGCAAAACATAAGTATTATGTTATTTTTGTTGATGAATTTTCTCATAAATGTTGGATATTATTCATGTAGAAGAAGGATAAAATATTGTCAAAGTTCTGTGAGTTTAAGGCATTGGTGGAGAAAGAGTCGGGGAAGCAAGTGAAGGCTTTGAGGAGCGATAATGGTGGAGAATACATTTCTAATGGATTCAAGAACTTCTACAGCAAAGAAGGAATTCGAAGAGAACTCATAGTGCCTCATAACCCACAGAAAAATGGGGTCACAGAGAGGAATAATAGAATGATCATGGGTGCAACACGAGCGATCTTGCATGATCAGGGCATACCAATAAATTTGTGGGTTGAAGAATCTAACACTAAGGTTTATGTGCAAAACCGTTGTCCTCATAGAGTACTTGGCATGAGTACACCTGAAGAAGCTTTCACTGGTAAGAAACCAGATGTTTCACACTTTAATATTTTTAGCTCACTTGTGTTGATATTCAACAAGATGATGAGCTTAGTGAAAAGAGTCACCTTCACTAAGTGGGCCCGCAGGCTATTTTCGGTGCAAAGTCTATTTTTAGACTACGTCTATTTTTAGACATGTCGATCATATTCTATGAGTTGCAAGATGCTATTTGTGGATGGTTGGTCAAGTTGGAAAAATAGATGGACTTCTATTTTTAGACAGAATGGGCGGAATCTATTTTTATATTTCCAGTCTAAAATAAATATTTCAAATATTATTATCTCTTAATAATGGTTGGACTCTAAACATTATCTTATTCTCTTGGAGCACTTGATTTAAGTGCACGGATGTGGCTAGCAGTGACAGAGGAATTCATGTACGAGGTTAAGAACCAAATGCATGGATAAGTTTAGTTAGAACTCATGTGATAGAGTTTGGTGGAGTTGGAGAAGTAGTTGGTGGAGTTGTATTTAGTTTAACTCAGTTAGACTCAGTTGAGCTAGTTGTATCTAGTCTAACTGATTGATACACAAGTGAGAGTGGTGTGAATTAATTAGTTAATTAATTCAATAAATAATAACTCATTAATCAACTAAATAATACATCATTTAACTACAGTGCATGGTAGTTTCAGTGGAGACCAATGGAGAGATAAGTGAAACAGAAAGTGTGACTATCAGTTGTGACTATAGTGTTGCATTGTTTGCACCACAAATTCAGTGGAGATGCCAATGAGGATTGCGTGAGAAAGGCTGGAGTAATTTGATTTCATTCAGAACCATTCTTCAATAGGGATTGTGCAGTAGAGGCAGGCTAGCAGGTGGAAAATATTGGTGCATGGATTTGCAAGATCGGATTAGTGTGTAGCGATTGTATTGTATTGAGAGCTTGATATGATCATCTTTGTATGACGATTGTTACATGATCTCTACGAAATATATTATATACAAATAGTTTGGGTTTTTAGCTTCAAGCTTTCCCATTAAACAACTGTGTTAATGTGTGTAAATTTTTATTGTTTCATGTGTGCATTGCAATCTTGATTTAATTTCCGCAAATGATCAATGGTGGAATAGATTCTATATTTTGCTTGAAGTTAAAATAGTGTGAGATCAGGATAATATTGGACATATAACAAATATTTTATATAATTTCTACATGGTATCAGAGCAGTTGATCATTGGAGCATATTTCAATTATTGAAGCAGTTGAGTTTTGTGCTGGTGGAATTCGAATTTGATCTAGTGTTTTCTTGGTGTCGAAGTTGAGCATTCATTGAAATGTATTTCAAAGGATTGTGATTAGAGTATGCCCTTGATGGGAGCTCGAATTACATATCATGGAAGGACAGGATGGAGGTGGTTCTAGATTATAATGGGCTGAAAGAGTTCATAGATGCTGATATTCCTAAGCTGGGTTCTAGCGATGCAGCCACACTTGACGCATGGCAAAAGAAGGTAGAAAAGTGTCGAAGAATTTTTTTGGAAGGTGTGAAGGACCACATTGTGTCTAGCCTTCATGGTAAAGCCACTCCGTTCTTAATGTGGAAGGCTTTGATAGACTTGTTCCAAAGCAGAAGTGACCAGAGCAAGTTGGTGCTTAAAGACAAGCTTAGAAAAATAAAAATGGAGAAAGGCGACAGTATACCAAAATACCTCATGAAGTTTGTCCACTACAAGGATGAGCTGGGAAGTGTGGGGGTTACTTTTGATGAAGAAGACTTGGTGAGCTTGGCTCTCCTTGGGCTTCTGAAGAGTTGGCATAACTACGAAGAATTTGTCAATGGACAGGAGAAACTGCCAGGATGGGAGCGACTTTGGTCAGATCTTGTGCAGGAGGAGATAAGGCGGGGTACCAGGGATGGATCTTCATCAAAGAATGAAGATGAAGAAAATTGTTCTTTGGCTACCAAATATTGGAAAGGAAAAGGGAAGAAATCTTCCAAATCCGAAGATAAAGGCAAGAAGCAGGATCTGTCCAAGGTGAAGTGTTTTCACTGTCACTAGCAAGGACATTTCGCCACTAATTTTCCACAGAAGAAGAAGAATAAGCAGGCTGCTAGATCTGCAGCTGGAGAGGCCTTAGCCTAACAGTTTTAGCTATATTTTTCTTTGATCGCATGCTTGGTTTCAAGTGTGATGGGATCAGTGTGGTTTCTTGACAGTGGTGCGTCTTTCCATATGATCGGAGACAAAGATTTGTTTAGTCATCTGGATGAAAAGGATCTTGGAGTGCACATAAATATGGGCGATGATGGTAGATATAGTGCGACTGGTATCGGGACCATTTCCTTTGAGAGGGATTTTGGTAAACCTTTCATTTTGAAGGATGTCATGCATGTTCCAAGATTGAAGAAGAATCTGATCTCTGTGGCGATGTTGGAAGACAAGGGTTATGATGTTGTTTTTATCAAGGGAAAAGCCTTCCTGCGCAGTAAAAAAACTGGTCAAACCAGTAGGATAGGGATTTGAGTTAAAAATATTTATCAATTGCAGGTAGATGGATACGCAACAATGGAAGGAAAAGTAGAAGGAGTGGTGTGCCAGGATATGGGTGAATTGTGGCATAGGAGATTGGGCCATCTTCACCATGGCACTCTGAAAATTTTGTAGCAGTTTTCTACTGGGCTTCCCAAACGTACACTTGCGCAGTCAGATTAGTGCAAGGGATGTACTTTGGGAAAATTTGTGAAGACCACTTTTCATGAGAAGGATAGTTGCGCCTCGACGATTCTTGAGATAATTCACACAGATGTGTGTGGACCTTTCTCGGTTGCTTCAACAGCAAAGCACAGGTATTATGTGATATTTGTTGATGACTTTTCTCATAAGTGTTGGATCTTCTTCATGCAGAAGAAGAGCAAGATATACTCAAAGTTCTGTGAGTTCAAGGCGCTGGTTGAGAAAGATTCGGGGAAGCAAGTGAAAGCTCTAAGGAGCGATAATGTTGGTGAATACCTCTTTGGCGAATTCAAATACTTATGAAACAAAGAAGGAATTCGAAGAGAACTCATAGCACCTCATAACCCATAGCAAAATGGGGTCGCGGAGAGAAAGAATAGAATGATCGTGGGTGTTGCATGGGCGATGTTGCATGATCAGGGCCTACCCATTCACTTGTCGGCGGAGGCATGCAATACTGCAGTATATGTGCAGAACCGTTGTCCTCACAAGATACTTGGCATGAGTACACCCGAGGAGGCGTTTTCTGGTAAGAGGCCTGATATTTCCCATTTGAGGATTTTTGGTTCACCTGTTTACATTCATGTGACAAAGGATGCCAGGAAGAATTTGGAGCCGAACGCAGAGGTTAGGATATTTTTGGGGTACACTGATACACCCCACAACTATCATGTGTATTTTCCAGACAGTTGCAAGATTGTTGTGCGACGGGATATCAAATTCCATGAGGAGAAAGCCATGAAGTGTTCGCTTAAGAGGGAGCCACACTTGCATGCAGATGAGGAGCTATTAGTTCCTAAGGATGAGCCTTGGGATGTGGATCAGCCACAAGAGGAGGTTCATGGAGTGGAAGAAACCACTCATGCAGCGCCAAACATCAGAGGGAGGAAGCACACTATAGAAGCTGAGCGACTGAATCTTGATGCAGCGCAGAATGTAGGAGCTCCTACATCATAGCACAGATAGAGATAGTCACCTAAATGATTTACTGGATACATGGCTCTGATGAGAAATTGTATCGTGACGGAGCCATCCTCTTTCGAGGAAGTTGTGGAGGATCCCACATGGGTAGATTCCATGGTGGAAGAGTATGATTCGATTGTCAAAAATAGTGCATGGGAGATTGTCCCAAGGCTAGAAGGGAAATCAGTGGTAGGTTCGAGATGGATCTACAAAGTGAAGCAAGCTACTGACGGGAGCGTCGAGAAGTATAAGGTAAGATTTGTTGCCTGGGGCTTCTCACAGCTCGAGGGGATCGACTATGAAGAAACCTTTGCACCTGTCACAAGGTATTCTTCCATACGGACCATCGTTGCTCTCTCAGCACAGATGGGTTGGCACATTCATCAGATGGATCTGAATACTACGTTCCTCAATGGAATCATTGAGGAGGAGGTGGACATTGAGCAGCCTGAAGGATTCGAAATTTTTAGTAGTGAGTCGCATGTGTGCAGGCTCAAAAGAGCGATGTATGGGATGAAACAAGCATCTCGTGCTTGGTACACACGGATAGACAGTTATTTCACCACACTTGGTTTCACCAAGAGTGAGGCGGATCCAAACCTATACTAGATTGTGGTGGAGGGTAAGCTTTTGATCATTGTGGTTTATGTAGATAATTTAATACTAACAGGTGATGAACTATTGATACACTCATGCAAGGAAAATCTTGCAAAGGAGTTTGAGATGAAGTACTTGGGCCTCCTTCATTATTTCCTAGGATTGGAAATTTGGCAGTGGAAGGGTGGACTGTTTGTGTCTCAAGGAAAGTATGCTCGGGAGATACTGGAGAAGTTTCACATGCAAGGCTGCAAGCCTATCAACACTCCTCTTCCTGGTGGTTGGAGGAAAGAGGATGCTACATCGGCAGAGGCAGTGGATGCCACTGTTTATCGACAATTGGTTGGTTCACTCATGTATTTAGTCAATACACGACTGGACATATGCTATGCTGTGAACCAGCTTTCACAAGCGATGGTGAGGCCTACCAAGCTCTTTTGGAAGGTAGGAAAGCATGTACTGAGGTATCTCAGGGGCACATCTGGGTATGGATTATGTTACAGACAATCGGATGAGTTGAAGCTGCATGGCTTCACGGATGCAGATAGGGAAGGAAGCCCAACGGACAGAAAAAGCACATCTGGAGGGATTTTCAGTATCGGATCTATAGCAGTTTCTTAGTACAGCAGGAAACAAAGATCTGTGGCACTCAGTTAAGCAGTGGCCAAGTACATGGCAGCAAGTTTGGCTGCATGCGAGGCTATATGGATGAGGAAGATCCTGGTCGGTTTGTTCAGTTCTCACTTAGATCCTACTGTGATATATTGTGATAATCAGAGTTGCATTAAACTCTCGTTTAATCCAGTATTTCATGATAGATCTAAACATATCATTAGGGGAATTTTGAGGTCTAAAATGGGCCTCCTAAGGAAATAATAAAATAATAGCTAAACCAATAACATAATATTTATGATTTTTCAATT
Source organism: Pinus albicaulis (assembly GCA_034641835.2). Classification (NCBI taxonomy): domain Eukaryota; kingdom Viridiplantae; phylum Streptophyta; class Pinopsida; order Pinales; family Pinaceae; genus Pinus; species Pinus albicaulis. The sequence continues at coordinate 1,418,867,067 of CM076581.1, read as the reverse complement.
CACTTTTTGCACCACAATCCATGTAACCATATTTAAATTCAATTCAAAAGTTGTACCAAAATAAAATTAATAAAAAATTGTATTGATGTGACTATAAATAAGAATGAGTTTTTCAAGAAAAAGTCATTATCATTGAACAACTAATGCATTTGTCCTTTGTACTTAAATAATTTAAAATAAAATATAAATATAAATTTATAAATTCTTAATTATATTATATGCTATTAATTGAAATTTATATTATTTAAATTGTATAATAACATGTAATTAATATACTATATAAAAATAATGTAATATAATATAATAAATGTATAAGGATATGCATTGTTTCTTTCAAGAAATATGAAATGACAATAATATATTTTTATTCAAAAAGTGTGAAATGACATTTATTATGAGTACTTTACTTTGAATTTAAAAGTATTTAGAGCACAACCATGGTTAACCATGATTTTTTATCTACCATTGATAAAGTGACAAGTAAGTACCTTTAACTCAAGAAATTCCACCTCAACCATTATGGATGATGTCATCCCCTAAAATGTGATTGGTTCTCATAAAGTGAATTTTGATTGTACATTTTCCTTAGGAGGCCCATTTTAGACCTCAAAATTCCCCTAATGTGACATCTGGTACCATGATATCAGAGATTGTGTACAACGGAAGGTCATGTTGCTTTCTTACATTCCTAAGGAGGATCAGGATGCAGATATTCTAACGAAGGCGCTCACCAGGAGAAAATTTGAATACCATAGAGATATGATTAGGGTGGCAGATAATCCCTATTTTGTTGAGAGGGAGTGTTGAGATCTAACAAGATGATGAGCTTAGTTAAAAGAGTCGCCTTCACTAAGTGGGCTCGTAGGCTATTTTTGGTGCAAAGTCTATTTTTAGACATGTCGATCATATTATATGAGTTGCAGGATGCTATTTGTGGATGGTTGGTGAAGTTGGAAAAATAGATGGACTTCTGTTTTTAGACATGTTGGGCAGAATCTATTTTTATATTTCCATTCTAAAAATAAATATGTCAAATTTTATTAGCTCTTAATAATATTTGGACTCTAAACATTATCTTATTCTCTTGGATCACTTTAGTTAAGTGCATAGATGTGGCACAGTAGCTGAAAGAAGGAATTACACTATTCCCTAGGGTTTACTGGAGCTGATGCATGGAGGAATTCAGTTAGAACTCATGTGACAGAGTTTGGTGGAGTTGTATTTAGTTTAACTCAGTTAGACTCAGTTGAGCTAGTTGTATCTAGTCTAACTGATTGATACACTAGTGAGAGTGGTGTGAATTAATTAGTTAATTAATTCACTAAATAATAACTCTTTAATCAAGTGAATAATACATCAGTTAACTACAGTGCATGGCAGTTTTAGTGGAGACCAGTGGAGAGATAGGTGAAAGAGCAAGTGTGACTATCAGTTGTGACTATAGTGTTGCATTGTTTTCACCACACATTTAGTGGAGATGAAAATGAGGATTGCGTGAGAAATTCTAGAGTAATTCATGTTCATTCAGAGCCATTCTTCAATAGGGATTGTGCAGTAGAGGCAGGCTAGCAGGTGGCAAAGATTCGTGCATGCATTTGCAAGATCGAGCCTGATTAGTGTGTAGCGATTGTATTGTATTGAGAGCCTGATATGATCAGCTTTGTATGAGGATTGTTACATGATCTCTATGACATATATGATATAAAAATAGTTGGGGTTTTCACCTTCAGGCTTTCCTGTTAAACAACTGTGTTAATGTGTGTAAATTTTTATTGTTCCATGTGTGCATTGCAATCTTGATTTAATTTCCGCAAATGATCAATGGTGGAATAGATTCTATATTTTTCATGAAGTTAAAATAATGTGATATCAGGAGAATCTTGTACATATAACACATAAGTTATATAATTTCTACAATCTATTTATGTGCATGTGACCAAGGACGCTAGGAAGAAGCTAGAGCCAACTGTTGAAGTTAGGATTTTTGTGGGGTACAAAGAAACACCCCATAATTATTGTGTGTATTTTCCAAATAGTTGAATGACTGTGGTGTGAAAGGATATAAAATTCCATGAGGGGAAAGCCATGCGGTTCTCTCTTGAGAGGGAGCTTGACTTATATGCGAAGGAAGAACTGTTCGTTCCCAAAGATGAGTCTCTAGATGTGGATCAGCCACAGGAGGAGATTCATGGAGTGGAGGAGTCCACTCATGCAGAGCCAACCATCAGAATTGGAAGAATGCGTACCACAAAAGCTGATAGGCTTAGACTTGATGCTACACAGAATGTAGGAGCCCCTACTTCATAGCATAGAAAAAGACAGTCTCTTGACCAATTTACTGGATACATGGCTCTCATGAGCAAATGTATTGTGACTAAACCATCTTCCTTTCAAGAAGCAGTGCAGGAGCCCACATGGGTAGATGCAATGGTGGAGGAGTATGACTCCATTTTAAAAAACAGTGCTTGGGAAATTGTTCCAAGGCCGCTTGATAAATTAGTGGTAGGTTTGACATGGATCTATAAGGTAAAGCAAGCTGTTGATGGGAGTGTTGAGAAATACAAGGCCATATTTGTGGCCTAGGGGTTCTCACAGATTGAGGGGATAGGTTATGAGGAGAACTTTGCACCTTTCGCAAGGTATTATTCCATAAGGAACATCCTTTCTCTCTCAGCGCAGATGGGTTGGCACATCCATCAGATGGATGTGAAGACTGCGTTTCTCAATGGGATCATTGAGGAAGAGGTGTACATAGAGAAGATTGAATATTTGAGATCTTCAACAACGAGTCACATGTGTGCCGACTCAAAAGAGAATTGTATGGGCTGAAGCAAGCACCACGTGCTTGGTACACTCGGATAGACAACTACTTCACTGGACTGGGCTTCACCAAAAGTGAAGCAGATGCAAACCTGTACCAAATTGTGGTGGAGGGTAAGATTTTCATCATTTTTCTTTATTTTGATGTTTTAATATTGACAGGTGATGAGCATTTGATGCACTCATGCAAGGAGGATATTTCAAAGGAGTTTGAGATGAAGGATATGGGCCTCCTTCATTATTTCCTTGGATTGGAAATATGGAAGCGAGATGGTTAAAATTTTGTGTCTTAAGGAAAGTATGCAAGGGATATACTGGGTAAGTTTCACATGGAGGGCTACAAACCCATGGATACTCCTCTTCCAGGAAGCTCGAGGAAAGAATATTCTACTTTTGGAGAGGTAGCGATGCTACTCTCAATCAACAGTTAGTGGGTTTTCTAATCTATGTAGTGAACATGAGACCGTACGTTTTCTATGTTGTTAACCATCTGAGTCAAGCTATCTTTAATCCTACCAAGCTCTTTTGGAAGGAAATCACGAATTTCCTGAGATACCTGAGGGGCACATTAGAGTATGACTTATGGTACATACAGAAAAATGAAGTGAAGTTGCATGGCTTCAGGATTGTAGATTGGGCGGGCAGCCCAATAGACATAAGTAACACATCAGGGGGGATGTTTAGTATCGAGTCTACAATTATTTCTTGGTACAACAGGAAGTACAGATCTATGGCACTCAGTTCAGCGGAAGCAGAATACATGGTAGTGATTCAAACTGCATGTGAGACTATCTGGATGAATAATATCTATGTTGGTTTGTTTGGTTCTCATTTAGATTCGACAATGATTCATTTTGATAATCAAAGTTGCATTAAACTCTCGATTAATCATGTGTTTCATGATCGATTTAATCATATAGATATCTAACACCATCATCTCAGAGATTATGTGTAGCGGAGGATCATGTTGTTTTAGTACATTCCTACGGAAGCTCACCAAGAGAAAATTAAAATACCATAGAGACAGGATCGAGGTGAAGGATAATCTCTTTCCTGTTGAGAGGGAGTGTTGAGATTCAACAAGAAAGATCCTAGTGAAAATTAAGAACCTACACTAGGATGGAGCCTCGGGCTATTTTTAGGTTGATGTCTATTTCTAGATGAATGATAAAAATCTATTTATAGATGCATGTATATTTATAGATGTATGTGCAAGTTCTATTTATAGATTGCATGTCTATTTATAAATGCATGTTGGCTATTATTATCCCTTAATATTAGTTGGACAATAAACAATAATCTATTCTCAATGAGCACTTAGAAATAGTTAACTGAAGTGTAAAATTAGTTAGCTAAAGGAATTTCAAGTTAAGAGGTTGGTTGGTGGGACATGCAAGTGGACTTAGTTGTAACTGAATGATTCGAAGTTGTAATAGAGTTGGAAGTGTAGTTATGAAAGTTGTAAAGTAGTTTAATTCATTTAAGTGAGTTAAAATTAGTTATGCTATTTGTAACTAAAGATACACTAGTGAGAGATCAACTGAATTAATTCTTAATTAATTCACAGTCAGTGGCCTCACATGAAACTAAAGATTTACTACTATTAACTATGCATGTAAGATCCAGTGGATACCTAGTTGAGTTCGAGGTGAAAGGGAAGATAACTATCAGTTGTGACATTATCTAGTTGTACATGTGCAACCACAAACACATTTTATGTGCCCATGAGGATTGTGTAGTTAAGTAAATCATGATTCCATTCATTCAGGGATTGCTATCAGTTGGGATTGCGCAGTGGAGGTAGACATTGGAGACAGTCAATTGGCTAAGGAACTTGCTGATTTTTGTATGATAGTGTGAGATAGTTACCTCATGTATTGAGAGCTCTTAGATTGGAGCTTTGTATGTAATTGTTTCATGATCCATGATATAATACATAATAGAAGATAGTGGGGTTTTTAGCTATATGCTTTCCTTGGGTGAATTATCTGTGTTATGTGTGATTGATCTTTCTTCATGATATTGTGAATGGCGATTGTGTTTTAAATTCCACAAATATTTGTAGAAGTGATTCTGTATTTAATAGTAGCATATTATGGGTAGGTCACGATGATCTAGGTAATACATGTATTTTTTATTAAATTTCTACACTTTGTTTTATGAGTTTTGGGTTTTATGATATTTTGGTGGTTAAATTTTCTGGTTGGTTATGAAGTTCAATTTTTAGCCATGTTGTGTTCTTTTTTTTTAGCCTTTTGATATTTTCATGTTGTAGTAATTTTAAAGGTTATTGTTAAATAGAATTTGGAATAGGTTTCATTCCACTGCTACTTCTATCGGTGTCTAGGCTTTGAATTTTGACTTCTTTTTTCTATTGGTGCACTGATCTTCAAGGTCATGTTATTTATTTGTTCATAGCCTTCAAGTTTAAAGATTTTTAATGTAATTCTAAATTGTGAACCATTTTTCAGGAAAATGAAAATGGCTTAACCAATGTTAGTCTGAATCGATATGATATGATTTTAGCAGAGAAGGGAGTGGACAATGTGATAGAGTATGGAATATTTTAATTAACAAAGTTTATTGTAGGGTTATATGTTGGCATTTTGTATGCTGACATTATTTTTTTTGCAAAGAATTTATGGCATAGTGTTACATGTAACAAAGAGCTATATGCATACTTTACATTTTATATTGAAGCTTTGTAATTTTGAGTGACTTTTTTTGTTATGGGTATCTTCCATTCGTTTATGGTTGAGTCATTGTGCTAGAGATCCTTGATGCCATTTAAAACATATTGGTATCGAGTTTTATTTTATAATTCTGTTGTATAATTGTTTAAATCGATGTTGGGAAGAATTTAGCTCTCGTTGCTGTTGGGAATAATTTATCTTTGGATGTTGCAGTAGTTAAATTATCTCATTAGTTATGTTATGAAACCAACTCCAAAAAGAGAAGAAAAGAGAGATCAACACCTTAGAAATGAGCCAGTTCGAGGGGGAAACCTCTAATAGATTACATAAATGAACAATTCTTGGATGATACAAATGATCAAAACCTCTTTCTATATATAGGAGTCCATGGGGCCACAATATAATCCTAGCCAACCTATCAATAATAATGTAAGGGCACAATAATAACAATATTGGGGTTACAGGGATATAACAATAACAATAAGGGGGCTACATTAATAACAATAAGGGACTAAAATAGTAAAATTAGAGACCTAACAAGTTCTGAAGTTCAATTTTTAGCGATTATTTTTCTATTTCAACTTTTAAAGATGTTCAAGTTCTTGTTGGAGTAATTAAAACGATTCACTGTGTGTCATGTGTTGTTAGTTGGCTTATGTAATGTGTAGTGATGTCATCCTATGTGTTCAGGAAAAACTAACATCATACAATATCAAATAAATAACAAAACTAGTATAAATAGGTATGCTTTGCAACATGTTGTGTGTGGATAGATATGTGAGATATGGTTTGTGAAGTATGATGAAAACATTTGTATTATACTTAGTGTAGTAGACAGTTAATCTGGTATCTATTAAGATAAAAAATTCTAAACATATAGAGAAACTCCATACATTATACAATATCAAAAAACAAACAGAACTAACAACATTCTCATGTCATTTTGTCGGAATGTTCCATTATAATATACTATAGATGTTTCTTCTAAGATCAATTTTGGTTACAATGCCACATACAGTATGGAATAAATCAACCTTCATGTGACAGGAAAAATAGACAGTCCATCAAAAATCCACATCATAATGTGGTTACAACCAAAAACATATAGTGACCCCTATTCTTTATGGCCTTGAGAATCTTCAGTGACAAACCCTGAGTTGCCTTATTGAGCCAAGTAGGCTGGCCTTCCAAAGAAGGGTTGATTAGGTTGTGATTAATTGCTTCCATTTAATTGAGACCAATTTTTCCCTTCCAACCACGTATTAATTGAGTACCCATACCTCACACTTGCACTAAGTGGAAGTGTGTGATGAGCATACATTAAATTCACACCTCCTGTGGTAGGAATAAGACAAGTGGGTAAACCTCAATTTTGATAGTGAGGCACTTGAATGTTTATGAGGTCTTGGAATAATGGTGTATTATTTTCAATAATGTCCAATGTGTTGGAAATTTCCCTGGTTTCATCAACTGTGCTCGCATTTATGTAAACCATATCAGTCATCCCTTGTTCCTTTTCAAGCATTTGTTTATTATTTCTTGCTTCCTTTTCTTGTCTTGCCATTTTTTTTTGCTGCTCCTCCTCTTGCCTTGCTCTCTCTCTTTCAAGCCTTTTATCTACTCGACGTTGTGCTACGACAACACTTGTTTCCTTCTTCTCCTTGGCTTGATCCTTTTTTTTTCTATTTTAATTCCTGAATTTCAACTCAGACTCAGCTAAGAGTTTTATATAGTATTCTGAGGTGAGTAAATTCAAAATTCGGTCCAAACTAATACTATCGGGTGTTCCTTGCTTCTTTTTCATTGACACTCTTTCTAATGGTAGCTTTAGGAACCACCCAAGTAAATTTTCCACACCCCCCCCACCTGCATGTCATTGGTTGACACTTTCCTTTCAGTATCCGTGACAATTGGTTGAAATATATTGTTATCTTCATCTAGTGCCTCATTATGTGCTTCATCTTCTTCCATTGATCTATTATCCACAAAAAATTGAACAATTTCATTGTTCAATTTAGTCGGTTGTGAAGGCATGTTCATGCTTTTTTCATTGGTTCTTGAGACACTATGTTCGTTCAAATTAATCATGGCTTCTTCCAGCCATGATGGTGGGTTTACTGGGCTTGGAAATGTCAATTTGGTAATTTTCAATGTCATTAACAATATCAAAAATTTCATTCTCAACTACATCTGCATTGTCAATTGCATGTTCAACAATGTCATTAACAATATCAGCAGCAAAAGTTCCACGTGATTGAGTTGGTAGAACAACCTCCATGTTGCTATCAATTTGTTTATGAATATACTAGGTTTCACATACCTTCTCATCATCATCAGCATATAACTATCCTTGAGAGAGGGAAATTATATTACCAGTGCAACCACATTAACATGTTAATGTACTTCTTCTTGAACTTCAACATTTGTTTCGACATGCTCTTCTTCCTGACCATCCATATGAAATGCTTGGCTACAACCAATATCATGCATAATACCATCATAATTAAGTGGTTATATTCATGTCCTCCTAAAGCCAGCCTTGATATTTGATAGTGTCAGAGCCCTTTTAAATCTTTACTTGCAAGCTCTACTAGCTCGAACATTTTCACCTTAACCCTTGGATTCTTTGGCATCCATGCAACACGCTCTGACTTGAAATAGTTCTTGAAATGGCCAAACACACTAACATCAAGGGGTTCCAATCTGTGAGTGGTATGAGAGGGCAATGTTAAAAGTTCAATGCTCAAATTGTTTACTTCCTGAATTGAATGTACATCCATGTGGCTTCCATGGCCATCTAATATCAATAGGTGCTTGTTATTAGGTGGGACACCACCTAGCACAGATGTGGCAAAGTGGAAAATCCAACTTAAAAAAAAATATTTAGTCATCCATGTATGGGGATGTGCAGCCATGCATGCACCTGGTTCACAGTTTTTTATATAGTTTTTCAACTACTTTTTACCTTTGAATAGATAAAATTATGGGATTGAAGCACCAATTGCATTAACACAACATAAAATGGTTATCCACTCCTTGCTCTTTGGAAAAATATTTGGCACGTTTCGCCTCCCTCTCTAGGCAATTACCCGCATGTCACAATTCCTTCCTGCCTATAAACCTGTTTTATCACAGTTCCATACATGATTTGCACCATAAGAATGTTTATCGTATGCACTAGAAACAGTTTCATAGAACTTACATACAACTAAATGGCGCAAATTTAATGCTTTGTCTCAGTTAATTCCCTCAGATGTACGCAATACAAGGTGTGCATGCCTTTTTTTAAACCCAAACCACCATGATTTACCAGGAACCCCATATTTGAATGGGTTTGGCCTCCCTTGACAGATTTGAGCAAATGTGGATTTGAGTTGTATTAACTCTAGCCCATGTCCCAATTGGGTCATTTCTTTACACCACTCAACCACCTTGGCCTCTTCCTTTTTAGTCATAATTGTAATAGGCCCTCTACGTTTGGTATGAGTGAGCCCATTTATCCAATAATGTATTGATGAGCGAGGAATACCATGTTTCTTTGCAGATGCCTGAACTGCATATCCATTAAACTCTATGTCGTAAATTGCGACTAACATTTCTTCTTTTTTCCAACCTCTTATATCGCTGATATTTTTAGTTGAGCTTGCCCCTTGGACTGTTGTTGACGGTGGCTCTGTGAGTTATGGTGCGACAACATCAGCTTCAGCCACATGGTCATCCTCAAAAACATTGATTGGAACATTGTTGACATTCACATCACATGTCCTTTCATCATCTGATGAAGTGTGTAGCAGCTGGGCACCCTGGGTCACTCTTATGCCACTTCTCCTTGTACGAGATACATAACTAACTCTTTCCATAGATGCAACTACCTGCATAATTATTGCATGCATTTAGTTAAGAATAATTGAAAAGTATGCTTTCGTACAGGCCAAACATATCTCTACTTTATTACAAGAATTATCAATATGTATATTAGTAGCATCTCAAGAGATTTTCACACATATGGCTTTTTGACAGTATCTTTAAAAAAAAAATTCTAAAGATGGAATTAGTTGCATGTCTTCAAATTTATCAGTGGTTATTGTTTTGATAACTTTTTTCTACACTTAAAATACAATTACCATTTTGATAACTGGTTTTTACACTTAAAATACAATGATTTTTTTCATAACGTCTTTATAAAATCTAGTATTATTTCCGGTTGTTTGGCTTACAAATCAAAAGGGACATGTTTCATTTTCAATTGACTACATGCCAAACCAATTTTACTAATATCAAGTTCAGGTTCGTCCAAGATGCATATTAGATAAATATGTGACTATTTTAGTGATTTATCAATATTTACTATTAGTGAATGGAAATTGGTCATATGGATTTTAATTATGGTATCTTCAGTGCTTACTTTTGACAAAATATGATCATATTTATGTCTATCGAGGATGCCAGGAATAGTGAGGCCAGACAATACCCCATGACCTGCTAGAGACACTATTACAATCCCAATTTGAACCTTCATGGGCTTTCATCAAACACTTTGAGACTAGATAGAAATATATAAATTCCATTTCAAAGCTTGCAAGAATAATTTCCAGAACAGTAAGATTTCTTAACTACACCGATTTTAAAAAGTTCCTGCATATTGAGAAAGATAAATTAGTGCAATAGATTCTTTCTGATGATGTTATGGGGTATATAGTGCAATTTAAGATAGCCTCACAACATCTTTTGATTATTTGTGTAGTTTCTCCGATTTAGAATGATTTCTTAGCAACTTTCTAAGATTGAAAATAATGTTCAATCTGGTATGTACTCTCGTTTCATAATTTTGAATGTTAATGATTTCTCCCAGCAACCTAAACACGGTTCTCAAATATTTGTCTTGGAATTAAATATTTCCTCAGTGCATATTCATATTAAACTAAAGCATGTTGTGTAATTACCTAAGAGATATATAAGATCCTATAGTAATAATAATATATAGCATGATTTTATAGATAATGGTCACTAGATCCATGAGTGCATTTCTTCCCTTCCCATTTATAACAGTTTACAGTGTATGACTCTCATCATCTCTTCATCATTTTCCATATACAAAAGAATATCATAATAATAATACAGAGCATGATTTTATTTTTAGCGTCTTGTTTATAGGAAGCCAAAGGAGCACTATTGAACTTATTTGATACACTTAGGGCTGAGCTTCTCAGTAAATCTATAACAGTTACTATTGTGTCTCTTGGTTTTATACAGCCTGAATTAACATCTATATAATGGTCAGTAAGAGCAATATTACACCACTAATCTCTAATGTATCTTACAAAGCAATCTCATGATTTATAGTGCTTTGGGAAGACAAGAATTTTTGGACCAATAAAAGGTCTTACGTCTGAACATAGCGTAAGGCCTTGAGAGGTCTTACTTAGGAACAAATAAGGTCTTAGCTATTGGGAGGTCTAACCTGAACCTATAGTGAGGGCCCTATATGTTTTGTTAGCTCTTGGAAGGTCTTACCTGAAGCAATAGTCATGGTCCTCTAAGTTTTGTTAGTTGAGCTTCCTCAAATATTCCTTTAAAGTAATGGCTAAGGCCCTCATTAGTCTTCTAGAAGCCTACAAGGTAAATGTATTCTTCACTTAATTGAATGACTCATTTGTTCAGTCTAGGAGGCTTCCAAAAAATTCAATGTTATATTTTGTAGTGTTCAATTTGTGCCATCATGTTCTCATTGGGCTTACCTTTGGTAGAAGCCTAGACGGTAAAGGTGTTGGGCTTATCTTTGATGGAAACATAGAAGGTAAAGGTCTTGGTTTCATAGTTGGATGACGTGTTTGTTCAGTGTAGTAAGCCTCCAACCAATTCAACGTTATGTTGTGAATTGTTCAATCTTCCATCTTTAGGACTCCAACAGATTCAATGTTATGTTCCTCGTGGCGACAATAGAGGATGTCACATGGGAAATTGTTGAAGCTACATTGAGGAAAAAGTGAGATGCGATAACTCCTAGGTGGTATTCATACTTGTTGTGGTTCAGAATCATGCCATGAAATTTTGGAAGGCCACCTAAAGTATTCATCTAAGGACAAGCCCTTACAAGAGGAGTGGAGATTGTTTACAATTCTGTTTTGGGGAAATTTAACATACACACTCTCTTTAAAACATTGAAACTTTCCTAGGCATTGGATGAATTTGTGTTAAACTATAAACAAGTTATGTTCTTTTTTCTGTTATTTTTCATCTGTAGCTAGCCATACTAGCTAATACTCTGCATTATGGTTTTGTCCTATTTCATTCAGAACTAAGAAAATAGAAAAAAATATATATTTTCATGAAAACTAAACTGTAAGAAAATTGAAATAAAGGCTTAGAAATGAAAATAAGAAAACTAAAATAAAGACTCAGAAATTAAAATAAAACTGTAAGAAAATTGTGTTGTAACTGAAAAATTAACCTGAATATACTGTGAAATGTTTTGGGCTGTGTTTTGTGCTAGTTTGTCTCCAGTGCTGGTGAATAGTTTGAATGTGAAACATGCAACTTCAGCACTGGTTGAACTTATTTTATAGTTTTTCGTAGTTGAATTTAACTGGTGACAATGACGAACATGGATTGCAATGGCTTCATTTTGCATGTGTGATCAGGATTGAATTTGATGTGATACAATGGTTAGAAATTTGTTTTGTTGATCCATGTGTTTTGATATATTTTAATAGGAAATAGAATAGGTTGAATGTCATTTATTGAAATTAATGGGTGGGTGCCATTTATTGTACACAGTGGGTTTAAATGTTGTTATTGGGTGGGAGTCATTTATTGAACACAATGGGTTTAAATGTTGAATAACACAATAGTTATGGCTGACATGCATTAACTTTTATTATGTGCAGGTATGAATATTTAGTTGGGATATACAACATCATAGTTGGGATATACAACATATCACTGGGGCGGGGTTGAAGTGACTGTTAGTTTGTACTTTTGGAATAAACCATTTTGGAAGGATAAATGGTTTTATGAGCTTTCTAGTTGAGACAATAGGATTTGTACTCTTAATACTTATTAAATTATTTAGTTTGTACTTCTAGAATAGACCATTTTAGAAGGATAAATGGTTTTATGAGTTTTCTAGTTGAGACAATAGAATTTGTACTCATAATACTTATTAAATTATTTATGGACAATTGTGGGCCCACTTAATAACTTTAGAAATTTTGAACATAATTTAAAATATATTTGGACTTAAAAGTTATTTATTTTTGTTTAATTATTAATTACATATATGTCAATGTTTGGTGGATTAGTAAGAAACAATTGCTCATTCTTACACAACATTAAGCATCTCTCCTCTAATTCCAACTCGTATAAAAAAAAATACACATCAAAACAATATTCCAAAAATCACGGAGCACGAGGATAGTACGAAATAACTCGATGAATAATCAGAGTACCCCACTACCCAATCTTATAGGGTAGCTGCACTGTTGTAAAAAACAACGTTAAATATTTTATTTCGATTATTACAACCTGTTGTAAACTTACTACATAGCGACAAAATTAATAAAACTACGTGTACCCTATATTGGCCGATTCTGTATCGTCCATTTACGTCTTATATGATAGCGATAGTGGCTTGATTGATTAAACAGTAATCCCTTTGGAAGTATGAGTACTGCAATTAGCTTGGTTCTCTGAACTGAATATGGACTGGTTGAGAGCCTGAATACATTCAGTGCAGGAGTTCTTAGTTGCGGTAGGTTGCGTTTTGTCGCAATTATTTCAACCCAAGTCTCTAATCCAAGATGTGTTCTCAGATACTCTGCGACGGCTAGGGGTTTGAATGATATAGCATGGTGCCTGGGCATGATGCAGAATTGCCCTCCAATCACTCTGAAATACTGTTCTACCCACAAACACAGCGATATCTGCCTTTCATATTGAGCAATGTCCGACTGAATTCCTCAATTGCAGCGGGAGCATCTATACCTCGAGCCAGGGGAGTGAAGCCGGAAACCCAAGCTGTGAAATTCGATTCCATGGCAGAGAGCAATTGCTTTATATCTTCTTGTCCGAATCCTACTTCATAACCAACATCATTCAAATGCCTGTAGATTGAGTAATGTGTCTACACATCAATGCATGAAAATGACAGCCATCAAAACATGGATCCCAAAACTATTAAAGAAAATTACTTAATTTTTTTTTCAAAATTTTATCATATGAGAGTCATGAAATTAAATACCGAGAGGGGCTGAATCAGTATTATTTCTCAATTTTTAATTTTACCACTGATCACCTATATTTAGAACACAAAATGAACAATAAGAATAAATACTTTTATTAATTTCTTCTTTACAATAAATCAAGTACAATATAGGTAGGGCTCCAACCCTAGATGAAGACACCAATCTTCAATCTCCCAGGCTCCAACCTGTATTTGCCAAGCACCGACTTGGACTTCCAAGGCTCCAACCTTGTCAATTCTGAGGCACCAACCTCAAGGGCTCCAACCCTATCTTCCAAGGCACCAACCTTGTCTCTATGAGGCTCCAACCTCCTGCTTCATTTCATCAAGATATATTTGGTTATACTTACGGCTCCCAATGTCTTCTTCAATGAGCCCTGACAATCTTCAGCTTACTCTTCACTGTAATCTACACATCACGTCATCAATGACAACCTTTTCTTCGTAGAAGGTGTCACCGCTGCTCTTCATCGTACCCAAAAAATTTCTCCAAGTTACCTCATGATGACATCACCAATGCATCATGTTCTCCAATAGGCTTCTAGATGACACTCCAAGGTATCCTCAAGATCAGCTTCAACTGCTCTTCAAGATCACAAGATTGTCTACAAGAGTCTTCAATTCTAAGCCCACTCGACAAATGTCTTAATAGCTGCTACAAGAGGATTCAATTAATACTCCTCAAGGTATGCTTTAAATCCACTCTTCAATATGGTCTCCAACAAGTTCAAGTCTTCACGATTGTCTCCAAGATCAACTGCTCTAAGGTTTTCAAGATGTATTCACCAAGATTCCTCTTAAAGACTGCTCCAAACAAGCTCAAATATATTGTTCTCAATGTCAATCCAAGTCTTCTTCGAAGAACCTTCAATAGTTGCTTCAAAGAGGTTTCTCTAGGTATTTGTTTGAGCCCTCCACAGGTGGACTACCCAATCTCAAAAGACTGAACCTTCACAAGGATCATCACAGTTCTGAAGTTATCCTTCAGTTCACATGCACTTGACACAGGTACGAGGCACCACAGTCTCCAATTCTGAGCTGTAGTGAACTATCTCCGAGTCCTCCACCAATCTGAGGCGAGTTACCTTAGATCTGAATCCCACTGTCCCAAAGAATATCTGTTTGAGCTAAAAAACGCAGCTACAGGTGACTGTAACTAGGGCTGCCCACAAGTTTATCAAAGCTTCGAGCTGTCAAGTCTGCCCACAGTTCCAATACAAGTCTACAGTTATATCTTCTACTCTTCATCTTGTTCCAAAGAACACAAGAGGAGGGACTGCTCTAAGTCTGTCCTCAAACAAGATGATCACAGGTCTGGGCTTCACAAATGAAGGCTACAGGTTTGTGCTGCAAAATAAAACGAGTTCCCACAGAAGACTGCTTATTCGAGCTCCCACAGAAGTGCCTTAATACTGGGCACTGTTGAAGACTTAAATCCGAGCCTTCTTAACCCACATATACTGCAATAATCACATTCCTCTACTATTCTGTGTTGTCACATTTTAACTCACTGTCTGAGTCTTGCTGTGAGCTAAACAACACGTGGAACCTCCTCTCCACAGGTGCAACTTGAACTACCACAGTTTTGTGGTATACCTTCTCGGCCTCCTTAAATTTCTTCACCCTTCTGCGTTATTCTCTGAATTTTCTCACCGAAATTTGATGGTTAGAGATGAGTTTGAGACTTAAATTTATAGTGGTTTCGGCTTTTAATGAAGAGACATGTCTCTTGGCCATGAGGCATGAACCTAGACAAGTCGGCTTAGGTCGTCTCACTTGATAGAAATTTACCTTAAACTTGAAAAATCAATAACTTCAAACCGCTTGGAGTTTCAGGCTGAGTAATAGCTCATTGGAAAGAGGGAAAAATCCTCTTTAATATGGTCTAGGATTCATTGTGAAAGGATGCCTCCAAGGTGTCTAAATTTATTTTTCTTTGTGACTGTTCATGAAATTTTAGTGCAAAAGGTGATTGGGACAATAAGAGATCATTAGAGCTTCTTCATCATGGTGTGTCTTCCATGTCATCATGATAGTATAGCATCATGCCATCATATGATAGTGCACATGTATGTCATCATATGTCATAGTGCAACATCTATCTCATCAAGGGAGTGTAGTGATATGTCATTAACCATATGAAACATGCATCAATTTGTTAGAGTACGGGCTAGGTCATCACAAGGAGAGCTTCTTCATCAAGAGTCACTATGAGCATCATTAATAGCTTGACATCTTCATAAGGTTAGAACAACCTTAGCATCTTTATTAATGGCATCCTTAGCACCTAGGGATTGCATGAGGCTCATTGACATCACAAGAATATTTGCTATCACAACCAATGCCATATTGACATCAATGACAACCTTGACCAACAATCTCCCCCTTTGTCATTGATGGCAATATTCTTGCCCTTCTAATTTATATCCCCCTTTGACATCAATGGCAAACGGGGTGCCCAAATACTCCCCCTGTCAAGTTTCTTCTTTTCTTCACGATTTGTATTCTTTCATAGGTATGTTACTCCCCCTGCCATGGTTCTCTTTCTTCTGGAACTATGTTCCATGATGGATGTGTTTGTATTTCTTCGTGTGATGTACCATCTCCCCCTTTCTGCACTAATTCCTTTAGCTCATGAAGGATTTCTCACCTTGTGTGATCAAGTAGAAGGCATAAACATAATATCATGTTTTTCTTCAATGGAGTTACTTCCGAGACATGATTTATCAAGATAGTCCATGTGTATCTCATCAAGGATTTCATAGGGCCCACTCACGGATCACTTTCTGCAAGAATACTCAAGAATCACAAACTCCCCCTAATTGTATGCATGGTCTCTTTTTGGCAGGGTTTCATCATCAAATTCTTGGAATATCAAGGATGACTTCATCAAGTCAACAACATGTGTTGTTGGCTGAAGTGTTCAAGAGACTTCCAGATTCAACTTGCTTCCTTCTCAATACTTGTGTAACTTTTTTCTTTAGCATGGTTCTAGCTTGTGTAGAGGCCCAAGTCAAGTTACAATCATGTGCCATATGTCCAATGTTATGACAATTGAAGCATTCCATTTTTCTCATAAATGAGGATGTATGATTTCTTCTTGCAAAGTTTCTTCTAGGAGATTGACAGGGATATGCCCTACAATCCTTTGCCATATGCCCAAATTTTGTACAAGAATAGAAATAACCAAAAAACATACTTTGGTACCTTGGAGATTGAGTTTTCCTTTATGTAATTCTAAAGAAGTTTTTCCTTGGGATTATTTGATGATATTACTTGCCTTTTTTATTCTTGACACCATCTGCTAGTCTCCTTGGAGTAGAATTTCTTCCGTTGTTGTCTTGATTCTTCTCCTTGCCTTTGCTGGAACTGGGAGCATCAACATTTTTTTCTAGGTTCCTCACATCTTTGTTGTTTGAAGCATTATCATTCTTACTTGAGGATTCACCTACATATCCAAGACCTGATTTATCAAGGGGGGATATTTGATGACTTAGGATGTCATCTAGGGTTTGAGAACTCTTCAAGTTCTTATTCAGCAAGTCAACTTCCTTTTTAAGAGAGACAATTTCTCCTTTCAAATTTTCACAATCTTCATCTTTCATGACTGGTTGCTTCTTCATTTCTTCCATCATCCTTGTTGCTTCATGTGCTTCATTTTTAAGGGAGATGATATTTGATTTTATTATGAATACTTCTTCATTCTTTTTTGCTAGACTGCTCTCCATTTCTTCTTTTATTCTTGTAGATTCACATGTTCCGGCCTTGAGAAGGTTGATGTCTGATTTTAGTTTGAAGATTTCTTCATCCTTTTCTTCTAGTTGGCATGTCATGGTATTTCTCTTATTTTCTTCTTCATCAACTTGTCCTTCTATGAATGCCAAAGTTACCATCACCTTCTCGGCTCCTTGTGCTTGTTCCCTTGCTTCTTCTAGTTGAGATCTAAGAGTGGATACCTCTTCCTTGTATTGACCAATCTGTGCTTCAAGATTGTTCAACCTCTTAAGTCTTTGTTCAAGGTGGCTTGAAAAATCTTCTTCCCTTTTCTTTGCCTTATCCAATTGATTTGTCATAGATATGACTTCTTCATGATGCTTTCTTTTATTTTGATGAAATTCCTCCTTCAGTTTGGCGAGCTCCTCATCCCTTTCTTACACTTGAATCTTGACAAAGTAAAATTCCTTCCTTGTCTTGTCTTGGTTACCATCTTGCGCTTTCTTCTTAAGTTCCTCATTTTCATTTTTCAAATTGTTAATCTCTTCCATGGAAGCCATAATTTTATTCAAGAGATCTTCTTCAAAGTCTTCTTTGTTCTCTTCATCTTCTAGGTCTTCTTTAGCCTTGTTTTCATCTCTCTTATCTCCAGCTTTGTTGATGGATTCTAGACTTCTTTCTTGTTCTTCATCATCTTCTTGACCAGAGATCATTTTCAACGCTCCTTTTGAGTGAAGATCATGAAGTTTGTCCCATATGCCTTTTGCTGACGAACATTTTTTGAAATTGGCCTTCATAGAATCAGGTAGCCCATTCAATATTGCTTTATTTCTCTTGTATTATACTCCTTGGATTCTCCTTCCAGCATGCTATCAGTAATCACTGATTTCCAAACTTCAATTCCTTGAGTCTTCAAGAAATTCCTCATTCCTGCCACCCATATATCAAAGTTTCCATTGAACAATGGAGCCTTCACAAATTTATTTACTTCAATTTCAATGGTTGAGGAAGACATATTTAGGAGGATTGGAGACTTTCTTTCTTGGCTTTGCCATTTGTGTTCTAATGATCAACCTTCCAGCTATTAGGCTTTGATTGAAGGTACTAGCTCTGATACCAATTGTTGGAAATAATGAGAGGGGTGAATCAATATTTCTTTTCAATTGTTAATTTTACCAGTTAGATCACCTATATTTAGAACACAAAATGAACAATAAGAATAAATGCTTTTATTAATTTCTTCTTTACAATAAATCAAGTACAATATATGTAGGGCTCCAACCCTAGATGAAGACACCAATATTCAATCTCCCAGGCTCCAACCTGTATTTTCCAAGAACCGACTTGGACTTCCAAGGCTCCAACCTTGTCAATTCTGAGGCACCAACCTCAAAGGCTCCAACCATATCTTCTAAGGCACCAACCTTGTCTCTATGAGGCTCCAACTTCTTGTTTTATTTCTTCAAGATATATTTGGTTATGCTTACAGCTCCCAATGTCTTGTTCAACGAGCCCTAACAATATTCATCTTACTCTTCACTGTAATCTACACATCACGTCATCAATGACAACCTTTTCTTCGTAGAAGGTGTCACCGCTACTCTTCATCGTACCTAAACAATTTCGCCAAGTCACCTCATGATGACATCACCAATGCATCATGATCTCCAATAGGCTTCTAGATGACACTCTAAGGTATCCTCAAGATCAGCTTCAACTGCTCTTCAAGATTTACAAGATTGTCTACAAGAGTCTTCAATTCTAAGCCCTCTTGACAAATGTTTTAATAGTTGCTACAACGGGATTCAATTAATACTCCTCAAGGTATGCTTTAAATTCACTCTTCAATATGGTCTCCAACAAGTTCAATTCTTCAATTGTCTCCAAGATCAGCTGCTCTAAGGTCTTCAGGATGTATTCACCAAGAGTCCTCTTAAAGACTGCTCCAAACATGCTCAAATATATTGTTCTCAATGTCAATCCAAGTCTTCTTCGAAGAACCTTCAATAGTTGCTTCAAGAAGGTTTCTCTAGGTATTTGTTTGAGCCCTCCACAGGTGGACTACCCAATTCCAAAAGACTGAACCTTCACAAGGATCATCACAGGTCTGAAGTTATCCTTCAGTTCACATGCACTTGACACAGGTACGAGGCACCACACTCTCCAATTCTGAGCTGTAGTGAACTATCTCCGAGTCCTCCACCAATCTAAGGCAAGTTACATTAGATCTGAATCCCACTGTCCCAAAGAATATCTGTTTGAGCTAAAAACGTAGTTACAGGTGACTGTAACTAGAGCTTCACACAAGTTTATTAAAGCTTCGAGCTGTCAAGTCTTCCCACAGTTCCAATAAAAGTCTATAGTTATATCTTCTAGCTCTTCATCTTGTTCCAAACAACACAAGAGGAGGGACTTCTCTAAGTTTGTCCTCAAACAAGATGATCACAGGTCTGGGCTTCACAAGTGAAGGCTACAAGTTTGTGCTACAAAATAAAACGAGTTCCCACAGAAGATTTTTTATTCGAGCTCCCACAGAATATTTTTTATTCGAGCTGCTATAGGTAGGAAGGTCTTAACCTTATTTTTTCCGAGTATAATCCACTGATGTATAGTCCAAGCCTTAATACTGGGCACTATTGTAGACTTAAATCAAAGCCTTCTTAACCCACGTATACTACAATAATCACATTCCTCTGCTATTCTGTGTTGTCACATTTTAACTCACTGTCTGAGTCTTGCTGTGAGCTAAACAACATGTGGAACCTCCTCTCCACAAGTGCAACTTGAACTACCACAATTTTGTGGTATACCTTCTCGGCCTCCTTAGAATTCTTCACCCTTCTGCGTTATTTTCTGAATTTTCTCACCGAAATTTTATGGTTAGAGATGAGTTTGAGACTTATATTTATAGTGGTTTCTACTTTTAATGAAGAGACACGTCTCTTGGCCATGAGGCATGAGCCTACACAAGTCAGCTTAGGTTGGCTCACTTGACATAAATTTACCTTAAACTTGAAAAATCAATAACTTTCAAACCGCTTGGAGTTTCGGGCTGAGTAATAGCTCATTGGAAAGAGGAAAAAATCCTCTTTAATATGTTCTAGGATTCATTGTGAAAGGATTCCTCCAAGGTATCTAAATTTGTTTTTATTTGTGACTTTTCATGAAATTTTAGTGTAGAAGGTGGTTGGGACAGTAAGAGATTATTAGAGCTTCTTCATCATGGTGTGTCTTCCATGTCATCATGATAGTATAGCATCATGCCATCATATGATAGTGCACATGTATGTCATCATATGTCATAGTGCAACATCTATCAATTTTCCATTAAGAGAGCTCATCAAGGGAGTGTAGTGATATGTCATTAACCATATGAAGCATGCATCAATTTGTTAGAGTACGGGCTAGGTCATCACAAGGAGAGCTTCTTCAACAAGAGTCACTATGAGCATCATTAATAGCTTGACATCTTCATAAGGTTAGAGCAAACTTAGCATCTTTATTAATGGCATCCTTAGCACCTAGGGATTGCATGAGGCTCATTGACATCACAAGAATATTTGCTATCACAACCAATGCCATATTGACATCAATGACAACCTTGACCAACAAGAGTAAAGATATAGTTTGAGTAGGCAAAAAGATAGGCTGCTAAGAAATTACAAGTTTAAATTTAAAGAGTAAAGTAGGTATATTTTTATAAATTTTGACAAAGTGTCTAAATCAATTTAAAAGTAGAGTATATACATTTCGATAAATTTTGACAAAGTGTTTAAATAGGTTTACTCTTCCAGAAAAAGAGGTCTCATTTACTAAGTTTTTCTCTATCTTGTTTGACTCTTGGTTTTAACCTTAAAAATAAATATTATTATTACTATAATAAACTTTTGTCCTAAACACCTATGAGTCCTTATGAGTGCCTAAGTGGGTCTAGTGTGTCACAAACAAGAGGCTTCATACACATTGTCTTGTTTGGCTTTGGGCCTTAATCTCAAGTTTGAGTACCTAAGTGGATCTATTATCTCACAAACAAGAGGCCTCATACTTCCTTCCTTGTTTCCTTTCCCAAGTAGGACTCTAATGTACTTTGAAATCCTGTTTATGTCTAGATCAAAAGAACAAAGAGATTATTATAGTAATAATAATTTATTTTTAAAATTAAAGCCAAGAGTCAAACAAAACAATGTGTATAAAGACATCTTTAAGTAGATTGCAAATTTCTAAAATATTTGAAAATGTGATAGCTTGACAGTTTCACCTTGTTTTTGATAATTAGATTCAAGAATTTTGGGAAATTCTCAAATTTAAATTTTTTCCCAAAATCTACCATCCATAAATTCAACCGTGCCTCAAGCTTAGACTGGTGACATGCAGATATCTAGTATAAGTAGCTCAGGTGAAAAAATAACGAATAAGCCCACCCTTACATAGTTGTAGTGCATCTACCTTCTTTGGAATTCTTGATTTACTTCCTTTTACAGAATAGTGCATTCGTGTGGGCCTGTAAAACAGCAATTTTACTTCCGTTTACAGAACAATGCATTCTTGTGGGTCTGTAAAACAGCAATTTGAAGACAAGAGAGCTATGGAATGAATGCAAATTCTATTATTATGCTGCACTGCTATACAACAAGCACATGCACGCAAAACATGTCTAGTATCTCTTAAGATATGACGGAATAAGATAACACCGGGGGCATTTTTAATAGTAGCACCATAAGTGTCCCGAAACTTCTGTATTTATTGACCACACCGGGGGCACAAGAGTCCCGAAACTTCTGTATTTGTTGACCGACCGTGGAAATGTTTGCTGGAGTAAATTATATAGCTGCCTGGAGTTGATGGGAGTATAAATGCCAGCAGGTGCGATCCTTTTATCTGAGTAAAAATGCTTCACGTGGATAACCGACCAGCGTAATCATGGCAGAGTTCATGACAGAAATATATAGGGAATGCAGAATTTTTTAGATCTCTCTCGCTTCTCATGAAATTATACTCTTCCTCTTCACTGTTTTATTAGGTGAGAGCCAGAGAACGTCTTTGGGTATTCATTGCTTTCAGATATTGTAACAGAGTTTTTTTAGTTTTAGACGATACTTGGTGTTAAAGCTCTGTACCATAGACAAATAATGCAGGTCGTTGAAATGGTTGCTGGTCGGAGGTGGCCATTAATGTCATGGAATCTATGTCGCATGAGTTTTTGGAAAGTGATAACTTTGGGAAATTGGGTATGGGTGTTTAGAATAGCTAGAGGTTTTTTCAAAATTTACATTAACCGTTAAAGTAATATATATATATATATATATATATATATATATATATATATATTTTGGTCTTCTTTTCAGTGAGTCTTTTCATATTATATATATATAATTATAATTTTATGTTAATGATGATTTTTCTAACACCTAACCAGAAACAATCTGGTTTAAAAATACAAAGGAACAATTATATATATGTTTCTCTAGTTATTCTTAAGAGAAAAAATAACTTTAATGTTTAAGGATTGATTGCTACATACAATATGTACAGGCAATTTTTTGTGATATATATACATAAACAACAAAAGAAATACTCATCAGCATGACATCCTAGATATCGGCCTTATGTCAAGGTTCCACATGGTTCCTTAACTCATCAAGAGATTGCTCGAGTTTCTCAATTAAGGATATGAGTTTTAAGGATGTCTTTGGCCTTTCTTCAATGTAGGCTCATGTTTTATGGGTAATTTACCATATTCCTCTACATGCTTTGTATTCCCCAACCCTAGGGTTGGATCTTTAGAAACATAGGTTCCATAAGAATTATCCACAACTGCTTCTTTAGTCCACGACTCATGAAGCAATTTTATGAATTCTGTCTATTATGAATTTATGAAGCTTGCATACAACAGAGACATAATTATTATGAATTTGTACTAATTATACTGGACTATGAAGAAACTATGACAACTTCGTAATTCTTTTTTTTGAGCAATTGTCATGATTTACATCCCTAACCCAATCATTGCGATGTGGGAAATTAAAAAAAAAAAAAAAACAGTCTTCAAAGCTCCTGGAACTGTCCCTAGCTCTCATTGTCGCTCCCACTAAAAAATTAATGTTCTCATACAATTCCAAAGATCCTGGGAGCGGGGGAACCATTGGAATGGGTTTCCCACGTCTTCACAACATTTTCGGTGTAACAGAGCATGCAATGTATGTAACAACTTCAAAGCTTGCATAGGATTTAAGAATGGAAGTGGATAAGATGAAATAAGTGTTACTTTGATTTTTATTATAAATATGTGTAATAATATAATTATTATGTCGTTAGGTGTTCCCCTTTGAAAACAACTCCTGGAGCTACCACTGTGCACCGGTATTTATCGTTGGATGGAAAGTTAGACTATTGGAAGTTTTTCCACTGTTAAATCTCACTACTTTAACTGTCAACCCAATCTTTATTTGTGCAACAATTTAATTTGTTGATCTTTAAAATAATTATAAACCTTGAACATATTGCAGGTACCATTTTTCTTTTACAATTTTTTGTAGTTTTGCAATTATATTGCTAATAGAGATTTGATACGAAAAATATTCCTAGACGATATTCTACTTGTTTTATAATTCCCAATATATAATACACCTTGAATATTACAACCATTTTTATGTAAGGTACTAATAGAGTCTTCACCGACCTTTTCCGTTCTAATTATTTAAAAATATAGTTTTTACCAATCATAGTAGTGCTGATCCGAATCTTATTTTTTTTAAGAGTTTCGAAATATGTAATACAATATTTAAACACTACAACCATTCTTATTGTAACAATAATCATTACATTATAACCATATTAATATTACATCGGCTTTCAAACTTTAATTACTATAATGTATTATTTTTTTCTACATGTGTTTGACACAAATATTGGTTCTTCATTTTTCTTGTGTCTGATACCTTCGTTTACATATGTACAGATGTTACCAAGCAAGTTTTTCCTCCCTTGGAAAGCCCAGACAATGTGAAGGTTTCTCTGAAAAAAGCAATACTAGTGTAACATCTCGATAGTAATAGATGACAAAGTCATAACTAACATGTAAGGAGATTACCAAGATTTTGAATAAAAAATATGATTTTTTACAAGTGATGCCAAGTGTATCTCAATAGTGAGAGACGTAGTGGTTCAGATTTTGAATAAAAAATATGATTTTTTACAAGTGATCCCAAGTGTATCTCAATAGTGAGAGACGTGGTGGTTCAGATTTTGAATAACAAATATGATTTTTACAAGTGATCCCAAATGTATCTCAATAGTGAGAGACGTAGTGGTTCAGATTTTGAATAACAAATATGATTTTTACAAGTGATCCCAAGTGTAATAGTGAGATACCCAAATGGTTCTCGATCAGTGTCTTGATTTTTTCTGTCGGCAGCGATAGAGAGGGCGTACAATTTCATATGATGGGATTTTAATATATATTTTTTTGTTCAAATATCAATTTGAAAATTGTGTGATGTAACTTGTAACTTGAAAAACTATATGTGTTCGCTAATAATATATATTAATTTTTCCGGTAGGTTGTCTTCATTTGCAAGATGTTGTTGTCTTTGATATTATGTTACACTTAGAGTTACAAAATTTTTATTAAAAAAAAACGTTGTTTGAAATACAGGTTCAAAGGGGTATTCTGGGATAAAATCCATGAAGTTAATTGGGTTTAAAATATGTCTGTACTGGTATTTTTATGGCTAGCTTGTTATAACTTTGTGGAAACAAAAAAAAAATGTGTAGAAAAGAAAAAGAGTTTGGTTCTTTCTATTTTATCACTTCTGTTTTTTTTTTTTCAAGTGTGTTTAGTTTTCTCATTCTATTTTGGAAAATAATAACAATTCTCATCTTGTGGAAAACCAACTAGAGAAAAAGACTTATGGATTATATGTGAGTATTATATGTTTTTCTAAAATTTATAAAAAAATTGTTAAAGTGTCAATAATATTAAATGGATGGTAGAGATCTAATTTTCATTAAATAGTTTCTTAGTAGTAATCACAGATAAATAAATAAGGTGTATCTCAAAACAAATTTTGATCCTTATGTTATTGTAACATCCACCAGTAACCTCACATGAAAATGCAAGGAGTTGGAAAAATTTTACACAATTACCCATGAGTAACTATAAAAATCACTATTCCAGATTCCTCATTAACCATTAGATAGAATGTTCATAAGTACATAGAGTAACTTTAGTAGAGGAATAATAAATTTTCTAACCATTAACAACCACTGTTGTAGTATATTATCATAAATTGTATCATGGAACCTTGCATCCATTTTACGATTCCTTTAAGCAGATTAATTAATCACATACTTAACATTATCAAAATCACATCATGCAAGGAATAAATATCATAAATTGTATGATGGAACCTTGCATCCATTTTATGATTCCTTTGAGAAAATTAATTAATCACGTACTTGGAATTATCAAAATCACATCATGCAAGGAAACAACATCATAAAATTGACACAATAAGCAATCACATCATTGAGCACCGATATACGTTGGAAACCCCATAGGGTGAAAACCAGCAAACATTTAATTTTATTATTAAACGCTCGTGAGGGTGTTCACCACTCACTCAATGGATTATAAGGGAGTCCATCCCTTAGCCATTTTCATAAAATATTACAATGAAATTTCATTTAAATACAAAATATTTAGCTAAAATATATTACCCACCATCATGATATCATTTACCCACAAATATTCAATATTTATGTCTTTATCGCCTCGATCTTCCATCAATGGACCATCCTACAGGTCGCATTCATCTACATGGGCCATTAATTCCTTATCTACCATAGTGTTAAACATAATCTATCATTTACATAAGTAACAATCCTCTCCTGCCATTTTCTTCATGAGCATACGTCGATATCATGATTAGATAAAGTATTAATCAACCAATAACCAATATTCAATAGTGATACTCAACATGTACTCATGTGCATACATGAAATGTAAATATAATATCACAACATGTTTCCTCTAATAACACTGCTCATGCATTAATTATAAGCAAATAATTATCAATGCATCTCAAAATAAATACCACCTTGCTATTATCCTTCTCGCACAAGCATACGTTCCTTTCCAAATACAAATTTAACTATCCATTTTCATTTAAAGGATACTAGGAAGTTAGCTTTGTTTTCTGTGTGTGTAATTAAATAAAAAATTATTCAAACAACATTAGCCCCTCGACTTCTTCTTTCTGCATATAACTAAGTAATCTTTCCACTAAAATAGATATTATTATTGTTACTATTATGCATGCATATGAATGTTTCCTTCTAAGAGAAATCTAACATAATAGACACTATTATCAAGTCCCTTTTCCAAAAGCATCTTTTTCAAGATAGTGTTATTTACAAATTTTGTTCTACACCCAAATACATGCTTTGTTCTAAAGGAAACTAACATGTTTGATATTAATTCTTGATATATATATATATATATATATATATATATATATATATGTATATATATATATATATATACACACATCCAAAGGAAAGCTAATGCATCTTATATTTCATGCAATTACTTATTTTCATTTCTAAGGTCTAGCATAATAATTAATATTTTTTGCACGCAAATTCTTGTTTCTCTTAATAAGATGTAACACAATAATTATATTCATTTCAAAGAATCCAACATCATAGTTTTATTTTTCTTTAGTGGAAAGATCATATTTCCTTTGAAAAGATCAAATACAATATTTCTATTTCCATACAAGAAAATAACATACTATTTTTCAAGAAATATCACACCTAGTATTTCTATTTGCGCATGCTAAAACTTGTTTTCTCTAAAGAAAATATCAAGCATAGTAAATCTATTTTGTGCACATAAATAACTTATTTCCTCTCAAGAACTATCCAATGTAATAGTTATATTTTGGTGCATACAAATAGAATATCTATTTTCAATACCTATTTCATTTTGTATAGTGTAAACCTTCTATTTTCTAAAAAGAACTAATGCAACTAGATATTGTTTCCTCCGAAACTAAATATGTATTATTTTCCAAATAAAAAGAAAATAAATTCTGTGTGTAAAAATAAACACATAAACATTTCAAGAAATCTATAGCACATATTCCTTTATCTAGGAATTTAGCACTAAACATGCTCCTCCCAAGGACTCAAGAAAATAGCTATTAATATTCTCTTCACCAAGAAGATGAATAAAATACAAGCATATTTTTTTCAAGGAAATGAATTGAAATAAAAAATTAAGCAAGGTAGATATTATTTTCATGCCTATAACTAAATAGCTCAGTAACTAGAATTAAAGCATGTCTTATGCAAACACATATTTAACTTTGTCAAGAAATAGTTTGGTTAATTTCTCATTCACCTTAATGTCTCTAGGGTTAATTGAAGCAGGTTCACTCCCTTTACTATTTCATAACGTTCAGTATTTCATGTTAACCACTTATGCAATAAAATTCATTACAGATGTATCAATCAAAGGACATCATTGCATACCTTAACCTCTCAGATATGTAGTAATTAGAGTAGCTATCAACACAACGTCTCACCATAATTCAAAGTAAATAAAGCTCCTAGAAAGTACCAAAGAGAATATATTTACTGTAAGTTTGAATGTTAACCTCGCTACAACAACATCAAAATTATGGGCATGAAGTTGCATCAGTGAAGTGATGTGGAATGATGGGGATAAATTTCATATGTTCGGAGGTACATGGGAGTGTCATTGTAACTAGTGACCAAAGCAACCATGATAATTGTACACAGTAGTGTGAGAAGGGATTCAAATCCTATCCATGAGTATGTGGCTTCAAAACACAGAGAAATGGATAAAAGGAAGACAATCGTTGCTAAACCAATGTGTTCAGAGATTCAAAGACGTAAAGAAGAATATAATTAGTGCCAAGAAAAACCTAGTGGAACTAGAACGCATGTGACCAAATCCCCTCTAATCCAGATTGGATTTTCTATCGGTTACGAACTTGGTAGTTACAACCACACCAAACCCTAACAAACTCATGACGTGTTTTCTTGACAACCAATCGATTCATAAAACATGGTAATTACATGATAATTAATAATATTCCACAAGCGTTGAATGGATATTACATATTCCCCCCCTTTAAGAGAACATTGTCCTCGGTGTTCATCTCTTGCTATTACTTTAACTTTTACTTATGATATAACAATATAAACAACCCAAAAGGGAATCCTTCCCCTTCAAAATTAAGGATTCCATTTTCAAGAAATACGAATAAGGAAAAATAATAATTTTTATCAATAGTCATAAGCATTTACAATTGAAAAAAATAAGCAATTTCTACTTTCCGTCACTTCTACATTATTCACTTTTTTAAAGATAAATAATCTTTATACCAACTTACCATTCTTACTAATTAATATAGAAAATAATTATTACCTTACACAATAATTTCAATTAGAGGTGGTTTCACAGCCTCTATGGCAAGCACCATGTAATATATTATTAACAAATTCCACATAGTCGCATTAGTCACAAAATTTTCAATCAAACACAATATTTTTAAACACAAATCATTCATGTAATGTCAAGTGATACTTTTACCATAGTACCTCCAAAAGTACTCGGAGAGCACAAAGCTTCTAATTATAAAAATGATAAATCACTGCACCACGTGTACACTATCTTAGATCCCGATAAAGACATCCACATATTACTTCTAAAATTACTCAAAAAGCACCTATCTCTCTATTCATCGAAATGATCATTAATTGTATCAAATGAAAACTCTCTTAGCCCCTGCTAAAACATTCAAAAGATTAGTAATACAATAAAGGAACTTACACTTATAGTAATTCCTTTATGAGCATTAAGATCCTTTCTTGTCAAGATGTACATAAAATACTTACATAATTATATATAAAACTAATTTTTAACATAACTTATAACTGAGTAGTTAATTTTTTCGTTTATGAGAACTACAATAGGCTAAAGAATGCCCCTCCCAATGGGAACTGGTTTCTACAACCAAATCGAGTCATTGTCACATCCAAATAGTTCTCTAACAGAAACCATACCAGATCTAGTCTGGAATTACACTGGATAACCAACTCAAGAATTCCAATGACCATATAAGGTCACAAATAGGATTCCTCTTGGATGTATCCCCCCTATTCCTCTGACAACGTTCCATCTATGAGTAACTTTGAGTCTCCTCCAAAAGGCTCCAAAATATATAGTGTTTCCCCAGGCTTCTTCCCCTCTTCACCATATTGTCCAACTCTTTTGTATTACTAAGATTATATATCTCTAAGGAGAGGAAATCCAAGAAGGAAAGTGCCATCAACCCCTCTGGGTAGGCAACCTCCATCAACCCAATGCCTTCTTTCCTTTCACAACTTTCCATATTTGTTTGACATGTTATATCTATCTTTTAGCACTCTTTCCAACAATAATTTATATAATGAGCCATATGCACATTATATATAAGGAAAAAGAAAATTTTATGTGCATCATACATAATACTTGGCCCTCAGCATGGGTCCACAATATCTAGATTGACACAAAACATAACTGACATACAAGTGGTATACATTATTAATTCCCAAATAACACAATCATGCATATCATAACATTATACATTCTCGTGTATGATTGAAATTGATATTTCAACGTTTTACATTTACAGGTACTCATGTTTCCATTAATCCACCCCTGCATAATCCCATCAACAATGTTAGTTATAAATATGTATTATTCAAACAAGTGTTCACTTTTGTAATATTTTTAGTTTCATGCATACAATATTGTCATGCATAAAAGTATATTTTACAAACATTCATTAATGTGTAAATGTGCATAGCAGTTAGAATAATAATCCAAACATTTCCAATTCCCACAATGTATTGTTACCAACATACTAACACATGAAGTAACTACCATAAGTGTTTTTTTACAATTTTCAATAATATTAAATCGAAAACCAATTCATGCATATCAATTTTAATAGTTAGTCATGCAACACTAATTAATCAGTTCTACTAATAATCTTAATGCAGACATGACATGACTCATTCACCAACTATCTATTACAGTCAGGTCTCACTACTTGACTCATTATTTATTTTTAACGTATAAAAGGGTTCATTCAATTTCATTTAAAAACACTCTATCATCCTCTTCAAGGACTTTCCCCATATTTTACATTCATGCATTTATTCTCCATAAGTAGTGGATTGTAACTTTAGTCAAGTTCATTAAATATATCATTAATGTTTTCATATTTGCAAAGGTTGGTAGTTAATTCTCACTTACACTAGTGAGTGCTCAGGATTGTTCATAGGTGCAACAAAGGTCTTATTGTATTTTATCCTCAACAAAATTCAAACGTCATGAACGTATTTTTGTAGAAAAAATTATTACTTACTACTCTCCAACGCTGATATAAAGATGAATCGTACATCTCATGCCAAAAGATATTGTTAGACTCATACCTGAGTTGATGCCCACTAGTAGCATACCTCAATTTTTTTTTTCTGCTTAACAATTCCCAAAGGCGCTAGTGATGTAATCTTCAGCTCTGATACCACGTGTAACATCGATGAGTAACCTCACATGAAAATGTAGGGAGTTAGAATTTTTTTACAAAATTACCCACAGGTAACTATCAAAATCACTATTCCATATTCCTTAATAACCATTAGATATAATGTTCATTAGTACATAGAGTAACTTTATTAGAGGAATAATAAGTTGCATAACCATTAACAACCATTCATGTAGTATATTATCATAAACTGTATGATGTAACCTTGCATCCATTTCATGATTCCTTAAAATAGATTAATTAATCACATACATGATATTATCAACATCACATCATGCAAGGAATCAACATCATCAAACTGACATAATAAGAAATCACATCATTGAACATTGATATAAACTGGAAACACCGTAAAGTGAAAACCAAAAAAAAATTAATTTTATTAGTAAACATTTGTCCGAAGGTTCTCACCCCTCGCTCAATGGATTATAAGGGAGTCCATCCCTTAACCATTGTCATAAAATATTACAGCTAAATTTCATTTAAATACAAAATATTTGGCTAAAAATTATTACCATCATCATGATATAATTTACACACAAATCTTAAATCGCTATATCTTGGTGGCTTGGTTGTTCCATCACTGGACCATCATGCAGATCGCACTCATCTCCATGGACCATTAATTATTTACCTACCGCTATGTTAAACATAATCTATCATTTACATAAGTAACCATCCTTTCCTGCTATTTATGTAGTCAACATACGTTGTTATCATGATTACATAAAGTATTAATCAACCAATAATAAATATTTAATAGTGATTCTTCAACATCTAATCATGTGATTACATGAAATGAAAATACAATATCACACCATTATTCCTCTAATAACATTTCTCATGCATTAATTATAAACAAATAATTATCAATGCATGTAAAAATAAATACCACCTTACTATGATGCTTCTTGCAGAAGCACACGATCCTTTCCAAAGGAAAACCAATGTAACCATCCATTTTATTTTAAAGGATACTATCAACATAGCTTTGTTTTTTGTGCATGTAATTAAATAAAAAAATTATTCAAAAAAAATTATCCCTTCAGCTTCTTCTTTGTGCATATAACTAAGTAATATTTCCATTACAATAGTTATTTTTAATGCTACTATTATGCATGCATATGCATGTTCCCTTCTAAGAGAAAACTAACATTATAGATACTATTATCATACATCTAACTAAAAGTCCCTTTTCCAAAAGCATCTTTCCCAAGATAAATCTATTTAGAGAGTCTATTGAACACCCAAATATATGCTTTGTTCTAAAGGAAACTAATATGTTAGTTACTAGTTACTAATTCTTGCATGTGGATATATATATATATATATATATATATATCCAAAGGGAAGCTAATGCGGTTATTGCATGCAATTACATATTTTCCTTTCTAAGGTCTAACATAATAATAATTATTTTTTGCACGCAAATTCCTATTTCTTTTCACAAGGTGTAACACAATAATTATATTCTTTCCATGCATATTTATTCTCAAAGAATCCAACATCATAGTTGTAATTTTCATGGGTGGAAAGATCACATTTCCTTTGAAGAGATCAAATACAATATTTCTATTTCCATACAAGAAAATAACATTTATTTTTTTTCAGTATTTCTATTTGTGCATGCTAAAAATTATTTCTTCTAAATAAAATATCAAACATAGTAATTATATTTTTCGCACAGAAATAATTATTTCCTCTCAAGAACTATCCAACAAAATAGTTCTATTTTGGTGCATGCAAACAAATTATTTGTTTTGAATACCTATTTCATTTTGTATATGTGAACACCTTCTATATTCTAAAGTGAACTACTGTAATTAGATATTGTTTCCTCCAAAACTAAATATGTATTATTTTCCAAACAAATAAAAAACTAATTTATTTCTGTAAAAATAAACACATAATCATTTCAAGAAGTCTATAACACATATTCCTTTTCCCGGGAATTTAGGACCAAACATGTTCCTTCCAGGGAATCAAGAAAATACCTATTAATATTCTCCTCGCCAAGAAGATGAATAAAATACACACATACTATTTCCAAGGAAATGAATTAAAATAATAAATTGAGCAATATAGATATTATTTGCATGCTTATAACCAAACACCATAGTAACTAGAATTAAAGCATGTCTTATGCAAACACATATTTCACTTTTTTCGAGAAAGAGTGTAGTTAATTTCTCATTCACCTAAATGTCTCTAAAGTTAATCAAGGCAAGTTCACTTCCTTTACTATTTCATAACGTTCATTGTTTCATGTTAGCCACTTATGTAATCATATTCATTTCATGTATAGATAAAAGGAAATCGTTGCATACCTTAACCTCTCGGATATGCAGCAATAAGAGCAGCCTTCAACACAATGTCTCACAATAATTCAAAGTAAATAAATCTCTTGGAAACTACCAAAGAGAATACCTTTACTGTGAGTGTGAACGTTAACCTAGCTGGAGTGATGAAAGAACACATCAAAATTATGGCATGTAGTTGCATTCAGTGAATTAATGTAGAATTCTAGTGACAACTTTCATATTTTGTGGGATCCATGGGAGTGTCAGTGTAACCATTGGCCAAAGAAACCACGATAACTATACATAGTAGCATGGGAAGGGATTCAAATCCTAGCCATGATTACATGGCTTCAAAACACATATAAACGGATAAAATGAAGGCAATCCTTTCTACACCAATGCATATGGATATTCAAAGGCATCAAGAAGAATATAATTCACACCAACAACAACCTAGCGGAACTAGAATTCCTGTGACCAAAGCCCTATCCAATCCAGATTGAATTTTCTATCATTTAAGAAAATGGTAGTTTCAACAACACCAAATCCTAACGAACTCATGACTTTGTTTCTTGAAAAAAAATCAATTCATGAAGCATGGTAATTACATGATAATTAATAATATTCCATAAGCATCGAATGGATATTACATACTCCCCCCCTTTAAGAGAAGATTGTCCTCAATGTTCATCTCCCACTGGAACTTTAACTTTTACTCATGATATAACAATATAAACAACCCAAAAGGGAATCCCTCCCCTTAAAAATTAAGGATTTCATTACGAATAGGCAAAAAAATTAATTTTTATTAATAGTAATAAGCATTTACAATTGAAAAAAAAATCAACTTTCCATCACTTCGCCATTATTCCAATTTTTATTGATAAAAATGAAATATTTATACCAACTTACCATTAAATTTACCAATAACTCTTGAAAATCATGATTACCTTATGCAATCATTTCATTTTGAGGTGGTTTTACAACCTCTATGGAAAAGACACTATAATATGTTATCAACAAATTACACATAGTCACATTAGTCACAACATTTTCAATAAAATGCAATGATTTTAACTATAAATTATTCATGAAATGTCAACTGATATTTTTACCATAGTACTTCCACAAGTACTTTGAGAGCACTAACCCTCTAATCATTAAAATGATAGATCAGTACACCACGTGCACACTATCTTATCTCCCGCTAAAGACATCCACACTGTACCTCTAAAAGTACTCTAATATCGCCTGACTCTAATAATCAAAACGATCATTAATTGTGTGAAGTGAAAACTATCATAGCCACTGCTAAAACATTCAAAATATTAGTTATACAATAAATGAAATTACAGTTACAGTAATTCCTTTCCCATCACTAGGCTCCTTTATTATTAATATGTACATAAAATATTTACATATTTATATAGAAAATTCATTTTTAAGATAACATATAACTGATTGGTTAATTTGTTCATCTATGAGAAATAAAGTAGGATAAATAATTCTCCTCCCATTGGGACTGGTTTCCACAACTAGATCGAGTCATTGTCAATCCAAATAATTATCTGACAAAGACCATACTAGGTCCAGTCTGGAATTCCACTGGCCAACAAGCTTAAGAATTCCAATGACTACATAGGGTCCAAAATATGATTCCTCTTGGCAGTGTCCTACGTATTCCTCCAAAAGTGTCCCATTTATGAGCAATTTTGGGCCTCCTCCAATAGGCTCCAAAATTTATAGAGTTTCCTCATGATTTTTCCCCTCTTCTCCATCTTGTCCAACTCTTTTCCCTCACTGAGATTATCTATCTCTAAGGAGAGTAAATTCGGGTAGGAAAGTGCCATCAATAGTTCAACCCCTGTCGAAAGGAAACCTCCATGAACCCAAGGCATTTTTTCCTTTCACAACTGTCCACAATTGTTTGGCATGTTAAATTTCTCTTTTATCACTCTTTTCCACAATAATTTACATAATGAACCATATTCACATTATACATAAGGAAAAATAAACTTTTATGTACATCATACATCATAATTGGCCCTCAGTATGGGTCCACAATATCTAGGTTCAAAGGGAACATAACTGACATACAGGTGGTATACATTATTATTTCCCAAATAACACAATCCTGCATATCATAACATTATACATTCTCATGTACGGTTGAAATTCAAATTGCTACATCTTACATTTACAGGTACGCATGTTGCCAATAAGCAACCCCTACTTAATCCCATCAGAAATGTTAGTTATAAATATGCATTATTCAAACAAGTATTCACTTTCACAATATTTTTAGTTTCATGCATACAATATTATCATGCATAAAGTTATATATAAATATTCATTAATGTGTAAATGTCAATAAGAGTTAGGATAATAATTCAAACATTTCCAATTCCCACAATGTATTGCTACCAACTAACTAACACATGAAGTAACTACCATAAGAACTTGTTTACAATTTGAAATAAGCTTAAATCAAAAACCAATGCATGTGTATCAGTTTCAATATTTAGTCACGTAACACTAAATAATCAGTGCTACTAATCGTCTTAATGAAACCATGCCGCGTCTCATTCAACGACAAGTCATTATAGTCAAGTATCATTAGTCGACTCATTGTGTATTTTTAACATCTAAAAGGGTTCATTCAATTTCATTTTAAAACACTCTATCATCCGCTTCAAGGAATTTCCACATTTTTTACAGTGATGCATTTATTCTCCATAAGTAGTGCATTGTAGCTTTAGTCAAGCTCATTAAATGTATCATTAATATTTTCATATCTGCAAAGGTTGGTATTTAATTCTCACTTCCACTAGTGAGTGCTCAAGATTGTTCATAGGTGAAACAAAGGTCTTATTGTCTCTTATCCTCAACATAATTAAAACCTCATGAATATAGTTTTTCAACATACTTTATTATTTACTACTCTTCAATGCGGTTATAAACATGAATTGCACATCTCACTACAAATGTAGTCTACTACATATATCAATATGTAAATTTTTAGACTCATACCTAAGTTGATGGCCACTAGTAGCGTACCTCGATTTACTTTCTACTTAACAATTCCCAAAGGCGAAAATTCTGTAAATTTAAGCTTTGATAGCACTTGTAACATCCACTGGTTATATCCTAACATGAAAATGTAGGGAGTTAGAAACGTTTTACACAATTACGCACAAGAAAATATCCAAATCAATGTTCTATATTCCTCATTAACCATTAGATAAAATGTTTATCACTACATAGATTAAATTTAGTAGAGGAATAGTAAGTTGCATAACCATTAACAACCAGTATTGTAGTATATTATCATAAACTTTATTATGTAATATTGCATCTATTTCATGATTCCTTTAACCATATTATTAATCACATACTTGACATTATCAACATCACATCATGCAAGGAATCAACATCATCAAACTGACACAATCAAAAAACAAGTCATTGAACATAGATATACCCTGAAAACCCTGTAGACTAAAATCCAAAAAATGTTTAATTTTATTATTAAATTCTCGTGAGGGTGTTCACCCCTTACTCAATGGATTATAAGGGAATCCATCCATTAACCATTTTCATAAAACATTACAATGAAATTTCATTTAAATAAAAAAATATTTCGCTAAAATATATTACCACCATCATGATATCATTTACCCACAAATATTTAATATTTATATCTTTGTGGCCTAGTTGTTCCATCAGTGGACCATCCTACATTTCACACTCATCTACATGGAAAATTAATCATTTACCTTCCATCATGTTAATCATAATCTAACATTTACACAAGTAACCATCATTTCCTTTCATTTCCATCGTCAACATACGTTGATATCATGATTAAATAAAGTATTAATCAACAAATATTCAATTTTTAATAGTGTTCTTCAACATCTACTCTTGTGCATACATGAAATGTAAATATAATATCACAACATGTTCCTTCTAATAACATTGGTCATGTGTTAATTATAAGAAAATAATTATCAAAGCATGTCAAAATAAATACCAGTTTACTATGATCCTTCTCGCAGAAGCACATGTTCCTTTCTAAAGGAAAACTACTGTAACCATCCATTTTCATTTAAAGGATACTAGAAACTTAACATTTTTTTTGTGTGCATGTAATTCAGTGAAAAATTATTCAAATCACATTAGCCCCTCAAGTTCTTCGTTGTGCGTATAACTAAGTGATATTTCCATTATAATAGATATTATGTAATATTCCCATTTTAGCACATAGCTAAATGGAATATTAAAATTTTGTTTTTATCACCTAGCAGCCAGATAAATGGGTAAGGAAGCCCATGCTCATTGAAAACCTAAATAAAATCCCTCATAATGTGAAAGGAATCATCAGATAGCTCTATTTTGCACCCTCAAGTGTGAAAAGGGACAAATGCATGAAGATAAGGTCAGGTTTGACCAAGTCAATAGCGCTGCCATAGGAGGAGTGGATCACTTTGGAAGATAGCGTAGTGTGAATGAGGAAGAGGAAATTTGGTGGAGAAAACCCTAATGATTGGGACCCATGGAGAGAGAGCTTTCACTTGTTGAAAAGGAGGGCAAGGCAGCCATTGTTATTCATGAATGGGATTATTGATTCCATTGTCTATTCAGACATTGTGCATTCTCCTGCTGTTCAGCAAAGTTGCTGGGGAATTCCTGTTTAGGATTCATTCTCATTATTGAGAGGCCTCTTCAGGGATAATTCTTCATTCTCCACATTCCTTGGCTCAAGGCTAAAGGCACTACCATCAGTCACTGCGTTATTTCTGCTGAAGTATAACGTAGTGTTGTTGGGTGTTGCAATGGAGGACTCCACAACTCCATTTGCTTGGCTCTTCTTTCAGAGGAGGGAGCTTCTATTCCTCTAGGAGGTTAGTGAGGGAGATTCTTGAGCTTATTGCAGATCATTGGCATCAGGCTAAGTACTTCCCTTCACCAACAATGCAGTTCCTTCTCTAGACTGCGTTATTTTTTAGTGTAGTTGCAGTGGGGAGTTTCTCCACTATTATGGAGGGTGAGATCTTCAAGGATTGGATCAGGCTTTCACCTAAGAGATCCTTTGGATGAGATTCATCCATCATTTGTAGCATCATCAACTATCTCCATCCATTTCTATTTTCTAAGTTGCAGCTGTTGCCCAGCAACTGACATTTCTGCAGAATTTCCATTTTGTGTATAATTCATCCAATCCTTCTAAGGATTGTGTATTGTGGTTTCTAGGAGTTGAGATCTTGCTCCCCCTTTTTTTTTTGAGCTAGATATTGTTGTATCCATGTATTTACATCATTTTTGCAGTAGTCATAGCTTGGCGTATCATATGTAGCAGTGCATTTCATGATTATTGTACTTGTGTCTTTAATGATGGGCCTGCCTAAGCTTGAGTGATCATTTCCTAAAGATCTTGTACACTTTCTGCTACTATATTAATAATAAGATGGCTATGAGATCTTACTCCATTTTCAGAATTTGATGTCATTCACTGTTATTTCCAGTTCATGTTTATGTATTGCTGATCTTTACATTGGTAATATCTTAAGATATTCCCAATAGTGTGGTTGTTCCAATTTTGGGATATTACAGTGGTATCAAAGCATGATCTCTGGCTCAGCCTGTGAGTCTCAGCCAAAGAATATCAATATGATGAAGAAGATGATTTTACTCTCATCAATTTTCAGATCTAGAGAGGACCTTGCCAAGGAGGTCAAGAAGATGGAAGAAGGAGAAGTGGAAGGACCATGCACTTCCTATTCTCACATAAAATAAGGCATGAAGCATGGAGAACACTTGGAATTCGAAATTCTAAGTGAGTATCTTGAAAAATATAGAGCTAAACCTAGAGCCTTCAAGGAGACTCTAGCTCTACCACAATTTATTCAGCTAAAAGAAGAAATAAGACTCCACAGCTATGGGATGATGGGAGGCAATATATTTCTATTGTCGAAATTTGATGGATCACTCACATGTGCAACAAAGGCTTGGGTGAAGAATCTAGAGGCTTTCTTCCTGCTACATCCTATAGTAGATAGAGAGGCTATATAAGTTGCAACACTGCACCTTGAAGGTGAAGCAAATATTTGGTGGATCAACCATCTAAGCCATGCAAGGGTCTTAACTCTTGCTGAGTTCTCTCAAAGAATGATCATAAGATTTGGAAAAAGGAGGGAGGAGCCCTCACCACCAGTTGATGAGGCATGTGCCAATGCTGTTGAGACCATGGAGGAGCAACCTTCATCTTCAATAGTTTGGGAGGCCAACACTTATGAGGAGGAAACTCTTGTAGCCCTAAAAGGATCTTCAACATTTCACCAAGGTATGATTAAAAATACATCTCTTGTCATTTTAGAAAACACTTTGGATGGGTCTACATCATTGCATGCAGTTGACCTAGAGTAGCAGAATAGCATTGCGTTGCACAAGAGTAGTGATGGAAAAAAGAGGAGCCATTCCTCATGTGAGCACTCAAAGGAAAGCTTCACTCAGGAAGCCATTAAGGAAGCAGTGAAAAGGACTAGACATCTAGACATAAGAAACACTTTCTCCTCTCTATATGACACTCTCTCAATGAGCATGCCACAGCTCAAAGAGATACTTCTACTAGTAGTAGATCCAAGGCCTCTTTGGTTTCGGAGGACCATGTATGAGGAGGAGATATCACGGAGAGATTCCAGTGGAGGTGCACTCCCACACATCATGGAGTGCAATATTCTTCAACAGTTTGAGGAGGTTATTCCCTTCTCACATGAGTAGATAGAATATGGAGGACATCTTCAGATGGATAAAATCTCACATGACTATGTTGGAAATTTATTGACACATGCACATCATGATGGGAGGTTTTTTCCTACCACCTATTTGGGTCCTTATAGGGTCAAGCTGATCCTTGGGAGGATTGCATTTCAATATCCCATGAAATATAGAGATCTAGTTTGGGATGATGGTAGATGAAGGGTTGAAGGAGAAATCCACAATTGATTGAGTGTATATGGATGGTAAGCAAGAATTTGGTAAGCTACTTTCCAGTTTATGATACTGGGCAGCAGGAGGCTTGGCTGCACTAGTTACTCTTGAAGGAATTTGGCCATCACTTGGCATACACTCTTTCCAAGGGTATGAGGATGGAGAACATGTGGCAGGATACTGGCATCATGTAGTAGCAAAGAGTATGGATGCATAGTGATGATGCAAAATTCATATCATTCACTATGTCTTCATCACATGTCTTATATGATGAGAGCATAAGGAAGCAACAAAAAATTTTGTTGCTTGGGTTGTTATTTGGAGAGCAAGGGAATATTTTCTCTCATTTCTTGTATGATGTTGCAGGAGCAGGAGATGGCACTATCATGGTGCAAAGGGGATGCTCCTTGGCCTTTGAAGATCAGGAATTACTTCCACCTTGGGATAAATTTTTTATTTGCAGCAATATTATTGGAGGATTGGCCATTCATGTTGAGGGAGATGAGGGCAACAACGCTGTTAGATCTGGAGATGAGCTCGCACCTCATGCAGAGGAAGGAGGAGCTCTTGCTCCAACTAGAGGGATTTTTGTATCATTGCAAGAAATTCCCCAGGATCTCATATGTGGAGATCAAGGCACAAGTCAGGTTCTACATGTGCCATTGATGAAAAGGTGTGGAACCATGCAGATACCAGGAGGAGATAGGGAGGATGACGAACATCATGTCATGAGGATCACACACCCTTGTCTATTTCATGATGTTGATGCACCTAAGAGGGATACTGGATTGCGCAATAGGAGTAGGGACAAGTTTTTCCATTCATGTATACAATCTACTCTTGATGTAGATGTCTCATTACATGAAGGCATTTCACCAAGGAGACCACCAAACCAACAAAGGATGATAGATGCTTCACACTTTGAGGCACCATTTAGTGATTTCAAATGAGTGGAGACCTTCGGAGGTATTTTTACAGCACTGAGAGTCGTGGGTAGGCTCAAGGAGGACAGAGGCATTCTCTCAACATCATCTTTACCCACACTCATTTCGGATTTTGCGTTATGGCAGAAACAGCAGGGGAAGGATAACAGCCTTCCAACTTGCATCTTTGGCATAGGAGATGTCAAAAGAGAGGAGGACCATGTGACAAATGTCCTTCATAAGGGATTATTAGCGCTGTCACTATGGAGGATAGATCCATGTTGGAGATCTGGGTTTTTGGTAGAGTATTCCAAGGATCATTTTACTTGCATGATATTGATAGATCAGCATATGAGGAGATGCATGGATCATGTGCAGATGGAGGAGATACATAACTCTTTGGAGGAGTTAGCACAACCACCTATTTCTCTTTGAGGATGAGAGGAGACTCATATTTGGGCCACTCCATTTGCATGAGCAAGACTTATGGTAAGGGTATTTTTTATTTGCATAAAGATTTGTGTAATGTATATATACATCCCTTAACCATACATGTACAGGATGTTGCTCCAGAAATGTATTTTGGAGGATGTTGGTCTCTTTAATTGTTTTCACAATTCAAGCTCCACATAAATTGTCAACCCAAGGAAGTCTTTTTATTCCAAAGACAATCACGCACTGGATATGCTCAATTTCATAAGCAAAAACAATGTTGTAGTAAAAAGCCACACAATTATCAATCATACAAATCTAATTATTCACACTCTGTTTAATCAAAGCTGAAGTCAATTATGCTATAGCAGAAATAATTCCTGTGTTGTAGTTGAGAATTCAAATAGAGGGAAATCAATCTGCAGGAAAGGAAACCAATCAACCATAACAGGAACAGGACCCTATTCCTTAATTAGGAACTTCAGCACCTGCTGCTTGACACTAATCACTCTGTAGAAAAGATAACTCAAGAGACCAAGACCTTATTCCCATGAACAGGAACCTTCAGCACTTGTCTCCTGTTTCTAATCACACTGCAGGAAAAGAAAGGCAATGAGTGGGAGCAGGACCCTATTCCTTTGTACAGGAACTTTCAGCACCTGCTTCCCAGCATTATACATTCAAACATATAACAGAAATAGATTTCTCAACTTCTTAAGAATGAATGTACTGAACACATGCAGCGTTAAGGAAACAGAATATTCAATAACTACAGAACTGTGTAACTGGTGTCTCAGCAACAGAATTAAAGTAAAGTGCAAACAGCATAAAAAAATTAAACAAAATACAGGGACAGAAGGGTGAATCTTGTGAGGAAGGCGGGCCCTTTCCCTCTCACAAGATTCCCCAGGGAAAGAATTAAATTGGAGCGCTCAAAAGAAGATTTTATTCATCTGTCAAAAGAAATGATACATTACAGATGGAGTCTAGCTCCAGTTCTCACACACAATGTTCTCCTGTAGCTTTCAAACTCGAACTCCCCTCTAATGATGATGTCTCCTCTTTTTAAAGAGGAGACATCTCTTACAATTACATGAGAGCAAATCTACGTTTATCCCAATTTTGTTCTTCTTTCTTAAAACAGGACTATTATGTTCTTCCATAAAAAGATATTGTTACAACAGATACAAAAAGAATGTTATCTTCAGGATAATCCGTGTAACCAAGTCTTCATGCTGTTTTCCATTGTTCCACAAAATACTCTTCCAGAATCGCAAATTACGAGTGACGGAATTTGCGTGCTTGCTGGTTGTTTCAGCAACGAAGTCAACTGTTTCAGCAACGGAGTCGGCTGTTTCAGCAACTAAGTTTGACTGTTTCAGCAACGGCCGATTGCTCCAGCACAGCACATAGATTATCTGCGATCTTTTAGACTTATGTTAGCAACAATCTACTTCGATTAATGATAAAATATAAGAGTATTATGGAATTATATGTAAACAGATTAAACATATAATAAAGAAGAGGATTTTATATACCTTGGGATAAAGTAAATGAAAATGATAATGGAATCCTTTTTAAACATGGTTATAAAGGTAAGATGGTGTCAAAGTATATAGTAAAAATGATACATAGTGGAGTCCTAACATCCCCCCCAGCTGAAAATGTTGCATGTCCTCAGGCAACTCCTAGTCTGAGTCAGAGTCTGAGTACTGATTCTGTGCATGCAGGTTGCTCAAGCAGTAGCTGGAGAAGGTGGCATCTGTAGGAGCTCGGAATCCTATATTTTTCTGCAAGT
Organism: Pinus albicaulis; assembly: GCA_034641835.2. Lineage (NCBI taxonomy): Eukaryota > Viridiplantae > Streptophyta > Pinopsida > Pinales > Pinaceae > Pinus > Pinus albicaulis. Next base: position 1,418,823,530 of record CM076581.1, on the reverse strand, counting down.
GCTGCCATGCTAAAGCTTCATCTCTGCCAGCCAATTGGTAGTGACACTGATATTTCTTTGAAGGCAGCCATAGAATTGGAAAATGAAAATGGTAACCAATCCAGTTTTCTCCACAATGTCGAATGCATCCGATGTAATTAGGTACCCTGGAAAGTGCAGCTTGAAGATTTTCAGGGTTAAAAGGGTGATAATCTTGTCTTTCTTTACATGCCTGCTGCCAAAACATAATATTAGCCTTCAATGCACCAGTCCCTTTTACTCTGATTTGCTGTTGACACTTAAAAAGTGTTGAAGCCTGTAGTTGTTGCATGTACCTATGCATTCCTGGTTTTTGTAAGAATTGGTGATATTGTGCTATAAACATGGCTGGATTTAAAGGTTCTGGTCTAATCCAAAGGAGCCTATTCTCCTCATTATGACTGCTTGCAATAAACGCAGTTTTCCAGGTGAGCTGATTGGCCAAAAATGAAACAAATGCCCTTATTTGTATATCACCTGCAATTGGAATGAGATTGACTCTTCTATTGTCGGGAATGGCCTCATTATGGAGGTAAAGTTCGCACAGAAAATGCTGGTCACTTTCAGGGGCCTCAGCAAAAGTCTCAACAAATTGTTCTGAAGTAAGCAATGCATGAGGTCTGCCATCCTTTATTGCTTTTAATTGAAAATAAATTAAACGTTCAGAAAGGAAAAGAGAGTAATTTACAGAGGGTTTGCGGGTAGCCATCAACTTCTGCACTAATGAAAACATCAAGGCCATCTTTTCCTTTGATTCCTTGACTTCCTTCTTGGAATCCCTGAGCTGTTGCAGCGTCTGTTCCCAACTATCCCAGTTGGCGTACATGTGATTCTGCCATGCTAACTTGTGCTGCTGTAATATTGTATCTTGTTCTTCAGCATATTGTTTCTTCCATTTATTCATCAGTTCTAATTGATTCCATGGCAGGGTCTGTGTCCTCGCATTAGAAGTACTGGGTTGGGACATTGTTTGAGTGGCTGCACTGACTAACTCAGGGCAAGATATCTGCGGTTGTGATACTGTCTGCGTGGCTGAGCTGACTCACTCAGGACAAGATATCTGTGGTTGTGTTTCTGTCTGAGTGGCTGCACTAACTGGCACAGGGCGAGATATCTGAGGTTTAGTTTCTTTTTCTATACTTTTTGGAAGCCCTACTAGTTCTTGTGGGACAGTAGGGCATTCTTCTTTTATTGCAGCTGATGTAGATGCCTCAGATACTTGAATTTTGACTAGTTTGTAGCCTGCCTGCTGGTAAATATTACCACACTCATGGCACATGTATTCCCTGCATGGCTCCCTATTTTGTGATGATGCTGTGTGTGCTAGCATATAGAGATTCAGTTCTCTATCGAAGGCTTCTCTTGCCATGACTAATTCATTCTTAGAGGCTTCTAAATCAGACTTCAAAAATTGATTTTCTTCCAATAAAGATGCCATAGTATATGAACCCTGTATGTTGGTTGATTCTTCTAGGGTTGTCTGCTGATGCACAGCCGTAGCTAGTTCTTGTGGAGCAGCTACGACTAGTCTCCCTGTATCATCGTGCTTGGTGTATGATTTTGATACCACAGTGGCTGGTTCTTGTGTTTCAGCCTCTGGGTAAGTAACTGGTTCTTGTGTGACAGTCACTGTTTGAGCCATAAACAATGTCGTATTATCCTGGGGCACTGGTTCTTGTGTGGCAGTGCCACAGGACGAGACGGGTTGGGGGATTTGAAATGGGGGTGAAGATTGGAGTTTTAACAGAATAGTGGCGGGGTCAGGGGAAATGGGAGTAACTCTTGTTTCAACAGTCATCTTCATTTTCCTTTTTGGTAGGAAAGCAGAAAAATCACTGTCTTTCCTTTTCTTCGCAGGGGAAGATTCTTTTCTGGGGGAAGGCCTTTCGGAAGAAGTAAAAATTTGGAATTTGGCCCTTGTTCGACGTTTTGAGACAGAGACTGCTGGGGTTCTTTTCTTCCTTTTTCGAGTAGGTGGGGATGGGGGTGTTAGAGAGTCATCGCTAGGGATAGAAATAGTGGGAATAGTTGACTCTACTAGGTGGGATGAACTTGGGGTTGGGTCAACTGGCTCTGAGGGTGGAATTACTGGGGAGTCTGGAATATCATCCAGTTGCCCTTCATAAGGAATCTCAGGAGTTTCTTGGGAGCTTTCAGCTTGTTGGGGGATTTGGGCCTGCTGCGGAATTTCAGCCTGCTGGAGAAGAGGGAGTGGATTATTCAAAGGGAGGTTTTGCTGAGCAAAACCCCTCTGAATTAAAAATTGGCATAAACGATGATGGGTGAGGGATAACAATGGGAATTTAGCCCGTCTACAATAATAAGACATGTTTTTGATACAACCAAGCAGATAATAGGGAATATTAACTAATCGACCATTCCTTAAATGATTCATCAAAAAGAAGTCATGCTGATAGACTACCTAGTAGCGCCTTTCACATGTCAAGTAGTGTTTGATGAATTCTGCTATTGTTGGCCATGGTCGAGGAAGTGAATGCAGACTTACACCGCGGCCTTTAAGTTCAACTGGTTCATCTGGACGAAGAAAATCTTGATGTGCATTCAAAATAACCTGCTTTCTGCTGAACCAGCGAGTCCCAATAGCTGGCAACCCTGAAACTTGAACTATGTCCTCCTCTGTAACTGAAATGCGGATGCCTTGAACCACTGAGAAATTCCCCTGAAGATTTTGTGCAAACTCTAAAACCTGCTCCTGGTCAAATTCTCCTAACCGTTCAAAATATGCTGTCCATCCTGCTTGTTGGAAAATTTGATAGGCTTCCGGGAACATTTGAAGAAGATTCATCGAACTAGGCTCATGTCTGATAGCCGACCCCCCCATGGCTACTGGCTTGAGTTATATGCAGAGGCACAGAAGACAGAAACACAGGTTGTGGTCAAGCTAGTTGTTGCAACAGAGTATGCGGAGTCTCGATGATGGCGGAAGTGGATATGAAAAATGACGGAGGATTGGTTTAATGTGAAATGATTATTCAGTTTTCGAAATTCCCCCCCCTACGTATGGTGTAATGATGATTGGGCGTGTGGAGATTGCAATCATGATGAGCCGAGATCCTCTCTTTAATATATAATTTAACTGCATTACATTAAAACCACATACCTTACATTTTTACCTTTGGTTTAATAATTTGAAGTGTACAGTGCTTCAGAATGGCTTAATATACATGGAAGAATCTATAGATTTCTCTGAAATTTAGAACAGGAGTGTAACAGGATCTGCTCAGTGCTGAATAATTTTCACCCAAAGGATCTGAAGCGTAAACGTGGAGAACTAAAAAGCTTGTATAGTAGGAAAAAAATGATGTTTTAATGATGAAAAGATGAAATGACAGGTTGCTGAAACTGGTGTTTCAGCAACGGAAAAATGAATGACGCGTTGCTGAAACTGGTGTTTCAGCAACGGGAAAAATCAGGAAAATGGGATAAATGACTTGGATTTGAAACAAGTGGGGGAAGTGTTTGATAAGGGATTATTCCAGCAGTAAGGGACAGGAAATACTAGCTGAAGGATGATATTTCAGGAATGGTAGAAGTGGGAAAAATGGGGAAAAAGGGCAATAATGTAGAAATGGGGTAAAGGGATTTGCTAGGAAATGAGTTGAAATAAAGGGAACAAGCTTCTGTGATTGAAGCTTCAGATCTTCTCGTGATGGATCTGTCCTCCTTAATGAGCTTTTCCAGAATCTGCAAAATTGAATTGTAATATGCCAACCCTTGACAGGGATTATTAGTCTTAAATCTAATCTAATCTAATACTAAAAAAAACAGTGCAGAAAATTAAATGCTGTGAGGAGCAGAAGACTCCCCTAGAAAAAGATAATGAATATCAGTCATGCAAGTAGTCTTGAAATCCTCTTTAGAAACAGGGCGCTGGTATAGACGGAGCCTATGACCATTGACTAGTAGAGGTGTTTTAGAATCATCAATTGTTAAAAGTCTTACCGTTCCATTAGAAAAAACAGCATCTACCTCATATGGTCCAAGCCAGCGTGTACGTAGCTTACCCTGAAAATTTTCAAACCGAGAGTCATACAACAAGGCCCAATTACCTTTTTGGAACTGCTTGTGTTTGATAATTTTGTCATGCCATTTCATTCTCTGTTGTTGAATGATGGTTGTTTGGTGAATGGCATCTAATCTCTTTTCATCCAACTCAAGAAGCTGCTGCAACCTAGCTGTCTGGACATCAGTCAAATCAAGATTAACAGCTAAAGCAGTTCTTAGAGTTTTGATTTCAAATTCCACAGGAAAAATGACATTTTTACCATAGACCAATTCATAGGGAGAGAAACCTGTAGTGTTTCTCCAAGTAGTTCTGTAAGTCCATAATGCTTCAGGCAGCCTTTGAGACCAATCCTTCCGGTTGTCCTTCACTGTTTTAGTTAGAATGGCTTCTAATACTTTGTTTGTGCTTTCCACCTGCCCATTGGCCTGGGGGTGGTATGGTGTAGTTATTCTATGATGAATATGATACTTCTGAAGGGTAGACTTAAAACCATGAGAATTGAATGGAGGTCCTCCATCTGTGACTAGCTCTCTAGGAATTCCAAATCTAGTGAAGATTTCTTCAAATAAGAAAGCTAGGACAACCTCTTCATTGGCTCTAATAAGTGCTTTGGCCTCCACCCATTTAGTCATATAGTCTGTACAGACTAATATATAAGTTCTTTGATTGGATGGAGGATTAATGGGTCCTATGAAATTCAAGGCCCATCTTTCAAATGGTTCAGAAACTACCTGGGGGTTTAATGGCATTTGGTCTCTATGATTGGGTTGACCCATTCTCTGGCAGCTGTCACAAGCCCTTACATATTTCTTTGCATCTTTAAATAATGAGGGCCAATAGTAACCCATCCTCAGAATTTTGTGTGTTGTTCTCTTATCAGCAAAATGCCCTCCACAAGGGCCATCATGGCAAGCTTTCAGTATGTCATACACTTCACCTTCCCTAATGCATCTTCGGATTTCCTGATCAAGCCCTGTGTAGAAAAGACACCCACTTATCCAGCTATACCTGGCACTTTGTTGAACAATTCTTCTCTTTTCCCTGTATGACAGGTGTGATGGTAATTTTCCTGCAACCAAATAATTAGCAATATCTTCATACCATGGAGAGTGAGCAGAAACTGCAAACAAATACTCATTAGGAAAAGAATCATCTACTGGAATATCATTGTCAGTTTTTAACCGTGAAAGGAAATCAGCCACCACATTTTCTTTACCAGGCCGATCTACAATTGTGATATCAAATTCTTGCAGTAATAATAGCCATCTGGTAACTCTAGCATTTGTAACAGATTTGTTCATTAAATACTTGATAGCTGAGTGGTCAGTGTGCACAAAAGTAGAATAACCAGTGATATAGTGTCGAAATTTATTAATGGCATAAATTACAGCAAGAAATTCCTTTTCGGTAACTGTATAATTAAGCTCAGCAGGGGTCATATTCTTACTAATGAAGTAAATAGCATAAGGAAGATAATTTTCCTCTTGTCCCAAGACAGCTCCAATTGCAGTGTCTGAAGCATCAGAAGATATATGAAAAGGGAGGGCCCAATCAGGCCCCCTCAAAATAGGAGCAGTAGATAATTGATGCTTGAGTTCTTCAAAAGCTTTCTGACAAGAATTAGTCCACTTAAATTCATCATTTTTCATAAGCAACACAAATAATGGAGAAGCTATCTTAGAAAAATATTTAATAAATCTTCTGTAGTATCCAGCATGTCCTAGAAAAATTCTCACATCAGTTTGTGTTTTAGGAACAGAAATATTCTGAATGACCAATATTTTAGATGGATCTACCTGAATACCTTGAGATGAAATAAAATGTCCGAGCACCACTCCTTCACTCATCATCATATGGCATTTTTCAGTACTTAGGGAGAGGTGAGCTTGTATACATCGTTTAAGTACCTTCTCAAGATTTTGTAATGCATCTTCAAAAGACACACCATAAAGAGTAAAATCATCCATAAATATTTCCATAGAATCATTCAGCATATCAGAAAATATTCCTATAACAGCTCTTTGAAAAGTTGTTGGTGCGTTACATAGCCCAAATGGAAGAACTCTATAAGCAAAAGTTCCCCAAGGGCTAGTGAAAGTAGTCTTGTCTTGGTCTTGGGGTGCAATTCTAATCTGATTATACCCACTAAATCCATCTAGAAAAGAAAAGAATTTCTTCCCTACCAGACTATCCAACACCTGATCAATGAAAGGTAAAGGAAAGTGATCCTTTTGAGTAGCTTTGTTCAAGGCTCTGTAGTCAACACATACTCTCCATTTCCCGTTTTTCTTAGGGACAATTACCAATGGGGAAACCCATTCACTGTCAGATATAGGGTATATAAATCCTGCATTAAGCAATTTCTGAAGTTCTTCTTTAACAATTTCTCGTAAATTAGGATTCATTCGTCTTTGGGGTTGACAAACAGGCCGACATCCCTCTTTAATGTAAATTCGATGAGTACATATTTCAGAAGAAATACCTTTCATATCCGTGTAATCCCATGCAAATTCTTCCTTATATTCATGCAATAACTTCATTAACTGTTGTGTTTCATCAATTGTTAGATCAGGATTTATGTTTAATGTCTTGCCAGGTTCAATTTCAACTGTTATGCTTTTAGATGAGATGGTGGTTAATGTCTGAGATAAGTCTTCAGATTCAATCTTGTCTTGGGTATCTGTTTCAAAAATTGCAGTCAATTGATTGCGTGTTTTAGCAATTATAGAAGAAGGTTCACAAATAAAATTATTAATTACCTCATCCTCTGTATTGTCTTTAAGAGTTAAAGCTTGTCCAATAGTTAGAATAGGCTGAACAGCATTATCATCATAATCCATCCACATAGAATCTTCATTATTAATTATTGTTGTAGCATGAGGATAAAGAGTAAGCTGTTTTGTTTCATAACCATTAGAAATTGTCATTGAACCAGATCTACAACTGATAAAAGCATCAGCTGTAGCTAGCCATGGCCTTCCTAGAATTAAGGGATGTCCCCCCAGCTTTGTTTTAGTCTGCAATACAACAAAATCAGCTGGGTATTTCCAGGATTCAACTGAAATAAGTAGATCTTCAACAACTCCTTCAGGTTTAATTGTAGAACGATCAGCCAACTCTGAAATGGTGGGTGTATGTCTAATTGTGTTATTCAGCTATAACAATTGTGAAGTTTCAAGAGTCATTGTGTTAATTGCAGCACCTAAATCTACCAGAACTTGGGGAATCATTGTTTTACCAATCTGAACTGTCACCGTAGGATGGCCGGGATCACAATATTTCACAGGAGGGGCTTTTCCGGACATTAATGCAGACAAGTCACCCATCACATGTACTGTAAGGGGATCTTTAGTTTTCCTAACAGGTTTCTTAACATAAATATCCCTTATTGTTCTGGCATAAATTGGTACATCTCTTAATGCTTGTAACAGTGGAATTTTAACATACAAATTTTGCAATTCCCCTAAAAGATTAAAATCAGGTGTTTCAAGCGTTCTGGTTAAAACCAAACGCTCGGGGAATGGTGGTTCTGTTATTTCAACACTCTTGTTAGAAGGTGGTTGTGCTTTCTTATGTTTCTCAGTTTCATCTTTATCAGAATTAGAAGAAGTTATGTCATCAATAATAGGATCTACTATTTTCCCAGATCTTAAATGAATATCATTACATTGCATAGTAGGAAATATACACTGATTCTGAATATCAATGACTTGCACAACTTTATTATTGGGGTTAGGATTTGGTTGCACAGGTAGCTGGGGTCTCATTTGGTTATTTGGCGGAGCATTCGATGGCAGAGGAAGTGGTTGTTGGAATTGAGGCAATTGATTTGGATACGGGAGTTGTTGGCTTCTCCAATTTAAATTCCAGGGGTTAAAAGAAGATGGCTGCTGTGGAGGCCAAGGAGTCCACATAGAAGGATCAACAAAGGGAGGGTTTGATTGCTGCATGGGTGGGAAATTCATTTGATTGAAGGGTGGGTATTGCATTTGATTAAAGGGAGGGTAATTTGTTTGACCGAAAGCAGAATAATTGTTCCAACGATTAAATGGCATACTAGAGTTCATACCTTATCCTTTTGGTTGCCATTGTCTTCTTTGAGTTAGCAGGTAAACTACTTCAGCTTCTTCTTCCGTTGGCTGCAATGCTGCCTTTATTCCTGGTAGAGATGGACATTGTTTTGTTTCATGATCTTTCTCACAAAGGGTGCAAATTGGTATTTTATCCATTGGGCATTCCCTTAGTGGATGTTTGTCTCTGCACTTTGGGCAAAAGACAGCCAGAGTTGCTTCTGCTTCAGCCTGCTTCTTCTTAACCTGAAAAGTGTCAATTTGTGAAGCAAAAGAACTTAACATCTCAGTTTTAAATTCTTCAAGTAAATTACCTATTTCAGCTCTTGTTGCTCCCCCACTGGCTGATTTCTGCACTCTTGAATAGGTGGAATCTCTATTACTTACTCTGTTCCTTGCAGCTCCCCTTGAACACCTCTTAGAAAGTTCAACAATCTTATCATATGATTCCTTAGATATATCTCCCTTGCCAAGCATGTTTAACATATCTAAACAATCATCCCTTAAACCTCTAAGTAATATTGTTTTGCGAATTTCCTTACTTATATTCGGATGATCAGATCTCTGTATATTGTACTGCAGCCTTTCTACATAGTCCTCCAGATTCTCCTCCGGCTTTTGCGCCATATTGAATAGTTCATCCTTCTTCTCTCTCGTCCGGCAGTAGTCTTGATATTTAAGCAGAAATTTCTGTTTCATCTGCTCCCATGTTGTAATTACCTGACTTCCAAGGCTCATGAACCATCTTAAAGAATTTCCTTTTAAGGTGGCTGGAAATAGTTTCAACTTCTGAGCATTAGTAACATAATCATAACTTCTGCATAATATATCAAATTCAAAAAGAAATTCATCCGGATCTTCAGAGGATAAACCATGGAAATTAGGTAAAGCAGACAATGGAATGTTTTTCATAGGAGTTGTTCCTGCAGGGAGATCACTGATAGGAAATCCCAAGGTAGAGAGGGAATTTTCATCCCTTCCTTCTCCTTCAGGCTCTACACGTCCTCCACCAAAGAAATCATCATTGTTTCCTTCCATTGTCAGTTCTCCTACTGTGCTTCCTCGTTCGTCAAGATCTTCTACTGGCTCTTCAATGTTTTCCACTGGTCGACCAACACTCTCTATTATTTCCTCAATGTGCTCTGCTGATTTACTAACACTTTCTTCTGACTCTCCAGCACTGACTGCTGGTTCTTCAATCACTGGCTCTTCTATATTTTCAGGACCCACAGCTTCCTCTGTTTTGTAATCTGATTGAGGGGAGTGCTAAAGTTTTGGTCTTCGAGAACTTAACCTCTGTGATGATTCAGCCTTTGATACAATCTCGTCAATAAAAGTCTTTCTTCCTCCCCTTCCTTTGCCTTTGCCACCTGTGGGGTTATTTTTCTTCTGGTTTCCGCGTCCTCTCATACAATCTGCACATTTAAAAAGAAAAGATTAATGCTTTTGAAATCTATAATTTCCTTCCCCGGCAACGGCACCAAAATGTTGGTCGCTTTAATTGTTTTCACAATTCAAGCTCCACATAAATTGTCAACTCGAGGAAGTATTTTTATTCCAAAGACAATCACGCACTGGATATGCTCAATTTCAAAAGCAAAAACAATGTTGTAGTAAAAAGCCACACAATTATCAATCATACAAATCTAATTATTCACACTCTGTTTAATCAAAGCTGAAGTCAATTATGCTATAGCAGAAATAATTCCTATGTTGCAGTTGAGAATTCAAATAGAGGGAAATCAATTTGCAGGAAAGGAAACCAATCAACCATAACAGGAACAGGACCCTATTCCTTAATTAGGAACTTCAGCACCTGCTGCCTGACACTAATCACTCTGTAGCAAAGATAACTCAAGAGACCAAGACCCTATTCCCATGAACAGGAACCTTCAGCACTTGTCTCCTGTTTCTAATCACACTGCAGGAAAAGAAAGGCAATGAGTGGGAGCAGGACCCTATTCCTTTGTACAGGAACTTTCAGCACCTGCTTCCCAGCATTATACATTCAAACATATAAGAAATAGATTTCTCAACTTCTTAAGAATGAATGTACTGAACACATGCAGCGTTAAGGAAACAGAATATTCAATAAACTACAGAACTGTGTAACTGGTGTCTCAGCAACAGAATTAAAGTAAAGTGCAAACAGCATAAAGAAATTAAACAAACTACAGGGACAGAAGGGTGAATCTTGTGAGGAAGGCGGGCCCTTTCCCTCTCACAAGATTCCCCAGGGAAAGAATTAAATTGAAGCGCTCAAAAGAAGATTTTATTCATCTGTCAAAAGAAATGATACATTACAGATGGAGTCTAGCTCCAGTCTCTCAAATACAATGTTCTCCTGTAGCTTTCAAACTCGAACTCCCTTCTAATGATGATGTCTCCTCTTTTTAAAGAGGAGACATCTCTTACAATTACATGAGAGTGAATCTGTGTTTATCCCAATTCTGTTCTTCTTTCTTAAAACAGGACTATTCTGTTCTTCCATAAAAAGATATTGTTACAACAGATACAACAAGAATGCTATCTTCAGAATAATCCGTGTAACCACGTCTTCATGCTGTTGCCATTGTTCCACAAAATACTCTTCCAGAATCGAAAATTACGAGTGACAAAATTTGCGTGCTTGCTGGCTGTTTCAGCCACGAAGTCAATTGTTTCAGCAACGGAGCCGGCTGTTTCAGCAATGGCCGATTGCTCCAGCACAGCTCATAGATTATCTACGATCTTTTAGACTTATGTTAGCAACAATCCACTTCGATTAATGATAAAATATAAGAGTATTATGGAATTATATGCAAACAGATTAAACATATAATAAAGAATAGGATTTTATATACCTTGGGATAAAGTAAATGGAAATGATAATGGAATCCTTTTTAAACATGGTTATAAAAGTAAGATGGTGTCAAAGTATATAGTAAAAATGCTACATAGTGGAGTCCTAACAGAGGACATACTCACCTTGCACCATACATCATTCACTTCATCCATACATATGAGGAGAGTGGGGCAGCAAACAAGTGTTTGAGAAGCCACACCTTTTTTCACACTCTTTTGCAGTTGAGGGTCAAACTGCATTGGTTATAATTGGGGGACCATTGTCCTTCTCCCTTGCTACACATGATATAAATTCTGGTTTTCATTATGGTCCGTTATGTTGTTGTTGTTCTTATATCTATTGGGAGCATAATTGGGGGAATGGCACATTGGTTGGATGTGTTGTTGAGTCCCGAATTTGCCTCTTTTCCATACACTTTTCCATATCTCTTTCACTCATCTAAACCTCCAAAATTGTCAATATCATGTGCAAAAGGGTATCTAACATGGTTTTTAATTATGTTTGTGTGTTTTCTATTTGATTTAGATTTTGTTCATACAAGCTGCGGAAACTTGTCACTTTCCGCAGCCGCTGCAACTTTCCGCAGCTATTTTGTGGAAATCAATGTTACAGGTGTCAACGAAGGAAACGAGCCACATGGGCAGGCTAGGAATGACAAGGACATGGTTCGTGTCCTATTGGTTCAAGAAAATTTGTCAAGGAAAGCCGCGGTCAAAGCCATCCACGTGGAAGTCAACCGTGGAGTTCTATGTCGGCTGGACTCTGTTTCGTGGCATAGAAACATCCATACGGCCGTTTCCAAGCTTACGGAGGTTAATTGACATCTGTGCAAAGTTCTGGAGTTGAATTTAAGCGCCCACCTACCATAGATCCGTTTTCCAACATGGCCATACTCCTAAATCCGTGGCCTTAGTGGTCTACGTGCTGGCTGCTATCATAAACTTCAGGAGACAGTTACATTTTATTGCTTTATAAAGAGCGTTTGCATACGCACGTAGAGTTAGTGAATGTGAGTTGATAGTTGTTAGTTGATATAGCTGTTGAGTTGATGTGCGTACTCTGTTATGTGGTGATTACGCTGCCTTGAGCCGTAATACCACCAATCTGTAATGACTTGCTTTTTAATGTGAAAAACTCTGTTTTCATAACTTAATTTGTGTTGAGGATCGTTACCAAAGCTGCGTAGAGGGCCCCTGCTCAGCCGAGGTTCTGTGTATTAATGTATATATTTTTCATTTCATTTCTTTAAGTAGTCATTGTATCATAACCCATTACATGTTCATATTTCATAGTTGTTTCATTTCTGTTCATACATTTCTGTAATTTCCATTGCATTCCTGTCTTTTATGTTTTTATGATTGTTAAAACACTGATCAGTTTTCTTGTGCAGGTTTTAGGTAGACAGCCCGGGGCATTTTCATAGTATTTTTGCTAATGATATGAAACTGACATTATTCTGGTGCTAGTTTTCTTTCCACAGTCTTTATTTAACTTCAGTCTTGTCTTGTGCACTTCAGTTTTTCTTATCTGATTCAGTAGTTAAAATTAGACATATTAAGCTACTCATAGTGTCTTCAGCTACCTCCGAAAACCACAGCTGGACTGATGGTGAGGGGCTGCATGATGAAATGTGTAGTTTAGTATTAGTTTCCTTTCTGCAAAATTAGATATATTAAGCTGCTCTTAGCGTCTTCGGTTACCTCCGAAAGCCACAACTGGACTGATGGTGAGGGGCTGCATGATGAAATGTGTAGTTTAGTATTAGTTTCTTTTCTGCAAATTAAATAATCAGTTACACAAGTTGTTTATGATTACTTCCGCAAGTCATAGCTTGTCTAATGATGAAGGGTCAGAAAATGAATTGATGTAATCTGATTTAGATTTATTTCATTGCAATTTTGAATTTCCATAAGCGTAGTTTCTTTTGTGTTCAGTTGGCAGCAAGAATAGTTTAGTTTTCATATTCACTAGTTTCTTGTTTTGATTCATTAGATTAACAGCACTTTCCATTTCAGCAGTTTACTTTCTTTTGTCATTGTAATTTCAATTTGCTTTTAAAGTTTCGAGATGGGTAAATCATTATAGGGGATATCACTTCCTTGAACAAATATAACCAAGCTTGCTTTTCACTTTAGAATTTCCATTTCACCTTAGAAAGACCATAAACGACAAAAAGTTAAGAAAGAGGTTATCTTGCACATATGGTGCGCCGCACTTCATCAGCTTACGATTCCCGGATTGACAATTAAATGAAACAATTTAGGACACACTAAATTGACCAAACATTTTGGCGCCGTTGCCGGGGAAGTGTAACTAGGTAGCCAATTTCTTAAAAAAAAACACATAAAATCATAAAAGAAGGGAAAACTTGATAACTTCTTGAAGTATGCTCTCCTCTTGCACCTAGTGTGATCTGGAGGATCACAAAAGAGAGTTATTGGTTTAGTAATTTCTTAAGTATGCTCTCTTCTTGCACCTAGTGTGATCTGGAAGATCAGAAAGAGAATTATTAGCCCAACTTTTGTTAAAAAAATATATAAAAAAAATGACATGCATAGAGCAAGAGATTCTAGGGGAAGGTTTATAGCTAAAGCTAAGAGTTCGATTTTCATAACTCCATCTTCTTCAAGGCATAGACCAGATTCACCATCATCTACCCCTAGCCTTAAGATTTTTGGAAGTCAAGGAACAACTGAATTAGAGGATTCTCCTACACCACCTACTAAAACCCACTTAGTCAACAAAGAGACTTTCTCTCATCCTTCCTAGGTAGAAGAACTAGAGGACTATAAGGACTCTAAAGAAACTAGCATGGCAGAGGAAGTAATAAATAGAGGTGGAGGTAGAGGAGGAGGAGATAATGAAGATAACAATGGTGAAGGAAATAACGGTAGAAATAGGGACGATTTTCTTGGATTCCCTATAGTTGATGAGGAAACTCATGCAACAATGAAAAATATGTCACCATCTGTTCTCCCTAACTTTTATGGATTACGAAGTGAGGATCCTGAAACATTTCTGTTTGAGTTTGAAGTAGTGTGCCGAACTTATGACTATACGGAAGATTCTCAAAAACTCAAACTATTTCCTTCAACTTTGAAGGGATCTGCTTTGAAATGGTTCATGGGATTAGCCACTCAATCTATCAGGACTTGGAATGATATGAAACCAACATTTTTGGATAGATACTTGGATTATTGTATGCCCACCAATCACAAGGATGAGGTATTCAAAATGATGCAAAAAGAAGATGAAAATTTGGAAGACTTAATTGAAATATTTCAATACAACTTGAAAAGAGAAAAGATGAGCAACTTAGATAATAAAACCTCGAAAGCCCTCCTATTAAAAGCCATTAGAGATGAATGGATAGACATTTTAAACATGATGGGTAAAGGAGACATTTCTCAACTCCCATTTCATGATATAACAGAACTATGTATCCAATTCTCAAGGGGAAGATCTAAAACCGGAAAAGGGCCTAGGGATTCTTCTCTTATTAGGGCTAACAAATCTGCAACTGGATCAGTAAGTAGGGCAGAGATTGGTAATATGCTTGATGATTTTAAAACTGATATCTTAGGGGGTCTTAGTGAACAACTAGACACCCTTAAAATCCAAAACAAGCAGAAAGCAGAAACAGATGCTTTAGCCATCTTTTGTACGAAATGTAGAAAGAAACATGCTTTAAGGGAATGTCCCTTGGATGCAAAAGTTGTAGAAACATGTATGATTTGCTCAAAAAATCATGAAATCAAGGATTGTCCTTCAATCCCTGGACTCAAAGCTGTTTTTCAAGAAGATCCAAATTCAATAGAATCTCTCTGTTTTGTCGCAAGGAGACCTTGGCAGGGACAACAATCTCAAGGGTTTAATAACCCTATGAATCTCCAAACCCCACCAAATTGGACTCCTTGGCAACAACCTTGGCCCCAACATCAAAACTCATATCAGCCATGGGTACAAGGGATGCAAAATCCTTATGGGAGATTTGCTCAATTTTATCAATATCCTCCATCTTTTCAAAACCAACAAGCTCCACAATTTCCAAGCAAAAATCCACAACAACTTTCATTGCCATTTCCACAACATCAACCTTCTCAAGAAAATACAAATCCTCAACTCATGCTCCCATACCAACAGAAGACAAATCAACTTCCAGCTCAGCCATTGCCAAATCCTAACAATAAGAATCCTCAAACTACTTATATGGTAGAAGGACAAAAATTTCCTACCTATATGATTGTTCCTCTCAACGATGTACAACTCAGATCTGGTAGAGTTTTAGAAAAACCTTCTATAGACATTCAAGAGCAAGATACCTCTGAGGAGGACTCTCTTCAAGTCGATAAGGGTTCTGAGGAAGAATCTCTTCAAAATTCAAAAAGAAAAAGAAAAGCTAGCATCCACAACTCCTATAGTTGAGCAACATGTATCTTCATCTACACCTCCTTTTCCGGAAAGACTACAAATTGATAAGGGGGTGGAAAAAAAAAATTTGTTGCCTAACTATGACTTTCTAGATGAATTGAAGAATGTTTGTATCAAGATTCCATTGCTACAAGCCATTCGAGAAATTCCTATTCTAGCAAAAACCATAAAGGAGTTGAGTTTCAAAAGACTAGGAAGAAAGCTAAAGGACACAAGAAGAATCCACCTGGTAGGAAAGATTGCAGACATTATGATGGGAAAAATTGCCATGCAGAAATATGTAGATCCAGGAAGTCCAATTGTCAAGACACATATAAATGGGATAGAAATTCCAAACACATTGATTGACTTAGGGGTTGCTATCAACATTATGAGTAGACAAACTATGGAACAGTTAAAACTTCCTAACCTTCTTTTTACACCTACCTTATTGCAACTTGCAGATCGATCGGTTATTAAACCAGATGGTGTATTAGAAGATATTTCAGTCTCCTTAGATTCTTGGGAATATCCAATAGACTTTATGATTTTGACTCCCAAAAGTAATCTAGGAGGACATCCAATTATCTTAGGAAGACCTTGGCTGGCCACAGCTGATGCTTTTATTAGTTGTAGATCTGGAGACATGTACATTTCTAATGGTAATTCGACAAAGAAATTCAATTTGTATCCTCCCGCAAGAGCAATTACAAAAATAGGAGACAATGAATGGGTCGATGATGAGAACACTATACAACCTATCTTTACCATTTCTGAGATTAGTGAGGATAGTCAAATTCTGAACACATTAGAAAATTTTGAAGTAACTTCAGAATATGACCCCACACAATTTCAGTTGGAATCTGACATAGAATATTTATCATCAAGAAAAATGTCTCTTTACTCTATGGAAGAATTTGGTAATTCTGTTTTCGAGATTTTTCCAGAAAAGACATTGAATATCAATAAACATCTGGAGAAGTCACAACAAGAAGAACTAACCAGAATCTTGCAAAAACATTCTACTGCATTTGCATGGGAGTATACTGACATGAAGGGTATTGATCCTAAGACTTGCATCTATCATATCTATATTGAGGAAAACAGTAGACCAATCAGACAACCTCAAAGAAGGATGAATCCAAATCTTAGGGAGATAGTGAAAGAAGAGCTCCAAAAACTTCTCAATGTAAACTTCATTTATCCAATTTCAGATAGCCGATGGGTTTCTCCTTTGGATATAGTACCTAAAAATAATGGTAAATGGAGGGTATGCATTGATTACAGGGAATTGAATAAAGCAACTTTGAAGGATCACTTTCCTTTGCCTTTTATCGATCAGGTATTAGACACATTAGCAGGTAAAAAGTACTTTTCATTTTTGGATGGTTTTAGTGGCTATAATCAAATTCAGGTAGCACCCGAAGATCAAGATAAGACCACATTTACTTGTCCATGGGGAACTTTTGCCTACCGAGTGCTTCCTTTTGGGTTATGTAATGCACCAGCAACATTCCAAAGAGCAAAACTAGGAATTTTTTCTGATCTAATCCATGATTGTGTAGAGGTTTATATGGATGATTTTACAGTTTATGGTAATTCATTTGAAGAGGCATTAGAAAATTTGGAAAAAGTTCTCATAAGATGTAAAGAAACAAACCTTTCATTAAGCCATGAAAAATGCTTTATGATGTTTACCGAAGGGATTGTTTTAGGACATCATATTTCAGGAGATGGAATTAAAGTTGATAGATCAAAAGTTGAAGTCATCTCCAAGTTGCCTATTCCAAATTGTCAAAAAGATGTTAGAAGTTGTCTAGGATTTACTGGTTACTATAGAAGATTTATAGAGAACTTCACTAAAATAGCATCTCCACTCTTCAAGTTGCTTACAAAAGACTGTGAATTTAAATGGGATCCCGATTGTCAATCCGCTTTTGAAACTTTGAAAACAAGAATATCTGAAGCACCTATCTTGAGAGGACCAAATTGGAAACTTCCTTTCCATATTTCTACAGACGCTTCAGATACAGCTCTTGGAGCTGTGTTGGGTCAAAAAGATTTAATTCCTTATGCCATTTATTACACCAGTAAAAATTTGACTCCCACAGAGTTGAACTATACTGTGACTGAAAAAGAGTTCTTAGCCGTTGTTCATGCAATTAATAAGTTTAGACATTACATAACAGGCTATGAAACTTTTATTCATACTGACCATTCTGCAATTAGATATTTAATGAACAAACCTGTTACTAATGGCAGAGTGACAAGATGGCTTTTACTTTTGCAAGAATTCAATATTACCGTGTTGGATAGACCAGGAAAACAGAATACAGTAGCTGATTTCTTGTCTAGAATTCAAAATACTAAAGAAGATTCTCCTGTAGAAGATAAGTTTCCTGATGAATATTTGTTTGCAGTAACTATTAAGACCCCTTGGTATGCAGATATTGCTAACTATTTGGTTACAGGAAAACTACCTTCACATTTATTTTCAAGAGAAAAACGAAAAATTATTCAGGAGAGTTCAAAATATTCATGGATTTCTAACGAATTGTTTAAAAAAGGGCCAGATCTTGTGATCAGAAGATGTGTCAGGGAAGATGAAATGCCTGATATTCTTAAGGCATGTCATGATGAACCATGCGGCGGACACTTTGTGGACAAAAGGACGGCCTATAAAATCCTTTCCTTGGGATATTATTGGCCTTCTCTCTTCAAAGATGCAAAACAATATGTCAAAATGTGTGATAGCTGCCAAAGAGTAGGGAAACCTACCCTCTCAAATGAAATGCCATTGCAAGCACAGGTACTCATTGAACCCTTTGAAAAATGGGCTTTAGATTTCATTGGACCGATTAATCCACCATCGAAGCAAAAGAAGTATATATTGGTTTGCACCGATTATGTTACTAAATGGGTAGAAGCTAAAGCATTAGTATCTGCTACTGAAAATTCAGTTGTTCATTTTCTTTATGAGGATATTTTTACTCGCTTTGGTGTTCCAAGAGAAATTGTAACAGATCAGGGGAGCCAATTCACACCAAATTTGGTGGAGAAGTTGATGGAAGAATACAAAATCAAGCACAGAAAATCTACTCCTTACCATCCACAAGCAAATGGTCAAGTGGAGTCCACAAACAAAGTTCTTGAAAGTATCATTACCAAAACTGTTCATCTACATAGAAGAGATTGGGCAGAAAGGCTTCCAGAAGCCTTGTGGGCCTACAGAACTACATGGAGGAATACAACAGGACATTCTCCCTATGAACTCGTTTATGGGAAAGAAGTCTTGTTCCCCATTGAGTTCCAAGTCAAGACCTTCAAGATAGCAGTTCAGTTGGGAATGGACTTATCAGAAGCTCAAAAGCATAGAATGGAGCAATTGAATGAGCTAGATGAGATCATACAAGAAGCAATTCTAAGAACCGATCTAGTTCAATATCAAAGAACTAAGTGGCATGACAAATATATCAAAGAGAAGAAGTTTCAAGAAGGAGATTGGGCAATGTTATTTGACTCCAAGTTTAAAGACTTTCAAGGGAAATTTCAGACTCATTGGCTTGGGCCATATGAGATTGACAAGGTCTTTAACAATGGAGCTGTAAGAATCAAGACCATCGATGAGTTTCAAACTCCTCTTTTAGTGAATGGCCATAGATTGAAAGTTTATCATAAGCCACTCTCTAAAGAGGATTTTGTCAAGTTGTTTCAAGAAAGTTCTGCAATCAGGCTGGTACAGAAGAATCCTTCTTCTCTACCAAGCTAGTTTTTGTTTTTCAAGTTAAAAAAAAAAAAAAAAAAAGAGAAAAAAATGGTATAAGCCTGAACACCAATCATTGATTGGCAGTCTTATACATATAATATGGAGTGAAAATCAGGGATACCTGACACTCTATATTTTCCAAAAAAAAAAAAATTTGTCTTTTATTTCATTTCATCTCACCACCCACTCCATTTCATTCCACTTCATTTCATTTCATTTCATTTCATTTCACTTCATTCCACTTCATCCCATCCATTCCATCAATAAAATTATTTTTATGACCATTTCCACCTGGTCATTTGTCATTTGTTCATTTCTATTTCAGCCAAGTAATAGCTGTGTCAGTTTCCGCAGCTGACATCTGTTTCCGCAGCTGACTCCAGTTTCCGCAGCCAGGAGCAGATTCCGCAGCTACTACTACTCTGTTTTCAAAAAGAATGTTCAGTTAGTTGTTGTTTTCATAAAATCATGAAATAAAATGCAGGAGAGGATCAATGGAACATTCAAGACACTAATGAAGATCAATCAGTTGAAGACCAAGGGCAAAAGCAAGGATTCCAAAGGTATGAATAAAGTTTATTTCAAATAGTATAAAAAAAACACATTTTTATGTAATTTTAAACTATGAGCTCTACCCATAATGCGCAATGATTATATTGACAGTCCGTAACCTTCCACGATATCTATGTTATCCTCTTGCATTTATTCACAAACGGTTTCATTATTGAAATTCCGACTCTTACTCATGTTCAAATAGCCCACCGTAGATAATGATACGTATTTGAGTTGACAAAGGACTCTTATAAGCCGCATAACTTCATAATCATTGATTGAAACGTGTTCATATTTATGACACAGCCACCAAAAATTCAAAATGCGGCCGAATGCATTATGCTTTGTTAACCTCTTTGTCGTGTCTCCGTCGTGTTTACAAAACCTCACTCTACTCATTCTCATTCCCTGTTTCACTCCATTCCGTTCCTTTTGTTCACTCTCATTCCCGTATATTCACCCACAGTCTTATTCCATTCTGTGTATGGTGCTCATTTCCGTTTTGTGATAACGTCCCCACAGCATTGTGCTCGACTCCGTGTATTCCATCGTTCCATTTCCGCTTAAAACCCTCACAGAGGCAAGCCGTGAAGCACAGAGAAGTAAAATGGGAAAATTATTAAGGGCAGAACCGGAAGGACCGAAGTTCATAGAGGGATTTCCACAAGCAAAAGAGATGTTGAGAAAAGCTAAATGGCTGCGTTTTATTCAGAAATTCCGGGGTTACCACAGAGAAGTTACCAAAGCGTTTGCAAGATCATTTGATGGCTCTGAAGCAGAAGTGGGAGACCTCAAGTTTTTGGTTAATGAAGCATCAATAGCAGCAGCCACAGAGCTTCTTCAGGAAGGAGAACGTTGGTTCAAAAACAAAAGTATCAGTGATGAGGCATGGAGAACAATCCTCCGAAATCAAGGTATGGATATCACTGTTTTCAAAAGAGGAATTCCAGTGCATGCAATAAAAGATGAATGGGCCACCTTATTACTCATTGTTCAGAAATTTATCACATGTGAAGGCCGCTTTGGCTCTATGTACATGTATCATACTAGGATATTGATGAATTTCCTTGAAAACCAAACTCTCAATCTTCCTTATTTCCTATTCAATAGCTTGAAGAAAATGGCTGTGACTGTGCAAAAACACCTAGGAGATGCAGAGCCTCATTTATATCATCATGGGCTTATAAAAATTTTGATTGAAAAGGAACTAAAAGAAAGAGAAGATACTTGGGAACAATTCTTAGTAAGAAACTTCTTTGAAGAACCTCAGGAAATTCCTGAAGGTAATCCAATTAGAAGGAGTAGAAGAAAGAAAATGGATGTTGAAAACCAAGATGCTCCTACACAGGAAGTTCCCGCAGCTAGCACAGCAAAAAGAAGTAGAAGGAAAAGAACAGTAGATGAAATCCAAGATACTTCTACTATTACTATGAAGAAAAATGATAGAGAAGAGAGATTGGTAAAAAGGAAGAAGAAGGAAATCAAAACTAAGAAGCCAAAAATATCAAAAGGGAAAGAAATTGTTGAGGCTGTCCATAAAACTTCTTCTTCTGAAGAAGAAGATCACCAAATTCTATCTGAGAGATTAATTTTTCTTCAAAAAACAGTCATCTCTATCCAAAAAGGCAAAAACAGGAAAACAAGAACAAAAGGGTAGAGTACCACAGCATGTGAGGAGAAGCAGCAGGCTTAAGGGAAAACTGAGAAAAACACAAATTAGAGGTCCTCATTTCATTGATTTGGGTGAAGAGACATCTGAACAGTCTCCAACCGACCATAGTCCATTTCAGTCAGTTAGTGAACCTGACTCCTTTCACTCCCAATCAGACAATGAGCGTACTCCATCTTATTTTCAGCAAAATATTGATGAAAGTTCTCCTCAGCCAAATTTTGAACATAATTCTCCCTTGCAGCATTTTGAGGAAAGTCCAATGAAAAAGACACCGGAAGTAGACCCCAAATAGCAGGAGGTCTATGATTATATAGAATCCTTGGAGAAGGCAGCCACAGGCCCAAGTACCTCTTCTATTCAGCCTCATACATTGCAGGATGACTTGGTTCAGTCATTAAAACAGGAGATTTTTGAGCTTGAGCTTTTGAATCGGCATATCAAAAATGAAAATGAAACACTCAAAGAGCAAGGAAAACTGGACAAGATTATCCATGACAATACTATGTTAAATTTGGGTATTTGGCAAAAGAAAAATAAGAAGCTAAAAAGGAAATGCCAAAAATTGAGCAGAGCACTTGTGAATATCAAATTCAGGTGCCTCATGAAGAAACCCAGAATGATGGCAGTACCAAAGAAGAAGAGAAGGGGGTTAGATGTGCTGGCTGAAGTATCCAGACACATGAATTGAATAGAGAGTATCAAAATTTTGGTTGCATGAGGACATGCAACACCTTCACAGTGGGGGTATGTTGAGTCCCGAATTTGCCTCTTTTCCATACACTTTTCCATATCTCTTTCACTCATCTAAACCTCCAAAATTGTCAATATCATGTGCAAAAGGGTATCTAACATGGTTTTTAATTATGTTTGTGTGTTTCCTATTTGATTTAGATTTTGTTCATACAGCTGCGGAAACTTGTCACTTTCCGCAGCCGCTGCAACTTTCCGCAGCTATTTTGTGGAAATCAATGTTACAGGTGTCAACGAAGGAAACGAGCCACATGGGCAAGCTAGGAATGACAAGGACATGGTTCGTGTCCTATTGGTTCAAGTAAATTCGTCAAGGAAAGCCGCGGTCAAAGCCATCCACGTGGAAGTCAACTGTGGAGTTCTATGTCGGCTGGACTCTGTTTCGTGGCATAGAAACATCCATACCGCCGTTTCCAAGCTTACGGAGGTTAATTGACATCTGTGCAAAGTTCTGGAGTTGAATTTAAGCGCCCACCTTCCTTAGATCCGTTTTCCAACATGGCCATACTCCTAAATCCGTGGCCTTAGTGGTCTACGTGCTGGCTGCTATCATAAACTTCAGGAGACAGTTACATTTTATTGCTTTATAAAGAGCGTTTGCATACGCACGTAGAGTTAGTGAATGTAAGTTGATAGTTGTTAGTTGTTAAGTTGATGTGCGTACTCTGTTATGTGGTGATTACGCTGCCTTGAGCCGTAATACCACCAGCCTGTAATGACTTTCTTTTTAATGTGAAAAACTCTGTTTCATAACTTAATTCGTGTTTGAAGATCATACCAGAGCTGCATAGAGGGCCCCTGCTCAGCCGAGGTTCTGTGTATTAATGTATATATTTTTCATTTCATTTCTTTAAGCAGTCATTGTATCATAACCCATTACATGTTCATATTTCATAGTTGTTTCATTTATGTTCATACATTTCTGTAATTTCCATTGCATTCCTGTCTTTTATGTTTTTATGATTGTTAAAACACTGATCAGTTTTCTTGTGCAGGTTTTAGGTAGACAGCCCGGGGCATTTTCATAATATTTTTGCTAATGATATGAAACTGACATTATTCTGCTGCTAGTTTTCTTTCCACAGTCTTTGTTTAACTTCAGTCTTGTCTTGTGCACTTCAGTTTTGCTTATCTGATTCAGTAGTTAAAATTAGACATATTAAGCTACTCATAGTGTCTTCAGCTACCTCCGAAAGCCACAGCTGGACTGATGGTGAGGGGCCGCATGATGAAATGTGTAGTTTAGTATTAGTTTCCTTTCTGCAAAATTAGATATATTAAGCTGCTCTTAGCGTCTTCAGTTACCTCCGAAAGCCACAGCTGGACTGATGGTGAGGGGCTGCATGATGAAATGGTGTAGTTTAGTATTAGTTTCTTTTCTGCACCAAATAACGGCTATACAAGTTGCTTGTTGATTACTCGGCAAGTCACAGGTCTAATGATGAAGGGTCGTAAAATGAATTGATGTAATTCGATTTAGATTTATTTCATTGTACTTTGAATTTCCATAAGCGTAGTTTCTTTTGTGTTCAGTTTTCGTTGCAAGAATAGTTTAGTTTTCATATTCACTAGTTTCTTGTTTTGATTCATTAGATTAATGTAAAGACTTCTCTCCATTTCAAAGCAGTTTTTACTTTTTTGTCATTGTAACTTCAATTTGCTTTTAAAGTTTCGAGATTGGTAAATCATTATAGGGGATATCACTTCCTTGAACAAATATAACCAAGCTTGCTTTTCACTTTAGAATTTCCATTTCACCTTAGAAAGACCATAAACGACAAAAAGCAAGAAAGAGGTTATCTTGCACATATAGTGCACCGCATCAATGCCTGTATTTATTCGGATTGACAATTAAATGCAGCAATTTAGGACACACTAAATTGACCAAACATGTGTCCATTGGGGGATATACCTCCCACATTATTTTCATTGCATGTTCTAAAGGGAGCATGAGAGAGTATGTGGCCACTACAGAAAAACATTTGTTTCCATTTGAGGTGAGCCATATGATTGATTGGATGCCATATGACAATGACTTCCAACTCTCCTACATATGAGATGGTTTGGGACAACATGTTTCATAACATTGGAGGAAAGATCCTCGAGGTATAAAAATTCGCTCTTCCACCTCTGAGGGCAACATTATTGCAGCCTCAAGATCAACACATACCTCGCACTTATCCTAAGTGGAGAGGAGGAAAACATGGGGTAGGCTATTTTTGTCTACCAAGATCGATTTTGGCACTGACTTATATTGGTAAGAGCCAAAGGTGGAAGATGAGATTTTCAGAGTTTCAATGTTGGGAGTGTGTAACTCATTTTGTATGGATGATTGTTTGGGGATGGAGGTTCCATACGGGGAAGATGTTCCTCAACATGTTTCGTACCCATGCCTTGGGTGGATATTTCAGCTTATATCCTTGCAAACTTGCTTCGAGGACAAGCAACATTTGGGAGGGGAGGACCGTAATATTCCCATTTTAGCACATAACTAAATGGAATATTAAAATTTTGTTTTTATCACCTAGCAAACCTAAATAAAATCGGTAAGGAAGCCCATGCTCATTGGAACCTAAATAAAATCCCTCATAATGTGAAAGGGACTGGCTAGAGTAACTCTATTTTGCACTGCGGTGAAAAGGGGAAAATGCGTAAGACAAGGTCAAGCTCGACTCAAGTCAATGGGGTTGTTGCCATAGGAGGAGTGGATCACTTTGGAGGACAACAGGAATAGAGTAAAAGGAAATTTGGTGGAGAAAACCCTAATGAGTGGGACCCATGGAGAGAGATATTTCACTTGTTTAAAAGGAGGGCAAGGCAGCCATTGTTATTCACGAATGGGATTATTGGATTTCATTGCCTATTCAGATATCGTGCATTCTCCGCCGGTTTCGCAGAGTTGCTGTACCCCGTTTAGGATTCCTTCTCATTCTTGAGAGGCCTCTTAAGGGATTGTTCTTCATTCTCCACATTTCTTGGCTCAAGGCCAAAAACCACTACCACCGCCTCATCGCGTTATTTCGTTGAAGTATAACGTAGTGTTACTGCACAGTAAAGGAGGACTCCAAAACACCATTTCCTTGGCTCATCTTTCGAGGAGGGAGCTCTATTCCTCTATGAGCTTATCGAGGGAGATTCCTTAGATTATTGTAGATCATTGCACCACCCAAGCACTTCCTTCTACCAACAAGCAGGGCCCCTTCTAGACCACGTTACTTCGAATGCAAGCGAGAAGTGGGGAGTTGCTCCACTATTATGGAGGACGAGATCTTCGTGATTCGATCAACCTTTCACCGAGAGATCCTTTGGATGAGATTCAATCATCATTTGCAAAAGATAATCAACTATCTTCATCCATTTCTATTTTCTCGAGTTGCGCCGCCTAGCAACTCCGAATTTCGCAAAATTGCCATTTTGTGTATAATTCAAGAAATCCTTCTAAGGATTGTGTATTGTGGTTTCCAAAGGGCTGAGATCTTTCTCCCCCATATTTGTTTGAGCTATACATTTTTGTATACATGTATCAACATAAGCTTGGTGCGTATTTATACTTCATAGGCTGCGTGCTCATAGCTTGGCCGATCATATGTAGCGCCACCGCATTTCATGATTATTGTATTTCAGGTTCGATGATGGACCTACCTAAGCTTGAGTGATAATTTCCTCAAGATATTGTACACTTTCTGCTACTATATTACTAATAGGATGGCTATGAGATCTTACTACATTTTCGAATTTGATGTTATTCATCGCTATTTCAGCTTCACATGTTTATGTATTGTTGATCTCTACTGTAATATCTTAAGATATTCCCAATAGTGTGGCTGTTCCAATTTTGGGATATTACATATTATTATTGCTACTCATGAATATAGATGTTATATTCTAAGATAAATATAACATAATATATATTATTATCATGCATGTAATTGTAAGTCCCTTTTCCAAAAGCATATTTCCCAAGATATATCTACTTACAAAGTCTATTGTACACTCAAATACATGCTTTGTTCTAAAGGAAACTAATGTGTTAGTTGTTAATTCTTGCATGCGGATATATATATCTATATCTATATATATATATATATATATATATATATATATATATATATATATATATATATATATATATATATATATATATTTCCAAAGGAAATATAATGCATTTATTGCTTCGTAGTCGTTATTTTACATTTTAAGGTCTAACATAATAATTATTCTTTGCACGTAAATCTCCATTTTCTCTATACAAGGTGTAACACAATAATTATATTATTTTCATGCATATTTATTTTCAAAGAATCCAACATCATAGTTGTACTTTTCATGGATGGAAAGATCATATTTCCTTTCAAGAGATCAAATACAATATTTCTACTCGCATACAAGAAAAATAACATATAGTTTTTCAAGAAATATTGCACCTAGTATCTCTATTTGTGCATGGTAAAACTTATTTCCTCTAAAGAAAGAAAAGCATAGTATTTCTATTTTGTGCACAAAAATAACACATTTCCTTAAGAACTATTAAACATAATAGTTCTATTTTCGGTGCATGCCAATAAATTATTTCTTTTCAATATACCTATTTCCTTTGTATATGTGAACACCTTCTATTTCCAAAAAGAACTAATGCAACTAGTTATTGTTAGCTATTGTTTCCTTCGAAACTAAATATGTATTATTTTCCACATAAACAAAAGCTAATTTCTATGTGTAAAAATAAACACATAATCATTTCAAGAATCTATAACAGGTATTCCTCTTTTCTAGAAATTTACCACCAAACAGTTCCTTCCAAGGAATCAAGAAAATAGCTATTAATATTCACTTCACCAAGAACATGAATAAAATATGAGCCTCTTATTTTCAAGGAAATGAAATGAAATAATAAATCAAGAAAGATAGATAGTATTTTCAATACGATTATAAAAAATTCCCTAGTAATTATAATTAAAGCATGTCCTATGCAAACACATATTTAACTTTGAAGAAATTGTATGGTTATTTTCTCATTCACCTAAATGTATCTATGGTTAATCGAAGCAATTTCAATTTCTTTACTATTTCATAACATTCACTATTTCATGTTAACCACTTATGTAATCATATTCATTACATATGTATCAAACAAAGGGCATTTTTTCATTCCTTAACCTCTCATATATGCAGAATAAGAGTAGCCTTAAACACAATGTCTCACCATAATTCAAATTAAATAAAGCTCTAGAAACTACCAAAGAGAATACATTGAATGTTAATGTGAACATTAACCTGGATGGAGCGATGGAAACACACTGTACCTTAGTATGTAATAGCATTCAAGAGTGATGCGTAATGTCGATGACAAATTTTACATGTTGTGGGGTCCATGGGGAGGCCGTTGCAACTGGTAAAATAAACCACAATAATATACACGGTAGCGTGAGAAGGATTCAAATCCCAACCATAAGTACATGGCTTTGAAAACAAAGAGAGAATTGGATAAAATGAAGGAAATCCTTGCTACACCAATCCATCGAGAGATTCAAAAGCATCAAGAAGAATAGGAATTCATCAAGAAAAACCAAGCAGAACTATTTCTCCCGGTGACGAAAGCCCGTCCAATCCAAATTTGATTTTCTATCTAAGAACATGGTAGGTTGCATTCAGACTCAAACTCTAACAAACTCATGAATCAGCTTTCGACAATCAATCGACATTCATAAAACATGGTAATTAAATGATAATTAATACTATTCCATAAGTTTCGAAGGGATATTACATCTATTTTAATTAAATTTAAAACTAAAAAAATGTCATATGAATTATGGAATTTTAGGTATGTGATATTAACTAGTATAGACCTATCTTAACCACAAAGAAGTACCAAATGGCTTGAGGTACGAACATTTTTTTAGAGGAAAATTTGACCTAGAAAATTTCACAAGATAAATTTGATCATTTTTTAATCCTAATGAATAACTAAAAATATTATGAAATTTTTATGAAACTACCTTGATTTTCATTAATTTTAACTCAAATTTGATGTCTAAAACAAAAAAGAATCATAATATTAAAAAACAAAATTTATTAAATTAATATTTTAACAAAACAAAACAAAATTAAATTAAATAAATGTTTAGTTGGTAATCTGTACCCCCGAGGGTCTCTGGAGACTATGATCGGGTGTGTTGTTAAGGCATTCCTCGATGTAAAGTCACCGGTTCAATTCCCCCACCCTAATCAGTGGTCATGTATTTGGATAGGATGATGAAGATTTAGTCCTAACCAACTTAGAAAGAAAAAAATATAAAACACTCCTTTTAAAAAGAGAAAGCCATAATTAATTAATGGACATTGCCTTAGTCGCTAAAATATATGGATATTGTGTGCACAATAAGTTTAATAACTTTAAATTTGGATTTCACAAGGCTTTTTTTTCTATTTTCTCAAATCCTGCTACACCGAAACCTATATTCTTTTCACTAATACAAAGAATAATACCAATATATCACACAAAAATAAAAATAAAAACTCATATGCCTAATATTTTAGATTAGTAAATAAATAAATATTTAATCAAAGTCAAAGCGAATCAATTATTTATTATACACAATGGATGATGAATCAAATACTATAATCCTGCCTTTACAGAACCGAAAATTAACCAAAATGCATTACACAACTAGGATATCACTAATCAAAATGAATTAAATCAAAGTCAATGAAAATTCAATTTCTAATGATACACAATCAATGACGAATCAAATACTATAATCCTTGCTCTTTGAAGGTAAATAATCACAAGTAACCAAAATGCATTACGCAACTAGGATATCACTTAGCAAAATGCATTACACCGTTAGATATCACTAATTTATAATGCAAAATAGTAATTTAAAAGAATAGAAATATTTCTCATGCAATAATAGAGAACAAAGAATCCTAAAATATTGTGGATTAATTGAGGACGTAGGAAAAATATATGTGGCATGCGTACACCATATTCATCTTCACAATAGACATCAACATCTAAATAATGATGTGTCTATGTAGCTTAATCCTCTCCATTTAAAGAATGGATAGTAACTAAAATGCATTACACAACCAGGATATCGCTAACCAAAATTCATTACACAACCAGGATATCACTTCAATTTAAAATTCTCATTATTAATTTAAAATAATAGCAATATTGCTCATGAAATAATAGAGAACAAAGAATCCTACAATGTTCGGGTTAATTGATGACCTAGGAAAATATGGGTATTGTGGGTACACCATATCATTCACAATAGACATCACTCTGCCTAAATAATAAGGAGTATATGTAGTTATCTCTATGTTTTGGATGTCTTTTACCAGGTCTATCACGTTCTTATCCAATGTTTCGCTATGGTCATGGAATGACACAATGTGGGCATCCAATCCTTTATCTTGGAACCATTCCAAAAATGCTTTCTCTTGGAACTAATCCAACAGGGCTTGCACATTTGGATTTCCATGTGTATGACCCATCTGGCCCCATTCATACCAGGTCGTAAACCCATGTTTAGTTAAATAAATATTTATAATCAATCTTATAATACACAATCAATGACAAATCAAATACTATGATCCTTTCCTTGACAAGAATTAATTTAAAATAATTTCAATATTGCTCATGCAATAAGAGAGAACAAAGAATCCTAGAATATTGTCGCTTAATTAAGGACTTAGCAAAAATATATGGAGATCAGGTCCACCATATTCATCTTCACAATAGACATCAACAGATAAATAATGATGAGTAACCGTATTTGCCTCTATATTTGAGATGTCTTTTACAAGGTATATCACTTTCTTATCTAATGTTTCTCTATGGTTGTGGAATGACACAATGTAGGCATTTGTGCATTTATCTTGGAACCAACTGGCCAGGCTTCCACATTTGGATTTCCATGTATGACCCATCGGGTCCCATTGAGACCAGGTAATATTCCCATGTTTATTTACCTATGGGGGAACAATTTTAACCATATAAAATATATGGAGTGCAAAGTTTGCAAAATTGTTGTGATAATTTTCAACCATGTTGCCTATTGTTACCTCGTAAAGTTATAGACACTAGACCTATGACCATGGAAGTGGTACTTGCAATAAAGAATTATTCTATTAGCTATGAACTTGGAGTTAAACTTATCCACCTCAACTATACTATATTTCCCTACTTTCGCATATTAGCAAGTCCGATGACAAGATTCATGTGATAATTTGTATCATCATCCCGCACCGCAATGAAGCAACAACCAAAATTTTAGACCGAGATTTATTCGAGTGATAATGTTGAATTGAAATATTTTGTTTGAGGGAGGAGAAGCTGTGAAATTAGTAGAGGATAATATATATCATTAATGAGGAAATTTGGAGAATACCTTCAAACTTAATACAATTCATGTTAAATCCTAAAGGAATATTTTGAACACCACGTTATAAAAGGTGGTCATAAAATTTTCATTTAGTTTAGCATCATCATCGTCATCATAAAATGTATAAGAATGATTCATATGTATCTTTCTCATCCGTGATGATTTCTCACCCCTTATTTTGGCTTGAAACTAGAATATTCCCTTTATCAACTACCTACACCAATCTTCTTGAATTTGGATTTTAATTCAAGTCGTGAATGAGAATCCCATATGTATTAGATTTTAAAATGAAGGTTGTAAGGATCAGGACATGTGACTTGGATCATGGGAAGAAATTCGAGAGGCTTTGGGAAACACGCTGGACTCGGAGTAGAATGGGCCACCTTTCTCTTGTGGTTGCATCCTCGTGGAACTTGAAAGTAATTTCTTCACGTGATTTTAAAATAATTCCTCAAATATTTGTAAATCTTATTTAGTGTAATTTGATCCTTTTGTAAATAAGATTTGTGCTAAGATTTTTTGAATGCAAGATGGAAATGAAAAGTATGTAATCATAGAAATGGAAGGTAACGGAAAAAGGACAAGAGATTTAGTTAGTTACTTGATTCTAGCCCAAGAGATGCAATCTTCAAATGTTATACATCTATGTGAAACAAAAAAATTGACAACAAAAAATCTAGAAATTCTCGTCCTAGGCATCCGCCGCAAACTTCATTGTTGCTACGTATTATTCTAATTTGAAAGGAAAATATTTTTCCGCAACCGAATTTTTTTCTAATAGAATTTAAAATTCATACCTTTCCTATGTGAGAGGAGTGGTGAATATTTTTTGTGGAAATGAATGAAGTTTTCACATGGGTGCTTCATTTTTAGGGGGATATCGTGATGCTCCATATTTCTCGCAAAATGAGGATAACCATTTATATTGAAGAGAAATACATAAAAAATTTAATTAGGGTTCGAAAAAAGAAATAAAAAACCGCAAAAGTGGATGAAACTCGTCATAATAGGCTTTCACAACCTCCTCGCCCAATGATTCCACAAAACATAGCCGCCATGGGATTCAACACTCGATGGGAAGCACTTCGCAAAAATGTTTGAATACACTTACAAAAAATTTGATGTAAGGAAAAAGATAATTAATATAATTTATGATAACCATACGTAAACAACAACCAGAAGAATACTACCGAGTAGTAATTGAAGCTCGTCCATTCACTCTCTTCAAGAAATAATGGAGGAAAGAGATAATTGGGACAACTAGGCAAGTAAAAAAAATATCAATGGTGAAATCCTTCCTTGAAGACTTATATGCAAAGGTTTGGTCTCACATGATTATTTTTTTGCAACTAATGTGATATTGGAGATTTTGAGATCAACTCTACCGTAATTTCACCACAAAAATTTAGACAAGAAAATTTGAGCCTGCAATGAGACTTCCTTTCAATGTAAAAAACACTCGTAACTAATGATTTTTTGGTAATAGAAAGAAAAATTTAAATTTAAAAAAGCGAAAGATTATTTAGCATTTTTCTTTAGTCAACTTATTACTTTCTCGTAATTAAAATGGTTCTTTCTCATCTATATATTCGAATGATGACATTTTATGAATCTGATCAAAACATATTTAAGAAATTGGTTTGGATCTTTCAATTGTAGAATCCATAGAAATTGAACAATGTAGAGCCTCAACATCACTTGTAATAAATAAATGATTTCAATCACTTGTGCTCTCTTCTTCACTCATATGATAGCATGTGCCCCTATTATTGATTTGTTGATAACGTTCCATTGTCAACTATTGAATATATGGACTAATTACCAACGTACATTGATCAATTTTCAATCTAAAACATGTGTATATGCACTTCCCATCTCTTACATCATAATACAACCTACCGATTAGCTCCATATTGAATCGCATTCCAACCGAGAAATTGATTTTCATTGACTACATATATTGATCATAAGGAATTATAAACTTCAAGGGGATTGTCGCGCAAAAAATGGGCTAAATGTATGTGGAAATCAATACATGAACGTAAAATAAATACAATGCCAACAATACAACACATTTTTATACCATGCTACATCTTAATATAACATGAATCAATAATTGAAAAACATAAAAGAACATAAACGCTTAGACAGAAAAATATAATAATAATAATAATAAATAAATAAATAAAACTTTAAAATGCACATTGAAAGAAAAATCGTATGGCAAACGTAATAACAAGAAAGTTCACCCACACCGCTTCTTAAAAATAAATTTATAAATCTAACCGCAATTACAAAGCTCGATATTTTATAGTAATAGTGACCCCTCAAAGTTCATGTCAATTCTAAGGCTATTGTAACAAAAAATAATCCTACCATGCACATAACCGAAGATGAAGGTAATATATTTTGCCAAGGCCTCTTAACCCCGGGTACCGGCAAGAGGATTCATCGCCACAAGAGTTAATGAAGGTTATGATTTACATGGGGAAACTCTCTCTACATGGACCCACTACAAAGTTTAGATGGATTTTCACTACATTAGCTTCTAATAAGGTAGTCGTGCTCGCTTTTTTTATATTAGTAACATATTCACAAAATTCTCGGGATTTAAAAAATTTCTCATGAAAATCTGATCGATATCGCAGTGAGAAAAACCTAGAAAAGGAAGAATATTTCTATTAGATAACATTATCAAACACCTAATATATGAAGAACCGAGGTTACTAACATAATATTTTTTTACTTATTATCTAATTAGTACGTATAACATAACGAGACAAAGCACTTTACGTACCTTAAGATATTTCAACAATTATTAGGTTTTCAACTTCATTTCTCTACTTTTCATTTGCAAACTAATAACCCAGACCAAAGTAATAAATTGTACTGCACAAGCCCTATTTTTTCCCTATCGTTTTCTTGAAGAATCGAGGTTACTAACATAATAGTTTTTTACTTATTATCTAATTAGTACCGTATATCATAGCGAGACAAAGCACTTTACGCAACACCTTTAGAAGATACTTCAACAATTATTGGGTTTTCAACTTCATTTCTCTACTTTCTCATTTGCAAACTAATAAATGGGTAGACCAAAGTAAATTCCAAATAGTACAAGCCCTATCTATTTCTACATAGTGGGTTCTTTATTTCCATGTCCTAAAGCAATACGCTTATAATAATGAGGATATTATGGTTACTAGTGGTTGGCCCTTACAAGCTTCCCATATCTCTTCCTCTAGTTGTCTCCCATCACCAACACAAGAAGCAACACAAGGCATCTTATTTGTTTAGAATTTGGTTTGCATCCATTCTCAAGTATTCGATGATATTCACATCCCCTAGGCTTGCTATACTCAGATAAAAAACCAGATTTTCATAGCTATAACAAAATATAGCCTATTACAAGCCCTTGTGTTCACTACACCAAAAATAACAGGATTCATATTTTTATGTCCTACAACACAATCAAGTCTTTATGGTCACCAAAGGGTTGGCCCCATATCACCTTCCCAACTCTTCCTCCGTGGTGTCTCCCGTCACCAACACAAGAATTAGCACATGAAATCCTCCTTTTAGAAATTGGATCGCAGCCATTCCCAAGTATTTGATGCTCTTCACACTCCCTTGCCTTGCTATAAATAATTCAAGAAGAGACTTCAAGTGTCTGTACAATTTTACCTAGGTGACAGAGTCTAATTTTATCTAGATAAATTTTGTTTTAAGGGGAAGTAACATCATAAATTGAAGCCCATCCACTATGGTCCCTATACTATTATGCAACAGGTTGGTATGAATGCATGTCATTTAGAATTACCATGCCAACTTTTCTTCCACAATGTGGTTAAGGTTAATCATCTCAAGCTCTATGAACCTCCTATTTTTGAAGAGGAAGCTCACATTTCCCACATAATTGATAAAATTCTACATTTTCAGTAGTTGTTGGAGGAAGGCACACTTTAGACTTGCGCACTTGCTCCACTTTTTAGCAGCAGAATATGACATATCTTATTGGGCACCAAAGCTAGCTTCTTTATTAGGAAAAACAATCGTCCCAGGTTTCTTTTGAACATAGCTTCCCTCCCCTTGTTGAGAAATTGGGATCATTTTTGCTAAAACAATGAAGAATTAATATTCCACATCTCGCAATCATTTATAGCTAGTCTTATTAATTAGTTGTCAGATAATAAAGGCATGGTTAATCTTGAGCACTATGCATTTTTGGTTTATATCATTTCTTAGTTAAATATGGCTTTCAAAACTAATCATATATGATCTTAACTAAAATCTTATAAAAGACATTTGCTGAGAAACATAGGGTACAAATGTTTTAGGAATCAATATTATTGTGCATTTTATGTCTTCAACATTTGAGTGTTGTGGTTTATCAATCCATTGTTCTAACAGTTTGCTAACGTGAAAGAGGTTTATATCACCTTCAAAGCTCCCAAAATATGCAGTGCAGGTTGTCTGATTCAAAAGGATGAATAAATGACAGAATATGCACCCACATAATAGATTTTCATATGTCACGATTCTTCCCTAATTTATACTTTACAGTGTTGCGTGTAAAATTACAAGTTATAAAAAAATGAAATTAAAAAACATTCAAACTCAATTGGTAAATAGAGTAAACTATCTTTTGCACACATAAATATGAAACCCTCACTTATGGTCGCTCAAATTTATAAAACAACTTTGAAATACAGTTTTGATATTGAAATACCTTTTCCCAGATGATATCCATTCGTTGAAACAACACATAAAATATTTAAAAAGGGTGGGCTTGCAGTGATATACATAAACCTCGTTGAAACAACACACAAAGGGTTAAAAGTTTAATTAATTAAATAATATAGATGACTATAATGTTTTATTATATATAAATGGGATAATTTTTCAGTGTATAATATATATATATATATATATATATATATATATATATATATATATATGTGTGATTTTGAGTTGTGGTTTTCACAATTTTCTATATTGTAGGGAGTGTTTACCGAAAATATGACACCCTCACTTATGGTCGCTCAAATTTATAAAACAACTTTGAAATACAAGTTTGATAGAAATATCTTTTCCCAAATGATATGCATTCGTTGAAACAACACATAAAATATTAAAAAAGGGTGGGCTTGCAGTGATATACATAAACCTCGTTGAAACAACACACGAAGGGTAGGTTTGGAGTGGTTAAGAGAAAAGTCGGAAGAAAATTTTGAAATGCATAATTAAATTTTTAAATAAAAGTTTAATTAATTAAATAATACAGAGGACTATAACGTTTTATTATATATAAATGGGATAATTTTTATAATATAAGTGTTTTAATTAGTAAATATATATTACTAGTATTTGCACGGCGCGATGGTGCAAAGGGAACGCCGAAGGCGTGTCAAAATCGCAGCGATTCCCGGCGATTGGACAGTAGCACGGACAGAGTTGAGAGCAGCAGGGTGGGATGGATGGCTGCCAAGTGTCAATTTTTGACAGGGCAGAAGGGCGATAGGTGGAGCACAGAGATTGGCTGAGATGAACAGTGTTTCCCAGCAAAGCTCATAATAGGGACACCTTTGGCGTAATTATATATTTATTTAAATATATAGTAATTTTCACAATTTTTTATATTCTAGGGAGTGTTTACCGAAAATTCAGCTAGAATTAATCTAATACACAATTTAGTACAATTAAAATTAAGTTTATCAATTATATAGAAAAATCACAAATTTTAATATTTAATTTTTAATTATTTATTTATTAAATATGCAAGAATTAAATACAAAAAGTATTAATATTAATATCCTTAAAATAAAGGTTGAAAATAAAATTATTATTTTGTATATATACTTTTAAATTAATCATTTTGCATTTTTGATTTATCAAAATTATTTTAATATACAAATTTCATTATATTAAAATTTAAATCTACTTCATTTAAAAATTAAGATATTAAATTAAAAATTAAGATATTAAATTTTATTTTAATTTTAAAATTGAAATTAATTTAAAAGATAATTAAACTAAAGGCAAATGTATTTTCGTAGTATATCTCAGACCACTCTAGATTGAGCACAAATCAATAAATTTTAATAAAATTAATATGTCGTAATGGTATATCAACACATTCTAATAAAAATAATCAATGTATCATAATAAATTATTTTATATATTCTAAGTATTTATAATTTGAAGTTACGTTTTCAACCACTAATTGATGTCCAAAGCAAATACAGTAACACTTAACG
Source organism: Pinus albicaulis (assembly GCA_034641835.2). Classification (NCBI taxonomy): domain Eukaryota; kingdom Viridiplantae; phylum Streptophyta; class Pinopsida; order Pinales; family Pinaceae; genus Pinus; species Pinus albicaulis. The sequence goes on along the minus strand of CM076581.1, from coordinate 1,418,786,773 downwards.
TTCAATATATGAAAATAGATATAACACGTAGATTTGGTAAAGAAACATAATTGATTATCAACCTAACTTGAGACAAAGTGTAAAAATGCATTTTCATGCATAAATAATTATGTAGTTTTATGTGGTTTTGAATATTATTACTCACAAAATAAATTGACAAAAGAGCTTACTGATCCAGAGTTATGCAGGAATGCAATAGAATACACATATAACCATAAATACAAAGATGTTGCGGAAATAACACTTCATTTAAAAAATATCAAAGAACTGAAACTTGCTTATAGACAAAATGGAAATAAACTAGCTAGGGCACTGGTAGCTTATCTCTGAGAAGAAATGTGGCGGCTACAAGCCTCTGAACTCTGTGTTGCAATAAGGCTCGAAGGCCTATATATTAATGAGAAACAATGGAAAACCCTAAACATCCAAAAACCTAACCCTAGGAGATGAAACACCAGAATATGGGCCCCGTTGGGGTAAATTGGTACATCAATTTCCTGGGTTAGTAACTTTGGCATACTATCTTCATTTGACGCACATGATACGTCGTTAGAAACATATAGTTAAGGACTAAAACTCTTGTCTGTGAATGTATATTTCAGAACGAAATCAGATTTTCTGGATAAACAATGCCCAAAAAACATCGTTTAGGGCCTCAAAATGGCTCGGAAGTTCAAGACCTGAAAAACTGCTAAAAATAGTAAGTTTTGATGAAACTGAAAAACCGAAAGAGACAATGTTGGGGCCCCAAGTGGAATGGGCGGGTGGCCACCAATATCCACTTAGATCATTACCCCCCCCCTCCCTTAGGAAGCAATGGTCCCCATTGTGTTGAGGTCCTCCATGAGATGAGGAAACTTCTGTTGAACTTGGTCCCTAGTGAACCACTTGCCTTGGTGCAGGAGTTAGCTAGCTTTGAGAACCCAATACAGTTGGACCTTCTGTTGGTGAGTGTTATTGATTTGCATGTCCATGATACAATCTGTGGTGGCATGTTCCATGCAGTCTGGGTTTAACTCTGTTTATGTGAGTTTTTATGCAATGTCATAGGTGTCTAGTAGAGGTGGGAAGTGGGGACGAAGGTGGTCCATGTTGAATACTAGGTGCAGACCAAGGAATGGTGGAATAATGAGCTCGAAGGCATTGTTCCCTACAGCCTTAGTGATGGTGTACAACCCATATCGAAGCAGGCGAAGCTTGCGGTGGGGTTCAGTGAGGCGCTCCTTCTAAAACTGTAGCCACACTTTGTCGCCCACTTGGAAGTTGTGTGGCACCCGATGTTGATCATGTCATTGCTTGTACTTAGCATTGGATTTCTCCAATATGTCATGAACCTATTGGCAGATGTGTTGAATGCGCTCGATGAAGCTATTCACTTTGTCAGCTTTAGATTGGAAATTAGTCGAATAGGCTTGAGTATTCGCAAATGGCATGGCTACGTCAATGGGACATAGTTGCTAGAATCCCAAGCCCACCTGAAAGGGGCTATGGTCGGTTGAGTTGCGGAGAGCCCAATTATAACTGTGATGTAAATAAGGGAGGCTCTCATCCCATGTGCGTGGATGCTTTGAATTGTACATGCACATAATGTGTGCAATCATCTTGTTGATGACCTCTGTCGGGCCATCCGTTTAGGAATGGAAAGCTGTGGACTTGGTGAGCTTGGTGTCTAGCATTGACCAAAGGCAGGACCAAAATGTGTTGAGGAACCTGGTGTCCCGATCTAAGATGATATACTATGGGATCCCAAAGTGCACCCACACTCGTTGAAAGAAGAGTTTAGCAATGGCTTCTACTGTGATATTCTTCTTGCAGACCGCCATAATGGCCATCTTCAAGAATCTGTTGGCGATCACAAAAACTCGGTCGTTTCCATGCTTAGTAGAAGGAAGGCCTGACATGTAATCCATGGATATGGATTCCCAAGGTCGACTAGGGGTAGGTAGTAGAGTATAGAGGCATTGCTTCTTGATGGTTGGCTTGGAAATGGCGCAAGCAGTGTGGGATCTGATGTACTTCCCGACATCTTGTCGAAGGTTCAGCCAATAGAAATGCTTCTGCAGTACTGCCACTGTTTTCTCGACACTGAAATTCTTATCATCTCGACAGTAGTGTGCTTCCCATATCATCTTGGCATGCTCACTTGAAGGAACACAAAGGTGTCCCAGGTGACATAATAGTGAATCTTGGAGGTGAAAATTTTGAACTTGCATACCCCTCAAGTGCCTTGTATGTGTGACCAAATTCTGGATCACTCTTATAGAGAAGCAACCAATCGGAAGTCTCATGCCCACAAGAGTTGAGAACAGTGGTTAGCTCCACGATCGGTGGTCGATTGAGGCAGTCTGCAACATTATTGGTGCTACCATTCTTGTACTTGATGTTCAAATGAAACTGTTGCAAATATGTGGACCACTTCTGATGGTGATCATTCTGCAAATTCCCTTGTTTCTTTATGAACTGTAAGGTTCAGTGGTTTGTGTGGATGATTTTTTCCTTTCCCAAAACGTAATGCTTTCATTATCGACAAGCCTGCACAATGGAATACATTTCTTTGTCATAAGTGGGATTATTTTAGACTGTTTCAGTCAATGTCTCACTATGATATGCCACTGGATTTCCATGTTAAGTAAGAACTACCCCAATAGCATAGTCATAGGCATCCGTCTCAATTTCAAATGGTTGTTGCAAGTCTGGTAATGTAAGCACTGGGGTAGAATAGAGATCATGTTTCAATTCTACGAATGCCTTCTACTGAGATTCCCACCGAAATAATTTTTATTTTGCTCCTCCCTTGGTGACTTGACTCAGGGGCAAAGTGATATGAGAGAATCCCAACACAAACCTGTGGTAGAAATTAGCAAGCCCCAGAAAGTTGTGAAGCTCTGTTAGAGTGGTTGGGGCTGGGCAATCCCGAATGACTTGGATCTTGGTTGGATCCACATGCACCCCCCTTTCATCAATAATGTATCCCAAATATTGAACCTAGGTCATGCCAAAAGTGCACTTCTCCAAATTGGCACACAACTTGTGTTACCGCAGTGTTTGGAGGACTTGTCGGATGTGGTGGAGGTGCTCTTCCCAAGTCTAGCTGAAGATCAAAATGTCATCCAAGTACACGACTACAAATGACTTGGTGAACAGCCACAAGATGTTGTCCATCAAACTCATGAAGGTTGCGGGAGCATTCGTCAACCCGAAAGGCATGAACAGCCATTCGAAAAGGCCCTCCTTGGATTTGAAGGTAGTCTTACACACATCAGAGGGTTCGATTGGTACTTGGTGATACCCAGACTTCAAGTCGATCTTGCTGAAATATTTTGACCCTTTGAGTTGGTCCAGAAGGTCATCAATCCATGGGATCGGGTACCTATTCTGGAAATTGATCTTATTGAGTGCTTTATAGTCAATACAAAGTCTCCAAGTCCCATCCTTCTTTTGTACCAACACGATCGGGCTCCCATAGGGTGATGAACTCGGTCGGATGTGACCTTTCTGCAGCAGCTCCTGAATCTTCCTCTTGATTTCATTGTTCTCCATAACAGAGCGCTAATATATCGATCCATTGGGTAGTGGTGTACCTGGGGTCGTATCAATGGGGTGCTTGACCTGACAGTACAAAGGCACCCCTCTGAGTGAGGCGAAGATGTCCCTGTACTCCTCTGCAACCTTGTCCATTTGTTGTTGTCGTGTGGAGGAACCATATCTCGAGGTCGTGGCCACAGTATTCTTCTTTCCATGGGGGTGGATCATCAAGAAAACAAATATACTTGTTTTGGAAATGAGCTTACAGCATTGTTTTGCAGTAACCAAAGAGATAGCGGAAAGTGGTGGTACCTCTGGTATCTTGTACAGCTTATTTCCCAAAGTAACAGTAACAACGCGAGGCCGGGACTCATAAACAACATGTCGCTTCCATATGTATGGTTGGCCCAATAATACATCACAAAAATCAAAAGGGGAAATGCCACATAATACTTGATCCGTGAAGGGCTTGAAGTTGTAGGGAAGGTGACACTCCTGGCTAACGCGGAGATCCTGTCCCTGTTGAAGCCACCCGATGGTGTATGGTTGTGGGTTTGTTGTGGTCCGCAAGCCCAACCCCTTAATGAAGTCTGCTAAAATGAGGTTTTTCTGGCTCCCATTGTCAAGAATGAACTGTAGCGGGGAACCCTTTACCCACATCTGGGAGTGGAAGAGACGCTCCTCCTCTGGGTCTTCTAGTTCCTCCTTCTGCATCTTCGCAGTGAAAACAGTGGCCTTGGGAACTACATCAATAATATGTTTCCCATTGTCATTCCCCTTGTCAGGTTTTGATTCAGAGTCAAAGCATGCATCTGATTCAGAAGCCCTCATCTCGACCACCAACGACTGCTTGGACTGACACTCACTTATGTTGTGAGTGGATCTCTTATGGAACTCACAAAACTTTCCCATGTCCTTCTTTGGCTTCATGGTGTTGTTATTTTCTTGCAGCTTTGGAAGGTTGTATTGGGCTGCCATGCCTTGGATTTGTCCTTTTTTCTATGGTTCGGGGGCACCTTTCCCTTGCTTTTGATTCACAGATCCAAAGTCTCACTTCTTCTATTTGAATTTCTCGTCAATCTTTGCAGCATACTAGTATGCCATACCAAGCAAGGAGAGGTCGAGGAACTCCATTTCCTCTTGAATTATCTATGTATACAACTGTGATACTTTAGCACCAAATGTTTCTCCAAATATTTGATACCCAAATTTGTGCGCATGGTCTGGAACAGATTCATCACTTCATGCACATCTTGATCCGTTTATTGCCGCAGCGTGGTCCATTGTATGTACTTGTCCTCATAGCTCCCCACGGGATGGTATTGTTCCTTGATGGCGTCTCAGAAAGAATTCCAAGTGGGTAGGGTTGAGAAGAGAGAAGGTTTTGTCTCATCTTTTTTCTCATAGTAGGTTTCCCACCAATCCTTGACATAGGGGATAGCTTTGAGGAGTGAAAAAATAATCTTCTCCCAGTCGGAAAAGTCATGAACCGAGAAATATCCTTCTAATTGATTCAAACATATATCTACGACATCTGCATCTATTTGACCCTCAAATATGGGAATGTCAAATTTTACTTGTACCTTAAAGGGATTCGTGCCTCTAGAGTGGCTATTGGATGCAGATGCGCCGCTGGTGGGCAGTCGTTGAAGGATTTGGGGAAAGTTATCCATCATTGTGTTCCTTTGTTTTTCGAGGGCCTCCTCGAGAAATATTTGATAGGATCTCCTACTTCCTCATATTTCTTTTCCGCCCCCATGGGTGGTCGTTGGGGTTGTGAGGATGATCTTGCAAAGGTTCAACTATATCGAGCCCTAACTCCTTATACCTCGACCTCGTTGGCAACATACAAAGAAGGATCGAGAAAAAGCAGACCGCTTTGATACCACTGATCTGGATTTATGCAAGAATTCAATAGAATACACATATAACAATAAATAAACATATGCAGCAAAAATAACACTTCATTTCATGAATATCAAAGAACTAAAACTTGCTTATAGACAGAATGGAAATAAACTAGCTAGGGCATTGGTAGCTTATCTCTGAGAAGAGATGTGGTAGCTAGAGGCCTCTAAAATCTATGTTATAATGAGTCTCAAAGGTCTATATATTATTGAGAAATAATGGAAAACCATAAACATCCAAAAACCTAACCCTAGGTGATCCAGGTGGATATTGGTGGTCACCAGCCTATTCCACTTGCGGCTCCACCATTGTCTCTTTCAGTTTTTCAGTTTCGGCACAGTTTACTATTTTTAGCAGTTTTTCGGGTCCTGAACTTCTGGAGCCGTTTTAAGGCCCTAAACGACATTTTTTGGGAAAACAGAGAGCAACATGGGTCCATGGACTAATGTTGCTCATTCCAAATTCGTAGTCCTCGGATAGATCTTTCTAACGAGGTATGGTATGCGTCAAACGAAGATCGTATGCCAAAGTTACGCCCCTGGGAAGTTGAAACACCAATTTACCCAAACGGGGCCCATAGTTTTGGCGCTTCATCTCCTAGGGTTAGGGGTTTGGCTATTTAGGATTTCCTATTGTTTCTAAATAATAAATAGGCCCTCGAGCCTCATTGTAACTCAGTTCAGAGGCCTGTAGCCGCCACATCTCTTCTCGCAGATGTTTGCTCAAGCAGCCCTAGCTAGTTTTATTTCCATTTCAAGCCAGAAGCAAAATTTCAAGCTTGATATTAATGAAATTTAGGGCAGCTATTTCCATCAAAGCTTCAGATTTATATTAGTATGTTTATTTTGTTGCTCGCATAAATCGGGATCGGGCCTATGATACCAATAACTGCATTTATGCAGGAACACAACAGAATAAACATATAACCATAAATACAGAGATGCAGCTGAAATAACACTTCATTTCATTAATATCAAAGAACTGAAATTTGCTTACAGACAGAATGGAAATAAAACTAGCTTGGGCGCTGGTAGCTATCTCTGAGAAGAGATGTGGCAGCTACAGGCCTCTGAACTGAGTTACAATGAGGCTCGAGGGCCTATTTATTATTTAGAAACAATGGGAAATCCTAAACAGCCAAAACCCTAACCCTAGGAGATGAAGCGCCAAAACTATGGGCCCCGTTTGGGTAAATTGATGTTTCAACTTCCCAGGGTCGTAACTTTGGCATACGATCTCCGTTTGACGCATACCATACCTCGTTAGAAAGATCTATCTGAGGAATACAAATTTGTAACAAGAAACATTCGTCTATGGAGCCATGTTTCTCTCTTTTTTCCCAAAAAATGTCGTTTAGGGCCTCAAAATGGCTCCGGAAGTTCAGGACCCGAAAAACTGCTAAAAATAGTAAACTGTGCCGAAACTGAAAAACTGAAAGAGACAATGGTGGATCCCTAAGTGGAATAGGTGGGTGACCACCAATGTCCACTTATGAAAAAGAAATGTATTCCATTGTGCAAGCTTGTCGACAATGGAAGCATTACATTTTGGGCAAGGAAACAATCATCCACACAGACCACCGACCCCTGCAGTTCATACAGACACAAGGGAAGTTGCAGAATGATCGCCATCAGAAGTGGTCCATATATCTGCAACAATTTCATTTGAACATCAAGTACAAGAAGGGTAGCACCAATCATGTTGCAGACTGCCTCAGCCGACCACCGATCATGGCACTCACCACTGTGCTCAACTCTTGTGGGCACGAGACTTCTGATGGGCCACTTCTCTATGAGAGTGACCCAGAATTCGGCCACACTTACCAGGCACTCTTGGGGGGTACGCAAGTTCCAAATTTTCACCTCCAAGATGCACTTTTATGTCACATAGGACACCTTTGTGTTCCTTCAAGCGAGCGTGCCAAGATGATATGGGAAGCACACTACAGTTGAGTCGCTGGGCATTTCGGGGTCGAGAAAAAAGTAGCAATCCTACAGAAGTATTTCTATTGGCCGAACCTTCGAAAGGATGTCGAGAATCACATCAAATCCTGCACTGCTTGTGCCATTGCCAAACCGAACATCAAGAAGCAAGGCCTATATACTCCTCTACCTACCCCTAGTCGACCTTGGGAATCCATCTCCATGGATTACATGTCAGGCCTGCCTTCTACTAAGCAGGGAAATGACTGTGCTTTTGTGGTCGTCGACAGATTCTCGAAGATAATACAGGAGACCGTAAGAATAGTTGACGACAGCCAGGCTACGTCTAACTTCTTCTTTGAACGAGTGTGGGTGCACTTTGGGATCCCACAGTCTATCATATCAGATCGGGATAGCAGGTTCCTCAGCACATTTTGGTCCAGCCTCTGGTCGATGTTGGATACCAAGCTCACCAAGTCCACAGCTTTCCATCCCCAAACAGATGGCCAGAGAGAGGTCGTCAACAGAATGATTGTACACATTCTGCGCATGTACAATTCAAAGCATCCACGCACATGGGACGAGAGCCTCCCTTATGTACAACATAGTTATACTCGGGCTCTCCACAGTTCAATCGGCCATAGCCCCTTTCAGGTGGGCTTGGGATTCCAGCCACTATGTCCCATTGACGTAGCCATGCCATTTGCAGCTGCTCAGGCCAATTCAGCTCATGTCCAATCTGAAGTTGACAAAGCAAGTAGCTTCATCAAGCGCATTCAACACATCCGCCAACAGGTTCATGATATATTGGACAGAGCCAATGCCAAGTACAAGCAACGCCATGATCAACACCGGGTGCCACACAACTTCCATGTGGGCGACAAAGTATGGCTACATTTGCAGAAGGAACGCCTCACTGGACCCCACCGCAAGATTCGCCCGCTCCGATACGGGCCGTACACCATCACCAAGGCTGTAGGGAACAATGCCTTCGAGCTCAGTATTCCACCATTCCTTGGTCTGCACCCAGTCTTCAATGTGGATCGCTTTCGTCCTTACTTCCCACCTCTACTGGACACCTCGGACATTGCAGAACAACTCACACCAACAGAGTTAAATCCAGACTGCATGGAACAGGCCACCACAGATTGTATCATGGAAATGCAAATCAAGAACACTCGCCAGCAGAAGATCCAACTATATCGGGTTGTCAAAGCTGGCCAACTCCTGCACCAAGGAAAGTGGTTCACCAGGGACCAAGTTCAGCAGAAATTTCCTCATCTCATGGAGGAACTTAACGCAATGGGGACCATTGCTTCCTAAGGGGGGAGGAATGATCCAGGTGGATATTGGTGGTCACCCGCCTATTCCACTCGGGGCTCCACCATTGTCTATTTCAGTTTTTCAGTTTCGGCACAGTTTACTATTTTTAGCAGTTTTTCGGGTCCTAAACTTCCGGAGCCGTTTTGAGGCCCTAAACGACGTTTTTGGGGAAAACGGAGAGCAACATGGGTCCATGGACCGATGTTGCTCGTTCCAAATTTGTAGTCCTCGGATAGATCTTTCTAACGAGGTATGGTACGCGTCAAATGGAGATCGTATGCCAAAGTTACGCCCTTGGGAAGTTGAAACACCAATTTACCCAAACGGGGCCCATAGTTTTGGCGCTTCATCTCCTAGGGTTAGGGTTTTGGCTGTTTAGGATTTCCCATTGTTTCTAAATGATAAATAGGCCCTCGAGCCTCATTGTAACTCAGTTCAGAGGCCTGTAGCTGCCACATCTCTTCTCATAGATAGCTACCAGCGCCCTAGCTAGTTTTATTTCCATTCTGTCTGTAAGCAAATTTCAGTTCTTTGATATTAATGAAATGAAGTGTTATTTCCACTGCATCTTTGTATTTATGGTTATATGTTTATTCTGTTGTGTTCCTGCATAAATCCGGATCACTAGGAGATGAAACGCTAGAATATGGGCCCCGTCAGGGTAAATTGGTAAATCAATTGCCCAGGGTCGTAACTTTGGCATACTATCTTGGTTTGATGCACATGGTATATCATTAGAAAGATATATATGAGGACTACAACTGCTGACCACGAATGTAGATTCTAGAATGGAATTAAATTCCTCAGATAAACGATGCGCAAAAAACATTGTTTAGGGCCTCAAAACGGCTTTGAAACTTTAGGACCTAAAAAACTGCTAAAAATAGTAAGTTATGACGAAACTAGAAAAATGAAAGAGACAATGGTGGGGCCCCAAGTGGAATAGGTGCGTGACCACCAATATCCACCTGGATTGCTTACTCTTTATATGTTGAGATTCAACAAGATGATGAGCTTAGTGAAAATTAGTCACCTTCACTAAGTGGGCCCAGAGGCTATTTTTAGGTGTAAGTCTATTTTTAGACTATGTCTATTTTTAGGCATGGTGATCATATTTCAAAAGTTGCAGGATGTTATTTGTGGATGGTTGGTCAAGTTGGAAAAAACAGATGAAATTATATTTTTAGAATATTGGGCAAAGTCTATTTATAGATCGTCGATCTAAAAATAGAAATGTCGATTATTATTAGCTCTTAATAATAATCTGACAATAAACATGAGCTTATTATCTTAGAGCACTTAATTTCAATGTACAGATTTGGAAAATTATTGGGTTGAAGGAATTACACAATTCCTAGGGTTTACTGGTGGTTCATGAATGGAGGACTCAGTTATAACTAAAGTGGAAAAGTTATGATAGAGTTGGAAGAGTAGTTCATGGAGTTGTTATTCAGTTTAACTCAGTTAATGGAGTTAAACTCAGTTGAGCTAGTTGTATCTAGTCTAACTGAATGATACACTAGTGAGATCAGAGTGAATTAATTAGTTAATTAATTCACAAATAATAACTCATTAATCAACTGAAAAAATACAACAATTAACTATAGTGCATGTCAGTTCCAGTGGAGACCTAGTGGAGAGATAGGTGAAAGGGTGAGATGGACTATCTGTTGTGACTATAGTGATGCATTGATTGCATCACACACACATTGAAAATGCCAATGAGGATTGCGCAGTAAAGGAAAGGTAGATTCGAATTCATTTAGGGGTCTTCTTTATCAGGGATTGTGCAGTGGAGGCAAGCTATCAGATGGCAAGAAATCAGTGCATGGATTTGAAGATTTCTTCATGTTAGTGTGTGACGATTGATTGTACTGAGAGCTTGATGTACTAATATTTTTATGAGATTGTTACATGATCTCCATGATACATAATATATGATAGTTGGGGTTTTCAGCTTCAGGCTTTCTCGTTAAACAACTGTGTTATGTGCCATTGTTTTTATTGCTTCATGTGTTTGCAATTGAGTTTAAATTTTTGCAAAATATTAATAGTGGAAGGATTTTGTATTTAGCAAGAAGATAAATATTGTTAGATCAGGAGAATCTGGATATATATATGCACTTTTATATAATTTCTACATGGTATCAGAGCAGTGTTAATTCTTGAAGATTTCAATTGTGAAGAATTGTTGAGTTTGTGCTGGTGGAGAATTCAAATTTGCTGTAGAAAATTCTTGGTGCGACATTTGAGTATACATTGAAATGTCTTTCAATGGGTTGCAATTGGAGTATGCCCTTGCTGGTAGCTTGAATTACATAGCTTGGAAGGATAGGATGGAGGTGGTGCTGGAAGATAATGGACTGAAGGAGTTCATCGATTCCAATGTTCCTAAGCTGGGATCTAGCGATGCTGCATTACTTGATGCATGGCAAAAGAAGGTAGAAAAGACAAGAAGAATTCTGTTGGAAGGTGTGAAGGACCATATCATGTCCAGCCTTCACGGGAAATCCACTCCATTTACAATGTGGAAGGCTTTGACAGATTTGTTCCAAAGTAGCAGTAACCAGAGGAAGTTGGCGCTGAAAGATAAGCTTAGAAAAATAAAAATGGAGAAGGGCGAGAGCATTCCAAAATATCTCACGAAGTTTTTCCACTGTAGGGTTGAACTGGGAACTGTGGGGATTACTGTTGATGATTAAGACTTGGTGAGCTTGGCTCTCCTCGGGCTTCTGAAGAGTTGGCATAGCTACGAAGACTCTGTCAATGGATGAGAGAAACTGTCGATATGGGAGAGACTTTGGTCGGATCTTGTGCAGGAGGAGATAAGGCGAAGTACCAGAGATGGCTCTTCATCTAAGAATTATGATGAAGAGAATTGCACTTTGGCTACCAAAGAAAGGAAAGGGAAGGGGAAGAAATCCCATCCAAAATCCAAAGCTAAAGGCAAGAAGCAGGATTTGTCCAAGGTGAAGTGTTTTCGCTGTCACGAACATGGAAATTTCGCCACTAACTTCCCACAGAAGAAGAAGAAAAAGAAGGTTGCTCGAGCTACAGTGCGTGAGGCCTTAGCCTCGCAATTTGAACTTGATTTCTCTTTGATCGCATGCTTGGTTTCAAGCTCAATGGGATCGGTGTGGTATCTTGATAGTGGTGCATATTTCCATATGGCGGGAGACAAAGAGTTTTTTAGTGACTTGGAGGAGAAGGACCTTCAAATGCATATAGAGATGGGCAACGATGGTTGATACAGTGCGACAAACATTGGGACCATTAACTTTGAGAGGGATTCAGGTAATCCATTTATGTTGTAAGATGTTATGCATGTTCCAGGTCTGAAGAATAACTTGGTCTCGGTCGCAATGTTGGAAGACAAAGGTTATGACATTGCTTTTAGCGATGGAAAAGCTTTCCCGCGACATAAAACAATAGGTCAAACCAAGAGGATAGGGATTCAAGTTAAGAATCTCTACAAGCTGGAGATATATGGCTGCGCTGCAATGATGGGCAAAGCAGAAGAAGTGGTGAGCCGGGACGGGTGGGAATTATGGCACAGGAGATTGGGCCACTTCACCATGGAACTTTGAAAATTTTGCAGCAGATTTCTACTGGACTTCCCAAGGGTACTCTTGCACAGTCATATCAGTGCAAGGGATGTACTATGGGTAAGTTTGTGAATACCACCTTTCATGAGAAGGGGAACTGTGCTTCGGTGATCTTGGAGAGAATTCACACATACGTGTGTGGACCTTTCTTGGTTGCTTCAACTGCAAAACATAGGTATTATGTTATATTTGTTGTTGAATATTCTCGTAGATGCTAGATCTTCTTCATGCATAAGAAGAGCGAAACATTCTCAAAGTTCTATGAGTTTAAACCATTGGTGGAGAAGGAGTCGGGGAAGCAAGTGAAGGCTCTACGAAGCAATAATGGTGGTGAATATATCTCGAACGAATTCAAAGACTTATGTAGCAAAGAAGGATTTCGAAGAGAACTCATAGCGCCTCATAACCCATAGAAAAATGTGGTCGCATAGAGGAAGAACAAAACGATCGTGGGTGTTGCACGAGCTATGCTACATGACCAAGGCCTACCGATGCACTTGTAGGCGGAAGCATGCAACCCTATAGTTTATGTGCAAAACCATTGCCTTCATAGAGTACTTAGCATGAGTACACCTGAAGAAGATTTTACTGGTAAGAAGCCTGATATTTCTCATTTGAAGATTTTTGGCTCATCTGTTTACATTCATGTGACAAAGGACGCTAGGAAGCTACAGAAGTTGGGATATTTGTGGGGTACATAGAAACACCCCATAATTATCATGTATATTTTCCAAATAGTCAGATGACTGTGGTGTGACGGGATATAAAATTCAATGAGGTGAAATCCATGAAGTTTTCGCTTGAGAGGGAGTTACACTTGTATGCAGAGGAGTAACTTCTTGTTTCCAAAAATGAGCCTCTAGATGTGGATCAGCCACAGGAAGAGATTCATGGAGTGTAGTAGTCCACTCATGCAGAAGCAAACATCAGACAAGGCAAAAAGCATACCACAGAAGCTAAGAGACTGAAGCTTGATGCGGCACAGAATGTAGGAGTCCCTACATCACAACGCAGACAGAGACAGTCACCTGACCATTTTATTGGATACATGGCTCTTATGAGCAAGTGTATCGTGACAGAGCCATATTCTTTTGAAGAAGTAGCGCAGGAGCCCACATGGGTAGATTCCATGGTGGAGGAGTATGACTCCATTGTCAGAAACAGTGCTTGGGAGGTTGTTCCAAGGCCGGTGCGTAAATCAGTTATAGGATCAAGATCGATCTACAAGGTAAAGCAAGTTGTTGATGGGAGTGTCGATAATTATAAGGAAATATTTTTTGCCTGGGGCTTCTCACAAATCGAGGGGATTGATTATGAAGAAACCTTTCCACCTATCGCACGGTATTATTCCATAAGGACCATCCTTGCTCTCTTAGCGTAGATGGGTTGCCACATTCATCAGATGGATGTGAAGACTGTGTTCCTTAATGGGATCATTGAGGAAGAGGTGTACATTGAGCAGCCTGAAGGATTTTGAATCTTCAGTAGTGAGTCCATGTGTGCAGACTCAAAAGAGCGTTGTATGGGCTGAAGCAAGCACCACATTCTTAGTACACATGGATCGATAGCTATTTTACTAGACTTGGCTTCACCAAGAGTGAGGCGAATGCAAACCTGTACCAAATTGTGGTGGAGGGTAAGATTTTAATCATTGTTCTTTATGTTGATGATTTAATATTAACGAGTGATGAGCAATTGATACACTCATGCAAGGCAGATCTTGCAAAGGAGTTTGAGATTAAGGATTTGGGCCTCCTTCGTTATTTCCTTGGATTGGAAAAATGGCAGCGGGAATGTGAACTATTTGTGTCTCAAGGAAAGTATGCCCGAGAGATATTGGAGAAGTTTCACATGCAAGGTTGCAAGACTATCGACACTCCTCTTCCAGGAAATTGGAGGAAATGGGTTGCTACATCGGCAGAGGAAGTGGATGCCACTGTTTATCGACAGTTGGTGGGTTCACTCATGTATTTAGTTAATACAAGACCGGACATATGCTATGCGGTGAACCAGATTTCACAAGCGATGGTTAAGCCTACCAAGCTCTTTTGGAAGGCAGGCAAGCATGTCCTGAGGTATCTCAGGGGCACATCTGAGTATGGTTTATGGTATAGACAGAAGAATGAGGTGCAGTTGCATGGCTTCATGGATGCATATTGGGTAGGCAGTGCAACGGACAGAAAGAGCACATCAGGAGGGGTTTTCAGTATCGGATCTACAGTAGTTTCTTGGTACAACAGGAAACAAATATCCATGGCACTCAGTTTAGCGGAAGCAGAATACATGGCAGCAAGTTAAATTTCATGTGAGGCTATCTAGATGAGGAAGATCCTGGTCGGTTTGTTTGGTTCACATTTAGATCCTACAGTGATACATTGTGATAATCAGGGTTGTATTAAACTCTCGACTAATCTTGTGTTTCATGATATATCTAAACATATTGATATTCGGTATCAGCGTATCAGAGATTGTGTGCAGCGGAAGATCATGTTGCTTCAGTACATTCCTACATAAGATCAAGATGCAGATATTTTGATGAAGGCGCTCACCAGGAGCAAGTTCGAATACCATAGAGGCAGGATTGGGGTGAAGGATAATCCCTACCTTGTTGAGAGGGAGTGTTGAGATTCAAAAATATGATGAGCTTAGTGAAAATAAGTCACCTTCACTAAGTGGGCCCGTAGGCTATTTTTAGGTGTCAGTCTATTTTTAGATTATGTCTATTTTTAGACATGGTGATCATATTTCAGAAGTTGCGAGATGCTATTTGTGGATGGTTATTCAAGTTGGAAAAATAGCTGAAATTCTATTTTTAGAATATTGGGCGAAGTCTATTTATAGATCGTCGATCTAAAAATAGAGGTGTCGATTATTACTAGCTCTTAATAATAATCCGGTAATAAACTTCAACTTATTCTCTTGGAGCACTTAATTTTAGTGTACTGATTTGGAAAATCAAAGGGTTGAAGGAATTACACAATTCCTAGGGTTTATTAGTGGTTCAAGAAAGGAGGAATCAATTAGAACTGAAATGGAAAAGTTATGACAGAGTTGGAAGAATATTTCATGGAGTTGTTATTCAGTTTAACTCAGTTAATGGAGTTCAACTCAGTTGAGCTAGTTGTATCTAGTCTAATTGAATGATACACTAGTGAGAGTGGAGTGAATTAATTAGTCAATTAATTCACAAATAATAACTCTTTAATCAACTGACCAAATACAACAGTTAACTATAGTGCATGTGAGTTCGAGTGGAGACCCAATGGAGAGATAGGTGAAAGGATGAGATGGACTATCTGTTGTGACTATAGTGATGCATTGATTACATCACACACATATTAGAGTTACCAATGAGGATTGCGCAATCAATGCAAGGTGGATTCGAATTCATTCAGGGGTCTTCTTCAGCAAGGATTGCGCAGTGGAGGCAGGCTATCAGGTGGCAAGAAATCAGTGCATGGATTTGCAGATTTCTTCATGTTAGTGTGTGACGATTGATTGTACTGAGAGCTTGATGTACTAAGCTTTGTATGAGATTGTTACATGATCTCCATGATACATAATATATGATATTTGGGGTTTTCAGCTTCAGGCTTTCCCGTTAAAAAAATGTGTTATGTGCGATTGTTTTTATTTCTTCATGTGTTTGCAATTGAGTTTAAATTTCCGCAAAAGATTAACAGTGGAAGGATTCTATATTTAGCAAGAAGATAAATATTGTTAGATTAGGAGAATATGGATATATACATGCATATGTTATATAATTTCTACACTATATTTACTAATGACACCTCAAATATTTTTATTTTGTGTCAAGAAATAAGTTATAAATTTCATCAAATCACGAGCTATTAATGGATATGCATATACATAAAAAAAATCTTCCACAAAGAGAGACTTAACATAAGGAAAAATCCATGTATCATTCAAAATTAAAAATAAACCATGTAAATACAATTTATCCAAATATACCAAGAAATTGTGGGCATTTTTCTCATTCATCTTTGTAACATAGGTAAAGTCATTGTGTTCATTCATCTCTATAACATAGGTAAAGAGAGTTCCTTGGATGGTTATCACATTACTGGGTTTAGAACCACATTACTAAGCAAAAAAATTCCAAAGAATGTTTCCCAAAAGGTGGAATTTAATGATATTTTATTTTAAGTTTGCAGTTATTTCTTAAAAACCTTCCACAAGTCTCTAATTATTGTCGTATTTTGAATATGGAGTCATTTATGCCTGAATGTTGCAATTTATTGTCTTGGATATTTTCCAATGAATTTCATCGAGTAAACATTTTAACACGCTATCACACACAATTGGAAATTGGAACCATTTTAATCATGATAATAGGCAGTACCATCCAATTGGAAATTGGAGTCATCTTATTGTCAATAAATGTTCTTATCCTTCTTATTCATCTAAATTTGTTATTCGTATGATCTCCTCGTCCTAACCTGTAAATCTAACATCACTAGATTGGTTCAAATTCTCATTGACTACTAATTTTTTTTTTATTTTTTTTTTTTGGAATAAATAGGGTATTGGTTTATATTTCATGTGAAATTTTCAATATTATGGTTATGTTCAACTTATTTAATTCATCTAACATTTTCATTGTTTTAGGCTCTTACAATTTTTATTAAAAGAAATGATTCCATTTGTTATTGATGTCCTCATCCAAGGTCCCAAAGAAAAATTAAGGTACTTTTCAGCCAAACACTAGGTCTCTCTTTGATTTATGTGCATTATCATCCAACGAAACCCAACCTTCTTATGAGAAATAGTAGAAATTTGTTTCAATGCCACGTATCTGGTTATGGATTTTGAGCTCGGAGAGTCTCACCATTAAAAATATCTTATTCAAACATTTGTGTGGCAAAAAGGAGTTCAAATTTATTCACTCATCTTCCAAATCGAAACTCACATTTATAATAGGAGTTGTCTTTAGTGCGACTTTTTGAAGTTTCAGGTGCCAGAATCCGGTGAAAATTTTTGAGGTAAAATCTTGGTTTTTGTTATTCAAACTAGTTTTTTGACTCTATATATGGATTCAACACCCTCAAAAACCTCTAGGGCACTTCGATTGTGCAAAGTTAGCAATCAAACTTCTCTTTTCAATAAATTCCGGCATTTAGAGAAATTACACTATAAAAAGTCACCGTAAAATCCTTCAAAAAGTCGCACTAAAGATTACTCTTTTATAATATCATTGTATTTTGCTAGTGTGAGTTAATTCCTGGGACACTTTATTTTTAAAAATAAAAAAATATTTAGAATATTTATGGTACCTAATTAAGTAATTTAAGTATTTTCTCAACCATGTTTTCTTACTTTTCTTTTCTTTTCTTTTTTTCTTTTTTGGTTATCAAAAGAAGATTAACAAATAACATAACCGATAATATTATTGTCCTAAACTTCCGGAGTCGTTTTGAAGTCCTAAATGGCGGTTTTTTGGGAAATTGACCTCTAGAAAAATATAAGTCAAAGACTTGATATTCACTATCAGGAGTGTAGTCCTCAAATGGATCTTTCTAATCATGTATCATGTGCATCAAACAGAGATCGTATGCCAAATATACGACCCTAAGAAATTGAAGTACCAATTTACCCCAACGGGGCCCATAGTTTGTCGCTTCATCTCCTATGGTTAGGTTTTTGGATGTTTAGGGTTATCCATTCATTGTCAATAATAAATAGGCCTTTGAGCCTCATTGTGACATAGTTCAGAGGCCTGTAGCTGCCACATCTCTCCTTAGAGATAAGCTACCAATGCCCTAGCTAGTTTATCTCCATTTTGTATGTAAGCATATTTCACTTGTGTGATATTAATGAAATAAAGTATTGTTTCTACTACCTCTCTACGTTTATGTGTATTTCTGTATTTTATTGTGTTCCTGCATAAGTCCGGATCAGTGGTATCAAAGATGTCTTCTCTTTCTCGATCCTTCTTTGCATGTCCCCAACGAGGTCACGGTACAAGGAGTTAGGGCTCAATCTAGTTGAACCTTTGCAATATCAGCCTTGCAAACCCCAATGGCTTCCCATGGGAGATAAAAATAAAGACAAGGGATCAGGAGATGTTATTAAAATAAGGCTCGAGGAGGCCCTAGAGAAACAAAGGAATGTGATAATGGATAATTTTTCCTAGATTCTTCAACGACTACCCACCAGTGGTGCATCTGCATCCAGCATCCACTCTGGAGGCACAACTCCTTTTAAGTCACAAGTAAACTTTGACGTTCCCATATTTTATGGCCAATTATATGCAGACATTGTAGATATGTGGTTGAATATATTAGAAGGGTATTTCTCAGTTCATGACTTTTCCAACCGGGAAAATATTACTTTGTACTCCTCAAAGTCACCCCACATGTTAAGGACTAGTGGGAAACCTACTGTGAGAAAAAGGACGAGAGGGAACCCTCTCTATTTTTTGCTACACCGACTTGGAATTCTTTCGGAGACACCATGAAGGAACAATATTATCATGTGGGGAGCTATGAGTACAAGTACATACAATGGACTATGCTATGGAAGCAAAGGGATCAAGATGTACATGAGCTAACGAATATGTTCCATACCTTGTGCACAAAATTAGGTATCAAAGATTCAGAGAAAAATTTGGTGCTGAAGTACTACAATTTTCTACACAGATAAATTCAAGAGGAAATGGAGTTCCTCAACATCTCCTCTCTTGGTGAAACATACCAGTATGCTGCAAAGATTGAGCAGAATTTCAAATAGAAGAAGCGAGACTTTGGATATATGAATCAGAAGAAAGGGAAAGGTTCCCCGAAATAGTAGACAAAGGACAAGTCCAAGGCGAGGTGGCCCAGGATAACCCTCCAAAGGTGCAAGAAAATAAAAACACCATGAATCCAAAGAAGGACATGGGAAAGTGGTGTGAGTTCCATAAGAGCTCCACTCACAACACAAGTGAGTATCGGGAGGAGTAGTCACTAGTGTTCAAGCTGAAGGCTTTTGAATCAAATGTCTACTTCGACTCTGAATCAAAACCCAAAAAGGGGAGTGAAAAATGGAATAAAGTTATCGATGTGGAGCCCAACGCCACCGTTTCCACCATGAATATCCAAAATGAGGAGCCGGAAGGTCTAGAGGAGGAGGAACACCTCTTCCATTCCTAGATGTGGGTAAAGGGTTCCCCACTGTAGTTCGTTGTCGACAACATGAGCCAAAATAACCTCATTTTAGTATAGGTAGTGAAGTGGCTGGGCTTTTTTACCAAATCACACCCACAATTGTACACCATTAGATGACTTCACCGACGATGGGATCTTCGCATAAGCTAGTAGTGTTGCCTTCCCTACAACATCAAGCCCTTCATGGATGAGGTATTATGTGACATTGCCCCTCCTAATGTTTTTGATGTATTCTTAGGCCAACCATACTTATGGAATTGACATTCTGTGTATGAGTCCCAGTCTCTTGTTGTTATTTTTAATTTTGGCAATAAGTTGTACAAGATATTGGAGTTAGCACTGCCTACAGCCATCTCTTTGGTTACTGCAAAACAATGCATTACTCTCATTTCCAAAACCGGGATTTTTTTTTCTTGATGATCCCCCTTAGGGAAAGAAGAAGACTATGGCCATGACCTATTGATAGGGATCCTTAGCACGATAACAAAAAATGGACAAGGTTGTGGAGGAGTACGTGGACATATTCACCTAACCCGCAGGGGTCCCTCTGCATTGTTAGGTCGAGCACCCCATCGATGTGACCCCAGGTGTGTCACTACTTAAGGGACCAATCTATCGGTGCTATATTCTAGATAATGATGAAATCAAGAGGAAGATTCAGAAGATGCTGTAGAAAGGTCACATTCGACCAATTTCATCACTCAATGGGAGCCCGATCATGTTGGCATAGAAGAAGGATGGGACTTGGAGACTATATTGACTATCAGGCACTGAAAAAGATCACTATCTGGAATAGGTACTCAATCCCACAGATTGATGACCTTTTGGGCCAACTCAAGGGGGCATAATATTTCAGCAAGATTTACTTGAATTTTGGGTATCACCAGGTACCAATCGAACCCTCTGATGTGTGGAGGACTGCCTTCAAATATAAGGAGGGCATGTTCGAATGACTAGTCATGAATTTCAAGTTGACGAATGCTACGACAACCTTCATGAGGCTAATGGACAACATATTGTGGCCATTCACAAACTCATTTGTAGTAGTGTACTTGTATGACATCGTGATCTTCAACGAAACTTCAAAAGAGAACCTCCACCACATCTAACAGGTCCTCCAAACACTGCAGAAACACAAGTTGTGTGCAAATATGGAGAAGTTCACTTTTGGCATGACCTAGGTTTAGTATGTGGGATACATTATTATGAGCGGGGGGTGTATGTGGATCTAATCAAGATCCAAGTCATTCGGGAGTGGCCAGCCCCAACCACTCTAACAGAGATTCACAACTTTCTAGGTCTTGCTAATTTCTGCCACAGGTTTGTGTTTGGATCTCGTCATGTCATATCACTTGGCCTTTGAGTCATTTCACCAAGATAGGAGCGAAAAAAACAAATAAATTTGGTATTGATCTCAACAGAAGGCTTTTGTAGATTTGAAAAATTACCTGTGCTCTGCCCCAATACTCACGTTAACAGGATTGCAATGACTATTTCATATCGAGACATATGCCTTTGAATATGCTATTGGGTCAGTTCTTACTCAACAGGGGCATCCAATGGCATATCACAGTGAGACATTGTCCAACACGGTCTGTAAGTATCTCATTTAAGACAAAGAGATGTATTCCATTGTGAAAGATTTCAAACAATGGAATCATTACATTTTGGAGAAGGAAATGGTCATTGACACATACCACCAACCCCTGTAGTTTATACAGACACAAGGAAATTTGCAGAACGATTGCCATCAGAATTGGTCCACATATATGCACTAGTTTCATTTGAACATCAAGTACAAGAAAGGAAGAATTAATAATGTTCCAGACTTCCTCAACCGACCACCAATCGTGGTGCTAACCACCGTGCCCAATGCTTGTGGGAATAAGAATTCTAATTGGTTGCTTCTATACAAGAGCGATCCAGAATTTGGCCACACATACAAGACGCTCTTGGAGGGTAACCAAGTTCCAAATTTTCACCTCCACGATGCATTGCTATGTCACCAGGGACATCTTTGTGTTCCTTTAAGCGAGCATGCCAAGATGATTTGGGAAGGGCACTACAATCGGGTCACTAGGCATTTCGGGGTTGAGAAAATAGTGGCAGTACTACATAAGTATTTCTATTGGCTGAACCTTCGAAAATATCTTGGGAAGTACATCAGATCCTGCACTGCTTGCGCTATTTCCAAATAGGCCATCAAGAAGCAAGGCCTCTATACTCTATTTCCTACCCCTAGTCGACCTTGCAAATTCATCTCCATGGATTACATGTCGGGCCTTCCTTCTACTAAGCATGAAAATGACTATGTTTTTGTGGTCATCGATAGATTCTTGAAGATATCCATTATGGCAGCCTGCAAGAAGAATATCAAAGAAAAATCCACTTCTAAATTGTTCTTTGAATGAGTGTGGTTACACTTTGGGATCCCACAGTCTATCATCTCATATTAGGACAGCAGGTTCCTCAGCACATTTTGGTCCAGCCTCTCGTCAATGTTGGACACCAAGCTCATGAACTCCAGAACTTTCCATCCCCAAACTGATGGCTAGAAAGACATTTTCAATAGGATTATCATACACATTCTACACATGTAAAAATAAAATCATATATTCACATGGGATGAGAGCCTCCCCTATGTACAACACAGCTATAACTGGGCCCTCCACAACTCAACCGATTATAACCCTTTTAGGTGGACTCGGGATTCCAACTATTGTGAAGGCTAATCCCCTCTGCGGACAGAGGCGATCCCTCTAGCCCTAGGGTGGGTGTAGCAACAAGGAAACATGTTGATTTCTAAGTTCCTAGTTTATAAATAAAATGTGGATTGTAACAGATGTCCTAGCTCAATCCAACGTTCTTGATGTAGTATGTTAGAGTGATCCCTCAATATTTTTCCTTCAAGCCCTGTGCTCCATTAGTAGCGACATTTACACTCCTGCACAAATCTAAAACAAACACTAACATCATACAAACATATATATTCATTTACAACTATCCAACTAGTCAAGGAGAGTCAGAAACTTCGAATACTAACATAAACAAAGGTGGAACTAGAAATAAATCATGTCATATTAATATATAGAAAAGGGAGTTTACAACCTATGCCTTGACGCTGTAGACCTCCTTTGACAGGCTCAGTCAGGCATGTCTCCAAAGCATCCGTTCGTCGATTGGCTCAATGAGGTGAAAGGCTCAAACTCTCTCTCAACTATGGATTATTCTCTACTATCAACTCTTGGTATATTCTAGCTATCTATGACTAGCTGATTCAATTGAATGAAGAGGGATTTATAGGAGTGGAGGATAAGCTTTGGGATTCACATATGGTGGAGGAAAGGTTTATCCCTTTGGGAAGTTGTATTTTTGTAGGAACTAGAAGGCCAAAGGGAGAAACTCGACCTCATCTAGTGGAACAAACATCCATGACTCTACCCACGAAGCTGTTACATCTTAGAAGCTTCGTTTCCATATTAAAAAACCTTCTAAAAGTAGTTTTTCATGGGTGCTCTTTAGAGATAGAGCGACCATGATGCGGGTTCTAGTGTAAATCTAGCTATCGACGCGAGGTTATAACTACAAAACCGCGCCGACCCAAAAGCATATGTTTTAAAGGGTCAACTTCTAGAATGGTCAACAAAGATTGTGTTCCTGACATGTTAAGGGATTTAATAACATTCATTGTGATGTGTGATAGTACACAGGGGTCACGCTGATAGTCCTCTAGTATTCGGTATGGGGAATGCAAGGATGGTGACAACATGTTTTGTAACACCAGCCACTATGTCCCATTGACGTAGCCATGCCATTTGCATCTACTCAGGCCGATACGACTCATGTCCAGTCTGAAGCTGACAAGGCAAACAACTTCATTGAGCACATTCAACACATTTTCCAGCAGGTTCATGACATATTGGACAAAGCCAATGCTAAGTAGAAGCAACGACATGATCAGCATAAAGTTCCACACAACTTCCAGTTTGGTGACAAAGTGTGGCTACATTTGCTGAAGAATCGCCTCACTAGACCCCACCACAAGGTCCACCCGCTATGATATGGGCCATAGACCATCACCAAGGTTGTAGGGGAAAATTCCTTTAAGCTCATTATTCCACCATTCCTTGGCCTACCTCGAGTGTTCAATGTCGACTACCTTCGGCCATACTTTCCACCTTTACTGGACACATCTGACCTGGAAGAAAAAATCACACCAACATAGTTAAACCTAGAATGAATGGAACAAGCCAAAAATGGTTGGATCATGGACACAAAGATCAAAAACACCCACCAGCATAGGATCCAACTATATCAAGTTGTCAAAGTAAGCCAACTCCTTCACCAAGGCAAGTGGCTCACCAAGTACCAAGTTCAGTAGAAGTTTCCTCATCTCATGGAGGAACTTAATGCAACGGGAACCATTACTTCCCAATGGGGGAGGAATGACCCAAGTGGATATTGGTGGCCACCCTCCTATTCCACTTGGATCTCCACCATTGTTTCTTTCAGTTTTTCATTTTCCTTAATTGTAGCAAAATTTACTATTTTTGGCACTTTTTCGGGTCCTGAACTTCCAGAGTCGTTTTGGGGCCCTAAAATACTTTTTTTTTTTCGGAAAATAACCTCCAAGAAAATATTATTTAAAGACTTGACACAATATTTGATGTCAACTGTGTAGTCCTCGGATAGATCTCTCTAATGAGGTATCACGTGCGTCAAACAAAGATCGTATGCCAAAGTTACGACCCTGGGAAATTCATGTACCAATTTACCCCAACGAGGCCAATAATTTGGTGTTTCATCTCCTAGGGTTAGGTTTTTGGATGTTTAAGGTTTTCCATTGGTTCTAAATAATAAATAGGTCTTCGAGCCTCATTGTAACATATTTTAGAGGCATGTAGCCTCCACATCTCTCCTCAAAGATAAGATACTAGCACCCTAGCTAGTTTATTTCCATTTTTTCTGTAAGCATATTTCAGTTATGTGATATTAATGAAATGAATTCTTATTTCTATTGCATCTATGTTTTTAAGTGTATTTATGCATTTATTGTGTTCCTGTATAAGTCCAGATCAAAATCCTTTGTCTCACAATACTTTTCTCCTAAGGGAATGGATGAAGGAATGATGAATCTCATCTTCCTAATTGTCCATTAAATAGACCAAAGAATGGAAAGGGATCCACATGTACATGTTTCATGTGTCAACATGCAACTTTTATTTCTTTATTTGAAGTTTTACTTAATTTAATATTTCTCTTCATTTAACTCTTTCTTATTTTATTCTTTTTAACTTTTGTTAACTTTACTATTTTTATAGTTTACTTATAGATATATATATTTAGAACATCAATTTATTATTTACTATTTTATTTATTTTTAATTATTATATTCTCTTTATATTTTATTGTTTATTTACTATTATTATATTTTCTTTATTATTTATTATTTATTTAATATTATTTTTTTTCTTTATTTTTTTATTATTTATTTACCATTATTATCTTATCTTTATTGTTTATTATTTATTTACTTATATTTTAATATTATTTTATTTATTTATTATTATTATTAGGGGACATTATATTTTAGGTTATTTTAATAATGAATTGATGATTGTTTTTAGGTGGTATGACTTGTTGAGATGTTGTTACAGGATGATATCTCCCAAGTTTTGCCTCACTAAATATGGAACGAAGATTATGCTAACAATGTTATTACAACACCAAGATTATTATGTATATTTTGTTCTTCTATGATTAACAACAAAGGCCAACATGGATAGACACATTGTTAGAGCTAGTTTGTCCATTAAAAGGAGATATTCATGGACAATGTTGCTAACTTAGTTGAAACAGTTGGGATTTCTAAATGATAAACCATTGTTGTTTAGAAAGTTGATACAAATCTATTTCAATTAAGGCAATTTTTTATAAGATAGTTTTTGTGTGATATCAATTTGGATCACATGAGAATTGAGAGATTCCCATGATGATCTCGCTTTTCAAAAATATAAATGTAATATGAAATTATAAAAGAATGTACTCTGTGCCTATGAGGCACGCATAGATAGAGATCATGGAAGCGATAAGAACCATCATTGCAATCTTGTACAAAAACTTTCATTAATGTAACTATTTAACATTCATGGCCCCATATCACTTTCCTGATTAGCTTGTGTGTCGTGTAATTCACCAGCCCTTGCTAAGGAGGAAGGGCCCTCCTCCTTAGTAGCGATCATTGGTTAGAGAGGTAATGTAGAAGTAGATTTATTTCCTCTCAATTGCGAGTTATGTGTTATTTATTCTTACTGTTGCATATATTGTTCATGTATTGAATAATTGCAATATTGTAGCATCTATAATTGTGTATAGCATAGGTCTTGGACCAGTCCCTTCATTAGGTGTGATGGTTCCTTGATTACTTTTACAGTTCGTTGGTTTTTTTAATTGATTGAATGTGTGTTACAATAATTGTTTGAGTGTCGAATGGTTTCTAGAATTGTTGTTTCTTCTTAATAAGAGTGATCATGTGATAAAGTGTGATTTATTATGCAACATGTGTCATTTCCTCCTAAAGTGTGAAAAAGGTTTAGAGTATGATAGGAAGTTTGTTTGGAGTGTTGAGAGTGACATTTATAACAATTGATTTTGATACTTTATTAGCACTAGCTTCTATTTGTTCCTACATATATTTTGCAAAATAACCTTGAAGCAAAATTCCTACCTAGATTGACAATTTATGTGTGAGTTGGATTGATTGTTCTTATTTAAAAAGGACAATTGATCTGCACAACAATTTTCTCCTATTGGATTAACTTTTATTATGTTTTTTAATCTACTTCTATTACTTTAATTTTGAAGTGGAACACATGGATGTGAAGACAACATTACTACATGGGGATTTGGGAGAAAAAATCTATATGAAATGCCATGAATGCTTTATGGTGAAGTGAAAAAAAGGGAAATTGTGTTGTCTAAAAGGGTCCATATATGGGTTAAAGTAGCCATCAAGGATGTTATATATAAAAAAAAAATACTTATATATAGATACTTGGCTTCACAACGAGAAAAGATGATCATTGTGTTTCAAATTCAGTGGTGATCATCTTTTTTAATTTTTTCTATCTAGAGGAATTAGTAATGGGGAAGGATTGTACTTGTGTGAAACTAGGTTGATTCTAACTGCTACCACTATGACTTCTAGGTGAACCCATACATGCTTCCATACATGGCTTAAATGGTAAATTAGGGGGGATTTGAACCTAAAAACTCATACATAAGACTTCATATCATAACCATCACCATTCGAGCTGCCCCCCAGGGGTACTTGGAGGTCATCTTATTTATTTTATCTTGTATGTGGATGATATTTTGCTAATTGCGAAAATAAATAAATTATCCAAGAAGTGAAAACTTAGTTGTCTTGTAAATTTACATGAATGATATCCGCATTGCAAATTTTATTTTGCGTAGGATAATTAAAAGAGATAAGGAAAATAGGAAAATATAATTAAATAAGAGGAAATATTTTGATAAAATATTAGAGAGGTTTAATATGTGGGAATCTAAACCAATAAAGGTCCTTATTCCTACATTTTATTCATTAATAAAACATTGTCTCAAGACACATGAAGAGGAAGGAACATGTCCTATGTTTCATATAGTGTGGTTGGAAGTTTGATTTATGCAATGATTTGTACTAAAATAGAAATTTTACAAGCATTGGAAGCATTGAGTAGATATATGTCAATATTAGGGAGGAAACCATTAACAATAGTAAAGAGGGTTTTCAGGAATTTGTGTGGCACTACTAACTATAGATTGTTCTACCAAAGAAGACTTGGATTGGAAAGAGTTTTGGACATATATGGTTTTGTTGATAAAGACTAGGATGTAGATCTCGATTGCAGAAGATCTACAAGTGGTTATGTGTTTAATCTATTTGGACGAGAATTAAATTGGATGAGAAAGAGATAGTTTATAGTGGCACTTTCAACTACAAAAATTGAATGGATGGAAACCACTCCTACAAGCAAGGATGCAATATGGTTACAAATATTTTTTTCAAGTATTGGGTTGGTAAACGAGTTGTAAGGATAGATTGTGACACTTAGAGTACAATATTCCTAGCGAAGAAATTAATGTATCATCATAACACAAAGCATATTGATGTTCAATTTTACTTTTTGAGAAAAAGGATTTAATAAAAGAGGTTGCTACTGGTGATTGTGGAAACTTTGAAAAATGTTGTAAACTCATTAACAAAGTGTGTGAACACTGAGAATTTCTCTTGATCAAAAAAAAATAACTGACATTATTACCCTTTATTCTGATCATTTATTCTTGTGACTCCATGTTTTCAAAGAAAAAAACAAACCCATGTCTCATACATTGCATTGGGTACAATGGGGACACCACAAGGGGGGAAGGAAACAAACCATGCTTAAGGGGTTTGCAGAGAGTGGACGCCCCTGTATAGGTAGTGCCTCCGAAAAAATGTGTTTTTTTTTTAATCTATTTTTTACAATTTTTAACACATGTTTTTCACCTTAAACAATTTTGTGGCACAAATAGCACACACACATATATATATAATTTATTTTGCAACAATTAATTAATATTATTACTTATAATTTTTCATTATTATTATTTTAAATTTCTCGTTCTTTTATAAATAATCAAATAAAATTTTAAATTTTTTTGTTCACTGAATTCATTTACATATAGTAATCCAATTTTTATAAATAATTGAATAGAATTTTAATTTCTATTCATTGAATTCATTCGCATAGGGAAAAAAAATGAATTGAATTTATCGTAAAATGTAAATTTTTAAGTTTAATAAGATGTATCTATAATGTTATTGCATAAGGTTGAGTGGAGAGAAAAGTGAATGACATACGTCAACAATTTTCTTTAAAAAATAATTTAAGAGATAAGTTGTTAAATTAAATTAATATTTATATAATTTTATGGCATATTATATGTGGACTTCTTTGTATGTTATATATATAATTTAACTTTAGTAAAAAGTTAAAAGTAATATATATCTTAGTATAGGGGAGATGAAGAGATGTTATAGTGTTTGTGAATGAGTGTAAATATTTAAATCTTAAAAAACAATAAAAAGTTAAAATTAATAAACAATAAAAATTTAAAAGTAATAAAAGTAATAAAATTTAATTTGTTATATTATAATTATTTTTTGTACTTCAACTTCTTTCCTTCAACTCAAGTTAGAAATTATCATTTGGGAAAATTTACATAAATAATTATAACTTATATCGGTTAATGCTAAATTAAACTCAAGTTATAAATTATCCTTTGGGAAATTTTACATAAATAATTATAACTTATATTGTTTAATGTTAAATTAATAGTGGTTGATCCTATATTTTTTTCATTGGTAGGAACTAATAAATTGAGATGTGAAGTGTAGATGAATGAATCTAAACATCTAGGTCTTGGCTCAATTAATAATGAAAAGTTAAAAGAAATAAAAATAATAAAATTCAACATGTTATATTGTAATTTTGTTTTACATGGCAACTTAGTCCTTTCAACTGAAGTTATAAATTATGCTCTAGTAAAAATCGTATAAATAATTATAACTTACATTGGTGGATGCTAAATTAATAGTTTTAAATCGACAAAAAAAATCATATAAATAATTATAACTTACATTGGTGGATGCTAAATTAATAGTTTTAAATCAACAAATCATCCTATAGTATTTCTTGGGTAGGAACTAATAAATTGAAAAGTGAAGTACCTAAGTAAATTTCTTGCTAAGGTAGAAAAAATTCCATAAATTATGGTGGGTAGTAACCTCTAATAACTTTACACATTTATAGTCGTGCTCCTACATAAGTGCTAAAAAACCATAAATGATGGTTGGAAGTAATTCATGGTAAATATATTTATTTAGGACTTATTCCTGACCATTTTTTAACCAAAGACTTACTTAAATTATACTGGGAAGTAATTTATGATATATATGTTATTTACTTGAGTATAAGCTATTTTCAAGAAAGCTTAAGAATGAAAATGTCTACACTAATATCTAAAAATAATGCATGAATATTGCAATCATATCTATAAATTATGGCATAAGATATGTAAGGAATTTATCCACATGAAATTATGCTCCGCAAAGGTTGCAATACGACCTTCAAGTTATGGTCCAATCAAATGTTTGAAAATTCATTTTTTTAATAATATAAAAAATAAATATATATTTTTCAAAATAAAAAATTATAATTTGCATTGCAATGATAAACTAACATTGATAAAAAGATAAATAGTCTTGCCTTGGAAGGGACTAATAATGATTCCATAACCATATTTAAATTTAATTAATGAACACATAAAAAATTAATACTTACAATATAACAAGATTCTTAACCATGGATATTCACCCCCACTTTAACATGAATACTATTAACTTGTAAATAGGTTTTGTTACAATACCATGTGTAAATATCATGGATTATCAATACCACATGAAAACCGACAATTCATTTCACAATAAAAATTAAAATGTAAAATATATTAGAGCTTACATATATCATTGATTACACAGAGTGAAGAAATTCTTGATCATATGGATGGATATGGAAGGGAGAGTGAGAAATAGAGAGGGGGGGAGAGGGGGAGAGATAATGAGAGATCAAGGGAGATATTTATATATTTGGAGGGCAGGGGGAAGATAGATAGGTGTGTGAGAGAGGGAGAGAGATGAATTAAGACAAAGAGGAGGAGAGGGACAGAAGGACAAAGCTTGGGAGGGAGAGATGGATTTGGAGGGGGAGAGAGAGGGAGGGAAGAAAAAATACATGGATATATAGAGGTTGAAATATAGGGAGTGACAAAGGAGAAATGGAGAGAGAGTGAGGGAGAGAGGAGAGGAGGGAATAAAGTGAGAAAGAGAGGATAAAGAAAGGTAGAGAAGGGGAAGAAAGAGAGGGAGACATAGAGATGGAGAGACAGAGAGAGAGAGGACGGGGGGGAGAGATAGATGGAATTGGGTTCGGAGAGAGACAAAGAGAGAGGTAATAACAAATACATAGAGATGTAAAGGTGGAGAGAGAGATAGGGAGTGACAAGGGAGATATATAGAGAGAGAGATTTAATGAGAGTGAGGATGTAACATAGAGAGAAGGAGAGGAGAGAAAGAGGGAGAGAAGCGGAAGAGAGAGAGAGAGAGAGAGAGAGAGGGAAACATAGATATGGAGGGGGGAGAGAAGGGGGAAGATAAGGGGGGAGAGAGAAGGAGATAGGGAGGGAAATAATGAGAGAGAGAGAGAGAGAGGGATATGGGAGAGAAATTGGGAGAGAAGGAGGAAAATAGAGAGGACTTAAGATAGGGATGGAGAGAGAGATGGAGTTGTAGGGGGAGAACGAGGGAGGGGAGAATAAATACATAAAAAGAAAAAGAGGAGGAGAGAGAAGTTGTCAAGGCAGAGATGGAGAGAGAGTGAGATAGAGAGGAGAGAAGGAGGGAAGAGATAGGGAGAGAAGGAGTGAGAGAGGGGGAGAAGGGAAGATAAAGAGAGAGAGGTATAGAGGAAGAGAGAGGGGGATAGAGAGAGAGAGATGTGGAGAGAGAGTTTGTATGTTTGGGTAGTGATATAGAGAGACAAAGAAGGAAAATAGAGGTAATATAGAGATATAACCAGAGGGGGAGAGAATCAAGAAGAGAGAGATAGAGGGATATAGATAAATATATATATGGGGAGAGAGAGAATGTGTGTTTTGTGGTTGAGATAGAGTGTGTTATCACCAAATTGAGTCTTACTGGGCTACTAAAATGGTCAACTTGGAGTAACTCTATCAAATCACTTGGAACTGGAAATTAGACTATCCAGTTTGAGAGGGCTCTCTAAAAAAAAAGAATAAATTATTTTCAACGAAGTTTAAAGAATATGGCTGACTCTGAATTGGATTGAATGTGATGTGTTGGTATAGGTGAAAGATGTAAACGAGTAACTACTATTGGGCATGGAGTCAATATGAAAACTAAGTCACAAGTAAACTTATCTCATGGAAGCTAAGGCAATTGAATTCTTATTAAACCATACATGAAGGAAAAAATAGCAAGCTATATGCATACAGGAAGTTGGGGCATGTCACCATGAATTCCAAGTGATTACACATAAGAAAACTACTAAATCTTGACAAAACAACAGCCTAGGTGTAAACAGGAAGTTGAAGCATGTGATCATGAATTCCAAGTGATTATACAATTAGAACACTGGAGAGAAATTAAAGGACTAATAGAAAAAAATTACATAAGAATATATATAAGAATCTTAGGCCTAAAATAAGCATGCTTCAACTGTATATTTCTAATATCTATTACAATGGTGGTAGTGTCAAGTAAACATCTCCCAATCGCATATAACTATAAAACTATCTCCTTTATAGAGTTAGGACTCATTCAAATGATATGCCACCTTACTCACCTTGAATTCCCACCTCAGAGACCTATTTTAAACATGATTCTATCACTTGGAGACTTCCTAGGGATATTTCTGTTTTGCAGAGTTTGAATACAAAAATGACTCTTCTTTCATTGACAGTTCAACAAATCAATTAAATAACCATTATAAACTGCAACCAACTAATTGTCTAAGTGTACTAGAGTGTTTATGTGTCATTATTCCACGTGGATGTTGAGTTAGACCTCCTCGAAGTCAAATTTTTACAATTTTTCCACAAATGTGGTTAGTGAAAATTCTGAAAAATAAGGCTTCAAGGATGAGTGCATAATTTCCAAACCCTAATAGCTTTGCAAAAAGTGAGAGAGTTTTTTGTATATGGACATGTGATGAAGAAAAACCTCTTTCATATTTCCAAAATACATTTTTCATTGGGTCTAAAATTAAACTTGAACTTGATTGCTAAAAAAATCATGTACATAAATTTTCGTAGCGAGTTTTAGTAGCGTGGGAAAAATGGATTTTCCATTAATATTATTGACTTCTTTGTTTTTCCAACACCTTCATTATGTCATGAAACCTTGCAACCATTGATATCCCCCCATAAAACATGCCAAAACTGGATTTTAAAGCAAAAAAAGCACCTACAAGAATTTCCGTAGCGTTTTTCTGGCTTCAAACCTGAAGTACACTACGAAAAATCCTAAAAAAGGAAGAATTTACATTTTATAAATAAAATCATATTTCCGAATTATTAATATATTTTGCAAAACTGGAGGAGGTTTTTGTATATAAATTTTTTTTTAAGAAAACCTCTCTTGGTTTTTTAAATACCATCTCCCGCTATCCAGAATCTGCATTTGAAAAACATGTTTAAAAAAGGAATTTTTTTTTTCCTGAAAATAAGGCCGAAAGACATCCCTATATCTCCCAATTTGTAGGACCTTTGAGAAAACTGAAAGAGGTTATTGTTACTTGATATGTTCGTGAAAATAACCTCTCTCATTTTCTTAAAATACTTTTCTATTTGCCTATAAGCCGCCCTTGAAGTTGACTTCTCAAAATTAAAAAAAACAGAGAAATCTTCATATTCGCTATGAAATTATTAGGTGCTTTCGTAGCGTTTTCTACTGTTTCCCTGTGTAAAATGCTGCGAAAAGTTAAAAATTTGGCAGATTCATCATTTTGAGTTTGAATGCATGGGGAATGAAAACTGACATGGTATGGGACTGATTTTACATGAAATGGCATAAATGAAGGTGATCTCAAAAATTAGGATAGGCTTAAAAATGAAAAATGTTTCCTATACCACCTTGAAATTTCTTAGGAGACCTTATCCATTTAGTGAGAGACCTATATGAACTTATCTAAAATGTTTCACAATTTTATGAGTGATAACAGTGGCTCCACTTGGGATGGTGTACCCCTGTGGTACACCAAAGAACCTATAGTTCCAGTGCCATCCATCTTTTGAAAAATTGAAAATATTCTGAAATTGATGAAGACTTTACTAAGCTCTTATGGCCTTCTCATCAGGCTCAAGCTTGATGATTACTGTTTAAAAACTAAATCGATACATACTGAAAATATGCTCAGTCTACTTGAGCTTATTCACACACACTCCTACCTACCCTAACAACTGCAATATTCATATTTGATTCAAGCAACATGAAACCTCCAATAAAGTCAGTCAATGAGCTGGCCTGATACTTGAACCCCTTGAATACACTTGAACCAAAAGGAAACTATGTTTTGAAAAAATAATTGAAAAGTTGGACTATAGAACTCTTCCGTGTAATTAGCTATGGGATCATAGAAGACACAATTTATTGATATCCATTTTAAGCTCTCAATGAAAAATTGAGCCTGGATATCCTTTTCATTTTCTTCACCAAGTCTGAACCTTGATTCCAACTCTACAATATCAAGCTCATAACCATATTCTTCCTCTATCTGCAAGTCAAATGATATAAAAATTTCCTACTTTTTTGGAGGAGGAAGAGCTTCCAAGAACTGTTTAGGATCTTGTAAATCATATGATCAAATTTTAACATCCAATAGTTCAATTTAATTCTCTAATATTTCAGTAGCTAAACCAAGAAAACAATTTTTTTTTTCAGGTATGAGTCGACTGGATTTCAAACAATGAAATACTATTGTGGAAAAATGTTCATTTATCTGAAATTCTGCTAACTCATCTCTTACACTTTGAAGTATTTCATCATATAAATAGTTTGCCACATACCCTGTCATCTTGGATCACCATGAATGTTCTGAAATATGGATTCTTCCCAGTGAAGTCACTCTGAACTTTGAAGCTTGGGACCTTGAACAATGGAGTCGCTAGGTGAATGGTACATCCTTCATGTGTTTGGCTTCTGTTCACCATAGGAAGTCAAATCTGAACCTTGTCATTATGTCTGGAGAAAATTTACACCTCTGTATTCATAGCAACGACGCAAAAATGTTATCACCAAATTGATCGTGATTGACTGCTCATCAATCAACTCAATGTAACTCTGGAAACTTGTAAATGAAAACCCAAGGATGAAGGAATATATCAAACCAAGGATGTGAGAATGATAGCATACAGAAATTTGATCATGGAGATGTTAGAAAAATTTCAAGAATATTCATTTATTGTGAAAACTAGGGATCAAAACTCAGTAGTTGATTCCCTAGCTGTTTCTACAAATTTTTTTGTTATCCCTACACATTCCACTAAAAAATATGAGGTTGAAGTTCATCATAGGCCTGCTATCCCAGACAACATCATCCACTGGTAAGTTTTTGAATATGACCAGCAAGTCAAAAACTTCATAGAATTGAAATATTGAGTTTGAAAGCACATAAGTACATCAACAAAACATGCTTGATGAAACTAAGGGTAATTCTAAATTTTTGCAGCTGAAGAATAATTGTATTCCCAAGGGTCTCATTCCACTTAAAAATATTTTTGACCAAAATGATGTGCTCAAATCTCCTAGAATGCAAGTTGAAGATGAAGAGGTAGAGAGTTGTAATCTTGATACAGTAGCAATGCCTAAAATGATAAAACTTTCTAATTTTCTTTCATTATAGATGAAACAAAAATATATTTAGATGATGAAAAAGTTCATTGATGTTTTTGCATGGATTTATGCTAATTTGAAGAAATATGGTCCTACTATTATTCAGCATACCATTCCTATTAAAGAAATGAGAAACCTTTCAAACAGAAGCTGAGAAGGATTAATCCATTGCTCATGCCTTTGATTGAGAAGGAAATTAAGAAGCTCTTTTATGCAAAAATTATTGTTCCTATCAGATTCTCAAAATGGCTTGCTAACTTGGTACTAGTCAGGAAAAAGATACCCAAGGGTCTCATTCCACTTGAAAATATTTTTTACCAAAATGATGTGTTCAAATCTCCTAGAATGCAAGTTGATGATGAAGAGGTAGAGAGTTGTAATCTTGGTATAGTAGTAATGCCTAAAATGATAAAAATTTCTAAGTTTCTTTCTGTAGAGATGAAACAGAAATATATTGAGATGATGAAACAATACATTGATGTTTTTTCATGGAGTTATGCTGATTTGAAGAAATATGGTCCTACTATTATTCAGCATACCATTCCTATTAAAGAAAAATTTGGCAGATTCATCATTTTAGACTTTTCTGTAGGTCTAATTTTGCTGGAAGAGGAAGCTGAAAAGCTAATTGAAGAGTTTCATAAAGGAGATTGTGGAGGACATCACTATTGGAAGGCCATAACAAACAAAATTCTGAGCAGGGTACTACTGGCCTACCATGTTTAAGGATGTTTATAAGAGGATAGTTGTCTTCCATGAATGCCAGATTTTTTATGGTAAGACAAATCTAGTCCCTTTACCCTTGATGCCAATTAATGTTGAGGTGCCTTTCCAGCAGTGGAGACTAGATTTTATTGGTGAAATTAATCCATCATCTTCAAGGCATCATCTTTGGATCCTGACAGCAACAGATTATTTCACCTAGTGGATTGAAGCAATCCCAACAAGGCAAGCAAATGATTCAATCATCATACAGTTCTTAGAGAATAACATATCGTCCAGGTTTGGTTGTCCTATGAAAATTATCACTGACAATGCACAGGCTTTCAAATCCAAAACATTTATTAGTTGTTTTCATCAATATCACATTACACTTTGACACTCTACTTCTTATTACCCACAAGGTAATGGTCTTGTTGAATATTGTAACAAAAGAATTGTGATAATTATTAAGAACGTGCTGCAGGAAAACAAAATATCATGGCATCTGAAGCTGAAGTATGCTCTGTGGGCTAATAGAGTATGTACAAAAAGGTCAATTGGTACTTCACCTAATGAGTTGGTGTATGGAGATGAAGCCATTTTCCCACATCCTTGGGAGTGCCTGTTATTAAATTGCTGCAAGGACTGGAGGAGGAACCCAATTCTATTCAGAGGAGAATAAGCCAGTTGATAGCTCTGCAGGAAAAAAAGGGAGGAAGTATATAACAGCCATCAGCAGTCACAAAACATAATAAAGAAGACATTTGACAGATTCAAGATGTGGTGTTGAAGTGGGAGACCAGAATTGAAGAAAAGGGGAAACATGGTAAGTTTGAGAATATCTGTAAAGAACCATTCATAGTAGCTACATTCCATGGCAACAACACTTATCTACTAGAGGAGATGGATGGACAACCTTGTGTTGGAGGGCCTATCAATAGCAGGTTTCTAAAGCATTATTCCTCTTAAGTTCTACTGATTTTTCAATCCATTGTATATATTCCATTTTATTATGCTTTTATGCTAATAAAGAAAATTTGATCCTCAAACTTGAGCCTGAGGTGAAGGCCATTAGAGTTTGAAGAAGGCTTGGCATATTTCAAAGTTTTTATTTTCAAAAAATATGGATGGCACTGGAACTACAGGTTTTTTGGTGTACCATAGGGGCACACCATCCCAAGTGGAGCCACTGTTATCACTCACAAAATTTTGAAACATTACTTGACATGGTCATTCAGTTGACTCATCAAAAGGATAAGGTCTCCTTAAGCCTTTCAAGTTGGTATAGGAAAATTTCATTTTTTTTACATGTTTAACCTATCCTAAGGTTTAAGGTCACCTCCATTTATGTCATGTCATGTCCCATCAGTCCTCATATGGTGTTAGTTTTCATTCCCAATGCATTTAAATTCAAAAATGGTGCTTAAGTTAGTTTTTTATCTTTTCGTAACGTTTTATACAGCAAAACAACAATTTTCACTATGAAATTGCCTAATAGTTTCGTAGCAAAATTGTCAAAGGATAAACTAGCTATGTTACAAAAACCTGTTTTCTTATCTGTATTGTCAAATTAGATATGAAATGTTAGTTCATAATTGGGGGATTTAGCGTGGAGGTCATTCGATTATGTTATAATTAATTCAAAGGTACAAAGCCATGTCTAAGGTCATCATTACCCTTTTTGGCATGCATGTGTCATGATTACCGCATGAGTTGTCATTTAAACCATAAAACCTTACCCAATTAGTATTTTTGTCATACTCTGCTTTATCTTTGCATGTAATTGGATTTCTAGAGAGCTGCTTCATTGAGCAAAGCAGGTTGCTAGCAGATTTAAAAGTTGTAAGTGTCATCAAGCAAGCAAGGTTGAGAAGATATAAAGCCACCCAGGACTACAAGGAAGAAAACAAACAAAGTTGGTCACTGCCATTGGTATGACCCATGGATATGAATTTTCTCAATGAAGACCCAACTTCCATGAAGACCCAACTGCAATTTTGTCAAAGATTGCAGGGTTGTCATCTATAGGTTTCCAAGTATTTTTCTAACAGTTTCATTGGAACAGCTTCAAAAGTGGGAATGTTGAACCTAACAGTGACACCAGACAGCATTTCAACAACAACGAGAATCCCTAGATGAGGGTAACAGTGATTTAAAAGCATCGAATTCACAATGCAGGACTGCAAAGAGTTCATCAAACCAGAACATAGTGAAATTGACCTGACAAATGCTATTCCTAGGGGTTTCATGAAGGAAAATTATTCAAAGCTACTGATGATCATCCAGAATTATTTTACCTATGAAGGATGGTTTCACATGGTCTACTCCTACCACCTCAGACTTCTACTACGTTTCATGGGTAAGAGGTCACTTGAATTTCCTGTTTATTTATACAAAAGTCTAGGGAAAATGTCAGACACGTTTCAAATCAAGAAAGAAGGAAATGGAACTTCTCTTTTTCATCATGGTTTGATTAAGCTATTGGTGTTAGAGGAATTGAATAGACTATATAGAGATTGGACTTCCTTTTAGTTCATGAGTGGTTATGAAATTGATGTTGTCACTCCTCAAAGTTCCTCCAAACCATGGAACATTTCATCACCAACTGTGACAGAGGAAGTTGAAGAAGGGAATAGATCATCTCCTCCAGAACCAGTGAGCATGGAGGCAGAGCCTTTGCAGAACATTGACACACCTAAAACAACACCTGCAAAACAGAAGACAAAAGTTAGCAAACAAAGCAACAAGAGAGTTACTAGGATCCAAAGGCTAAAGTAAACTTAGAGGACATCTTGCATGCAATTGACATTGAAGAAACTCCCATTGTCCACGTTGAAGACATTGAAGATGGAGGAATAAAGATAAAGAAATTCAAGACAACTAAAAAATTATAATTTGCAGGTGATGATGTTGGTTCCAGGTTTCACCTAGAAAGCCAATGACCAGACATGCAAGAAAGGTCATGGAAACCAGAAAAGAGATTGAGAAGGTCAGTGAAACTACTCAGCCACCAAGCATCATAGATATCTCTTCACTTGCAAAAGAAGAGCTAGTTATCAAACAAAGGAAGGGTAAAGAGAAAATTAGTGAAAAATCAGAAATTGAAACCCTTAAAGAGAAATTGAAAGTGGAAGGTGAGGAGATATAAGTTCTGAATCAAGAGACAAAGAAACACAGAATTGAGAAAGTTCAGTTTGAGAAAATAGGTAAAGTATGGGAAGATCAAGTGACCAGTGTTTCAAATACCTTGGACAATACATAAAAGTTGATAAAGTGGACTCAGCCACTAAGAGGAGAGGTTAAACATATCAAAAAGATAAATCTACACTTGCAATCCAAGAATAGGGCATTAAAGGACAAAGTGAAAGATCTAGAAGAGAAATTGGATCTGATTCATGTAGAGTTGGAAAAGAAAGGCTTGAAAATGATAGTGGTAGAGGAGCCCATTAGTCAATTGATTGTAAATGAGGAGGAAACACCACAAGAGTAATAAGGTAAGATGGAATAAGTTTTAGGAGGTTCATAACATGCAAAGAACCCAAATTTTTCAGTTGGAAGACATTTTTTGAAGATAATCTTGAAAGGAGCAATTTCTGGTTTTTTGCATCTTTTCGTAGCGTACCTCAGGCTTGAAGCTAGAAATATGCTACGAAAAAACTTGTAGGTTCTTTTTTGCATTTAAACTCAGTTTTGACATGTTTTAAGGAGGGAGATCCATGGTTGCAAGGTTTCATGACATGATGAAGATGTTGGAACAGCAGAGAAGTGAAGAAAATAGCTAGAAAAGACTTTTTTTTTTATTCTAACAAAACTCGCTATGAAACTTCCCTATTTTTGTAGCGAGAAATTATTGAAGGATTTTGAGCATATTAAAAGAATTTTTTGCCAGCTGGAGACTTCCAGCATGTCATAGGACCTTATTATCATATATTTATGACTCAAAGGGAGTGCCATGAAGGCATTCATCAATCAAAATAGCATTGAAGATGAATGTCATCCATTCCTAAAAATAGAGTTATGCTCCATAGATCTAGGGGTGCTTTAAATATGTAAAGTGGTGGTGAAATTGGTCATGTGTCCTTCGAGCATGTGACATTCATTATGTAACCATCATGTAACTGTTTCACAGATAGGATAAAGGAATGTAATAAATAGGGGATAGAGTCCTATTAGGAGTTTGTTTCTTTAAAGGTAGTTATCAGTTTTTTGTTTTAAGTTATTTATTTTAGAATTCGAGGATCTAGTCACCAAGCAGAGCATCCATATTGTAAAGAATGTCTATTTATAGAAAAAACATCGAAGAATCAAGGGGTGGAGAATATTTGCACAAAATTTCTACTTGTATGTTTTTTACCATTATCAGTAATACAAAGTGACATTCTATTTCTAGACCTGAGATTCTCATGAGGCTTTGATGTCTTATTGATCTTTATCTTATGTTTAATCATTTATAGTAGATTTCATCCCTAATTATTCAGAATTCATAATATTATTCTCTAACTTCCTTTAGTGGTGAAATGACTGTGTTTTCCTATGTTGTATGTGTGAATTATCTCTGTTGAAAACCTCTATCTACCTCAGCTTCCATGTGAAGAACCATTGTCACTAATACTACTGATCGTTGACTCCATAATACCAATGGTAGCAAACCTGCATTTTTCAACCTACAATCATACAAAATAAGTTACAATTCCATAGAGTTATCCATCTAGTATTATCATTATTCAAAATCATAAACCCCCTTGAGAGAGACCTCTCAAACTAAAGAGGCTATTCTTCAGTTAAAAGTGTTTTGAAAGAGTTACATTGAGTTGATTGATGAGCAGCCAATCAAGATCAATTTGGTGATAACATAGTGAAAAATAAGTAGAGATGGAGGGGGGTATAAATATAGATGTTGGGGCCAGAGAGAGGCAATGAGAGGGAAGGAGAGTAAGAGAGAGAGAGAGAGAAAGAAGGGAGAGAGGGAGAGGGAGAGGGAGAGATAACATAATAAAGAGATGCGCAAAGACAAATATAGATATTATATAGTATTATATAAGATTGAAAACAATTAACCATAGGGAAAGAGGAATTAAGGCTCTTACAAAAGGTAAAATAATTTGGGTTTACAAAGCCATGAATATTTTGGTTTTTCACTAAAATAGATGCATTGATTTTAGTGTAGATGTTGATTCATCCTCCTTTTTAAAATAATTTGGATTTACAAAGCCATGAATATTTTGGTTTTCACTAAAATAGATGCATTGATTTTAGTGTAGGTGTTGATTCATCTTCCTATTTTATTGATTGCATTCGATGCATTGATTTCAGTGTAGTTGTTTATTTTTAGTCGTATTTGGTTTCTTGCACTAGATTCATTGATTTTAGTGTAAATGTTTATTTCTAATCATATTTTATTTCCTGCACTAGATGTATTGATTTCAATGTTGTTTTTTATTTCTAATCATATTTGGTTTCTTGCACTAGATGCATTGATTTTTGTGTAGATGTTGATTTCTATTCATATTTTATTCCTTGCACTCCATGCATTGATTTCAATGTAGATTTTGATTTCTATTCTTATTTGATTGCTTGAAATAGTTTCACTACAAGAAAAAAGGACATTGGTGAGGGTCATGATTGTGACGTACCTTTAAGGTCCGTCACCAATGTCACATATAGTGATGGTCCTTAAAAAAGCGTCACTATAAGTGTATATAGTGATGGTCCATTAAGGTCTATCACCAAAGCCATTTTCAATGACACTTTTGGTGAGGATCACTAAAGGCCCATCATTAATTCTCTCTTTGGTGACACTTCTAGTGACAAACTTTTAAGGACCCTCACTGATGCTCTTTTTGTTACTTTTGGTGACGGTCAAAAAATGTTCGTCATCATTGATCATTCCAATCAGTTTTTTATGAAGTTATGTTCTTGTTAATATATTTTTTGTCAAAAGATAACGATTTAATACCATTATTTTGTAGTATTTTTTATAATATGTTTAAGGCCATAGTGGTTAGAGTCAGTTAATTTTTTAAGAAGTAATTAGTGTGTATAATTTCCCTCAAGTAATGACTAGTCGAATAGAGTTTTCCTATGAGTCAACACATGATTCATATCTATTAAGTTTATTATATGGAAAATTCTCTTTAGATAAAGTCCCACTAGTGTGTGTAGGAAGTATATTATTTAATACATAATAAATATCTATCAATTCTATTAATGAGAAAGACCTAACACTCCTCAACACTCTTGGCACACCTTAAAATAATGCTTTGGAACACACTAACATTTCTTAGCACCGCGCATATCTTGGAACATCTTTGTACCTAGAACATCTTGTCATGACACTGACACCCAAGCACATGGTGGCATGCGCTAGCACAACATAGAACTATCCTACCATGTGTTAGCATGCATGTAGTCCATAGCATGCCCCCGAACATCTTGGTTGAATGCATTGACATACATTAGCACTTGGCACACAATTCCACTTGGCATGTATTGGGACCTATTATTAGTGTGGTTAGCATGCCCCTTTTGAAAAAGATAAAATACCGACTTATTAAACCTTTTATTGGTTTTTCCTTTTGTTTCCTTGAAACTTCTTGACACATATTGACATACCCTGGCACCCTGCACATCCTTAGCACCTGGTATGTATTGGAATATTTTGGCATTATTTGGCACATATAATTAGCACACCCTGTAACTCCCAAGCACACTTTGAGACTTCTTAACATGCCTTTATATTCCCTAGCATGCTTTACCAATCCTTAGCATACCTTGTCACTCCCTCCTTGGTATGACAACTAGCACTCATTAACACTAGTCCCTGGCACACATTCCTCATATTCATTAACTTCCATGAAATTTGACCCAGTGCTCCCTTACTGTTTTTTCCTAGTACTCCTTAACACTCCTCAACATGCATTAGCACTCTCTAGCAAACCTTAGCACTCTTCAACATGCCCTTCCACTTCATAGCATGCATAACGCTCTGTGACACATATTGGCACTTGGTAAGTCTTAGCATGAATGGAATACGTTGACATGCATTGGTATGATTTGGCATGGTTTAATATTAAATTTATTTGAGATCAATTGTTGGAAAGTAGATGAGAAGCAACAAAGGAAGACTTGGCACTTAGAATGCACTAAGACTTTGCACTTGGCACCTATTAGCACCTAGTGTTGGTGTGGCTAGCATGCCCCTCTTGGAAAAGGTAAATTAATGACTTATTAACCCTCTTATGTGTTTATTTCCTTGTAGTTTAACTTTTTTCTCCCTTTTTTCGCCTTGACAGACCCTAGCACACATTAACACACCCTTGCACATCTTGGCATGCCTTATCACTTCGCACATCTTAGCATTTTTGACATGCCTTCACACTATCTAACACACCTTAGCATTCCCTAGCACACCTTGGAACTCATGTCCTCCCAAATAGCCTTTACATTTTTTCGCGACTTGGGAACCCAATCAATTCCTTGGCTACTGCAGTTCATGTGACAATATTGTCTTGCTTCAACCGCAACAACTTGACCAATTGGACCTACTACAAGTAGATTGTGCCTTGTTCACCTAAGAACTGCCTATAACTCATATTATGTCACTCATGTCCAAGCTCAATTTGTCCCACTTAACTAGTTACCAAGACAAGGATCACATGATCTACCCATGGCCATAAAACAACTAAGAAACATAACTTACATAGGAAATATTTCACATGTATGTTCAATTCATATAAATAGTAAAACATTAACTGAAAGTTTGCAAGAATAACAAGATGCACAAGGCACACAAGATATAAGTCGACACAAGTCGAGTGCCCCAAAAATTATACACAACACTGTACAATATGCAATTAACTAGAATATTTTAAAACATGAGCATGTAGCCAAAGTGTGCCACATCTAATATATAAAAAAATAGCTAAAGGAAAAATAATGTTGTGCCTAGCACAAAGTGATCTCCCTTTGTCTAAACCTGTTATGCCAAGCCCCATATAACAACTGTATGCTTGCCTCCTATAAATCCTATTATGAACTTCTCCTAACACACTTCATCCTTATCACACTTGAATTTGTTGAAACTCCCTGGAACACACTCTTATTCATTCCTTTCCATGCATTTTGACCTAGTTATCCCTTGATATGCCCCGACACTCCCTAACACTCTTCAACATGCATTGACATTGTCCGAAATGTGTTAGCATTCCTTTTCATTCCTAATGTGCATGCTCTAA
The DNA here is from genome assembly GCA_034641835.2 of Pinus albicaulis. Classification (NCBI taxonomy): domain Eukaryota; kingdom Viridiplantae; phylum Streptophyta; class Pinopsida; order Pinales; family Pinaceae; genus Pinus; species Pinus albicaulis. The sequence continues at coordinate 1,418,742,874 of CM076581.1, read as the reverse complement.
CCCTCCCTAGCTATCATGCCCTCACAACTACCCTTAATTAATTTGAAACTTCGAAACCCAACTAAGCCCTTGCTTGACTACAAGAGCTTGACCAAGTTACGGTTACTACAACTAGACTATGTTGTTGAATTGTGTAGCTTGGGAGGTACTCCACAAGCCTAGTGAGATGGGTTTGTGCGATTTTGGTCACAAAAGGCTTTGTGGGAAAAGAATCCAAGCAAATGGATTTTGTACCCAAGATGGGGTTTAAAATCTAAAATAAAATTAAAAAGGAAAATTAATATTTCCTAAGTTCTAAGTGGATAAAACCCGTAAGTTCTAGATGGTTTCTAAGAGGTCTAGGAAAAACTATTTATGGAGGCCTTAGGATGAAGGAAAGAACATCAAGTGAGAAGGATCTCATTTGATCAAGGGGGCGAAGAGAGATGTAGTCCTAAAGTAGATCAAGTAAGAGGGCCAAGTAAGGGTTGCTAAAGGGAGGCCATGATCATCCTCCAAGAGCAAGATCATCATGTCAACGTTCACAAGAATTTTGCATACCTTAATGGTAGGTTCAAGCTAGGAAGTAGGATGGCATATTTTTGTTTCTCTTATGGCAGATCGAGCTTATGATAGGTTGTTCATGAGAATATGGGCATGTGATTTCAATGGTGTCTTTGTGTGAAGGCCACATCAAATTCTGAAATGTTGAAAACTACAACAAGAAACATTGAAATTGGAAACCAGAAAGGACAAAAAAAAATGCAACCACACTCATGAGGAATTTTGATGCACTAGGAGTGAGGAATGTGGGGCGTCTAATTTATTTTTCCCTTAAATAAATTGGAAAATAAATTTTAATTTCATCTCATAACATATTGTGTCAGTTAACTAATTCATGATCACTGAGTTAGCTCAGGAAGTTCGAGTTGAGTGTCTAAGATGAGGCATGTAGAGGGATTATTCTAATATTTTTTGGGGTCCAGCTGCAATTTATGCATTAGTGGGGTGAAAGTGTGAATTAGTTAACTCAATTAAATGAGTCAAAATCAGTTTAAATAGTTCTAACTAATGATGAGCTAGTGAGAGGTCAACCGATGAATTAAATTAGATTTAATTTACAATGAGTGATCAATCAGATAACCGATAATTCACTATTGATAGTTGCATGCATGTCAGTTCCGAAGAAGACCTAGTTGAGACAAAGGTTAAAGGGAACATAACTATCAGTTGTATTTATACAAAATTTTCCATGTGCAATTATAAAGTCATTTGGATGCCATGATGGATTGCGCAATTAAGGAAGACTGGTTTTCCTAATTAATAGGAATTTAATTCCCTAGGAATCGCATGAGTAAGGTAGGTTGAAGGAAGGCTCAAAATTTGCTAAGTACTAGACCGAGTTTCCCTAGATCAATGGGAGATAATTGGTAGAGTGTTGGAGAATCTCAAGAGAGATTAAGCATTGTATTGTTTCATGATTCCTTGACTTAATACACAATAGAGATAGAGTGGTTTTGAGCAATTTATTTCCCAAGATACATCTTTTGTTGTGTGATTGATAATTTATTTCTCTTACTTATATGTGATTTTAGGATCGTGTTTTGTTTCCGAAAATCATAGGAAGGATTCAATATCTTGTTTTAGTACATTACAATATTAGATTGAATCTCTTTGGTTAGATTTTCTACATCATATTAGAGAAATAATTTTTTGGGTGGTGACTTTGAAGAGAATATCTGAAGCTTTTGGTGTAAAATTTTCAAAAAAAAAAATAGCATATTAGGATTCCTTGCGAAAAAATAACCAAATGGAAAATCAATTCGGAGCTCAAATGAGGGAGATATCTTCGATTTAAAATCAACTCTTTTTTTAGAAACTTTTGTAATGACAGGACAATTACAATTTGTACGAGTCAAGAACCTATATGCACTTGAGGTACCAGATGCATGCAAAGCTTTGAGGAGCAAAGCAGAGGTTAGAGACTTGGCTATTGAGAGGGAGTACAAATTACCTCTCAACATGCATCCTTAGAAGTAGTCTCAGAAGGTTGTGGAGCAGCCACAATTTAAGCAGAGAGGAGACCAAGTGGAAGCGTCCACTCAAGAAGAGACCTCCATGAGGGGGAAATTTCGAGCAAGATGGGCAGAGGGAGAACATGCAGCTATAACTCTAGGTGAAAGGTGGGGTGATGTGTAGACATAATCCCAAGATAATAAATTTGGGCAAGGTCCATTGAGATGGTGTGTCTCATGGATTGAACCTAGCTACGAGGATTCCACAGTACAATAGTAGCATGAAGGATCGGTTAGATTGATGCAATTAGATGTAAGGAAAACAAATATCAGAGTGATAGATGTTAGATACTGGAGTGTAGATAAAATTTGGAAACACTGCAAAGGGCACAAATGCTGATGTCCGTAGTAGCACAGAGAGTCCAGTAGACAAGTGTAGTAGCTAGCAACAATCAGAAGAATCTGATGACAAATGCATTATATTGATTCAGTTTTTCGGGGGCTATTTAGTTTCAGGATTTGCAAGTGCAAGCAACACTAGAGAACTCTTGCATGCAGAATTCCAAAGGTATCAGATCGAGATATATTGAATTCCTTTATTATTGAGAGAGTGTGTTGAAATTTGCAACAAGAAAGTGTGAAATTGGCAACTAGAAAGTAAAAAAAAATGCACCCACACTGGTGAGGAAATTTGATGTACGAGGAGTGAGGAATGTGAGGCGTCTAGTTTATTTTTCCCTTAAATAAATTGTAATTTCATCTCATAACAACTTGGGTCAGTTAACAAATTCATGATGACTAAGTTAGCTCAAGAAATTCGAGTTGAGGTGATCGAGGTGGATATTGGTGGCCACCCGCCTATTCCACTTGGGCCCTCACCATTGTCTCTTTTAGTTTTTCAGTTTCCTTAATTATAGCATAGTTTACTATTTTTGTCAGTTCTTTGGGTCCTGAACTTCCGGAGCCTTTTTGAGGTCGTTTTTGAGTCTCTTATGGAGGCAAGAGTCGTGGTTTTTTCTATGGGTGGATAGGATTTGTTCTACAACAATTGGAAGTACATAAGTATAGTGCCCTAGTTAGGACATGAGTTTCCTAGCATGTTTAGCTCATAACGTATTCCCTTAAGACTGTGACAAATTTGCATAGAGGAAGAGTGGTTGTGACCCTTAGAGCGAGGTTTATTTATTCAATATAGACTGTAGACCTGGAAGATGGTTTGCAGATTCAGTATGTGTGGAGATAGCAGATCCAAAGGAGGGTGGAACCTAAGAAGAAGATTGAGCATGTAGAATAAATGTGCCATATGAAGAATGGATTGACATGCAGAGGAGTTTATTTTGGTGGAATATCCATAGAGTATTAGACAGAGATTTGAAGCAAACTATAAAAAATTATTCAATGGAATGTTAGTGGCTGATTTTTTACCCTAGTTCAATTATCTACAGATTTTTAGAAGGATGATAAGAGGAGTAGTTCAGATTTGTTCATATATTGGACAACAAAGATAAAACTGTCAATACACAAGAACAATGATTTTGAGAGGACTCAAACCATTTTTAGGTGGAATATTTGAAGAGCCCTAGACAAAGACAATATTTTGGGCCCTAGATCAGTAAAAATAATTGATTCTGGTTGGGCAGATTGATGGTAGTCCAAGTACAGTTGGAGAGCTGTTAGGTGTATGTCAAAGAAGAGCCCTAACTCTTGTACTTGTGAAGGAAATCAAGATTGGTAGAAGGGCAGGTCTATAGCGACTAAGGATGTGAAAACTTTGAAGGAATAAATTAGAAGTCAAGTGGGCCAGCCAACTACCCCTAGTTCACTATATTGTAGAGGATTAATTCAATGAGGAGTAGGGCAGCCTCCATAGCCCCAGACTTCTCATCTTGGAGCTGTAGTATGGAAAACGTGGGCATACCAAAGATTTTTTCACAAATGGAGTTGTGAACAACCTGTTACCACTCAAACTAGTAGTGAACCTAAAATGGGTTCCTAAGAGGGCAACTGCTAGGACAAGGGAAATAGTAGAGGCTTAGCCCATTGTCACCACAGCTAAGGCTCCTTTTTATTCATGTATTTTCACAAATGGGAGGAGTATCAGTAGTTTAGTAAGTCACTTTTAGAGTATAGGTCAATGAATAGGTGGGAAGTGACCCTAGAAACCCTTTCCCTAAGATAGAATAAAGAGTGGTACTTGCTTGCCTTTTAATCAAGGGACTTGATATTTTAGGGAGAGAGGAGGTGGATTGAAGGGTTGAGGGAGAATAATAAGAATTATGAAGGAAGCTCTCTATCCGTAAAATCCTTTGGGAACTTGGATTCCCAAATGGTCCTTAATGAAAGGCCTTTGAAACCAAATGGGACCACATGGGGCCAAGTGGACCCAACCCAGGTTTAGGGATGGAATTTAACAACCATTGATGTTCCTATCTTGGAAAATGTGAGGGGAAAGGATCATGCAAGATTTTATAATTCAATGGGTCAAATTGATCCTATTAGGTTCTAGCCTTGGGAACCACTAAGAAAAACTTGATGCTAGAGCTAGGGCTCGAGGTATCTGGAGATTCCACCGTTGAAATTGGCCCAAATTCACAGGAGAGGGAGGGAACATGCCAACACAGTTGCATCTAGGAGATCGAAGTTTTCCTCTGGCTATATTCCTGGGAAATTTATGCCCTAGGTGACCTAATCGCGCTAGAGCTAGGGAAAAATGGAAAATTGTGAAAAGGGGGGAGGAAATCATCACCCTTTTTGAGGGACTAGTGCCTAATTCACTTGGAGATATGGATTCAGGGATACTAACGAACAAGAATTCAGTTTCTTAATCAAGGAGGCCTAGAAAGTCAACTTCATCCAATGTTAGAGGAAAACGAAAAGTGACCTTCAAGCATTTATAATTCATACAAATGGTGCAATATTATTGAGATAAAATGATCACTAACACATTTAATTCATCTAATAATGGCCCATACATTAAATAGTCTAAACAAACACATAATTCCACATTTCCATCATGCAGCAATTAGCCGTGTTCTAGTGAAATTCAATAGTATGCAGCAAAAAGAATAATAGCATTAAATTTGCACTCACAATGTTAGGGAGTATATTCAACTAGCTTGACATTTCAAAAAAAATATATCCAAGATAAAAATAGCCCAAATCCATACATCAAAATCCATCTATCATCCAAAATAGTCCTCCAAGTGATCCGGATTTATGCAGGAACGCAACAGAATAAACACTAACCATAAATACAGAGATGCAGTGGAAATAACACTTCATTTCATTAATATCAAAGAACTGAAATTTGCTTACAGACAGAATGGAAATAAAACTAGCTAGGGCACTAGTAGCTATCTCTGAGAAGAGATGTGGCGGCTACAAGCCTATGAACTGCGTGACAATGAGGCTTGAGGGCCTATTTATAATTGAGAAACAATGGAGAACCCTAAACATCCCAAAAAACTAACCCTAGGAGATGAAGCACCGAAACTATGGGCCCCGTTTGGGTAAATTGGTGTTTCAACTTCCGAGGGACGTAACTTTGGCATACTATCTCCGTTTGACGCACATGATACATCATTAGAAATCTCTATCCGAGGACTGCAACTTTCGGCATGAATTTGATGATCAATTTTTCTAGTAAAACGATGCCCAAAAAACGTCGTTTAGGGCCTCAAAACGGCTCCGGAAGTTCAGGACCCGAAAAACTGCTAAAAATAGTAAGTTATGCCGAAACTGAAAAACTGAAAGAGACAATGGTGGGGGCCAAGTGGAATAGGTGGGTGGCCACCAATATCCACCTGGATCATTCCTCCCCCCTTAGGAAGCAATGGTCCCCATTGCGTTAAGTTCCTCCATGAGATGAGAAAATTTCTGCTGAACTTGGTCCCTGGTGAACCACTTTCCTTGGTGCAGGAGTTGGCCAGCTTTGACAACCCGATATAGTTGGATCTTCTGCTGGCGAGTGTTCTTGATTTGCATGTCCATGATGCAATCTGTGGTGGCCTGTTCCATGCAGTCTGGATTTAACTCAGTTGGTGTGAGTTGTTCTGCAATGTCCGAGGTGTCCAGCAGAGGTGGGAAGTAAGGACGAAGGCGATCCACATTGAAGACTGGGTGCAGACCAAGGAATGGTGGAATACTGAGCTCGAATGCATTGTTCCCTACAGCCTTGGTGATGGTGTACGGCCCGTATCGGAGCGGGCGAAGCTTGCGGTGGGGTCCAGTGAGGCGCTCCTTCTGCAAATGTAGCCATACTTTGTCACCCACCCGGAAGTTGTGTGGCACCCGGTGTTGATCATGGCGTTGCTTGTACTTGGCATTGGCTCTGTCCAATATATCATGAACCTGTTGGCGGATGTGTTGAATGCGCTCGATGAAGCTACTGGCTTTGTCAACTTCAGACTGGACATGAGCTGAATTGGCCTGAGCAGCTGCAAATGGCATGGCTACGTCAATGGGACATAATGGCTAGAATCCCAAGCCCACCTGAAAGGGGCTATGGCCGATTGAACTGTGGAGAGCCCGATTATAACTATGTTGTCCATAAGGGAGGCTCTCGTCCCATGTGCGTGGATTCTTTGAATTGTACATGCGCAGAATGTGTACAATCATTCTATTGACGACCTCTGTCTGGCCATCTGTTTGGGGATGGAAAGTTGTGGACTTGGTGAGCTTTGTGTCCAACATTGACCAGAGGCTGGACCAAAATGTGCTGAGGAACCTGCTATCTCGATCTGATATGATAGACCGTGGGATCCCAAAGTGCACCCACACTCGTTCAAAGAAGAGTTTAGCAGTGGCTTCTGCTGTGATATTCTTCTTGCAGGCCGCCATAATGGCCATCTTCGAGAATCTATCGACGACCACGAAAACACAGTCATTTCCCTGCTTAGTAGAAGGCAGGCCCGACATGTAATCCATGGAGATGGATTCCCAAGGTCGACTAGGGGTAGGTAGAGGAGTATATAGGCCTTGCTTCTTGATGGCCGGTTTGGCAATGGCACAAGCAGTGCAGGATCTGATGTGCTTCTCGACATCCTTTCGAAGGTTCGGCCAATAGAAATACTTCTGTAGTATTGCTACTGTTTTCTCGACCCCGAAATGCCCAGCGACTCGACTGTAGTGTGCTTCCCATATCATCTTGGCACGCTCGCTTTAAGGAACACAAAGGTGTCCCAGGTGACATAAAAGTGCATCTTGGAGGTGAAAATTTGGAACTTGCGTGCCCCCCAAGAGTGCCTTGTAAGTGTGGCCGAATTTTGGGTCACTCTCATAGAGAAGCGGCCAATCAGAAGTCTCGTGCCCACAGGAGTTGAGCACGGTGGTGAGCGCCACGATCGGTGGTCGGCTGAGGCAGTCTACAACATTATTGGTGCTACCCTTCTTGTACTTGATGTTCAAATGAAATTATTACAGATATGTGGACCACTTCTAATGGTGATTATTCTGCAACTTCCCTTGTGTCTATATGAACTGCAGGGGTCGGTGGTCTGTGTGGATGATTGTTTCCTTCCCCAAAATGTAATGCTTCCATTGTCGACAGGCTTGCACAATGGAATAAATTTCTTTGTCATAGGTGGGATACTTGCGAACTGTCTCAGACAATGTCTCACTGTGATATGCCACTGGATGTCCCTGTTGAGTAAGAACTGCCCCAATAGCATAGTCAGAGGCATCTGTCTCGATCTCAAATGGCTGCTGCAAGTCTGGTAAGGTGAGCACTGGGGTAGAATAGAGGCGATTTTTCAATTCTTTGAACGCCTTCTGTTGAGGTTCCGACCAAAAGAATTTTGCTCTCGCTCCTCCTTTGGTGACTTGACTCAAGGGCCAAGTGATATGAGAGAATCCCAACACGAATCTACCGTAGAAATTAGCAAGACCCAGAAAGCTGCGAAGCTCTGTTATAGTAGTCGGGGCTGGCCAATCCCGAATGACTTGGATCTTGGCTGGATCCACATGCACCCCTTTTTCATCAATAATGTATCCCAGATATTGAACCTGGGTCATGCCAAACGTGCACTTCTCCAAATTGGCACACAACTTGTGTTGCCGCAGTGTTTGGAGGACTTGTTGGATGTGATGAAGGTGCTCTTCCCAAGTATTGCTGAAGATCAGAATGTCATCCAAGTACACCACTACGAATGAGTTGGTGAATGGCCGCAAGATGTCGTCCATCATCCTCATGAAGGTTGCGGGAGCATTCGTCAACCCGAAAGGCATGACCAGCCATTCAAAAAGGCCTTCCTTAGCTTTGAAGGCAGTCTTCCACACATCATAGGGTTCAATTGGTACCTGGTGATACCCAGACTTCAGGTCGATCTTACTGAAATATTTTGCACCTTGGAGTTGGTCCAGAAGGTCATCAATCTGTGGGATTGGGTACCGATTCCGGACAGTGATCTTGTTCAGCGCCCGATAGTCAATACAGAGTCTCCACGTCCCATCCTTCTTTTGTACCAACACAATCGGGCTCCCACAGGGAGATGAACTTGGTCTGATGTGACCTTTCTGCAATAGGTCCTGAATCTGCCTCTTGATTTCATCATTTTCTAGAATAGAGCGTCGATAGATCGGTCCATTGGGTAGCGGTGCACCTAGGGTCAAATCAATCGGGTGCTTGACCTGACAGTGCAGAGGAACCCCTGTGGGTGAGGTGAAGATGTCCCCGTACTCCTCCACAACCTTATCCATTTGTTTTTGTCATGCAGAGGGGCCCTGTCTAGAGGTCGTGGCCACAGTCTTCTTCTTGCCTTGGGGGCGGATCATCAGGAAAACGAATTTCCTGGTTTGGGAAATGAGCTTACTGCATTGTTTTGCAGTAACCAAAGAGATAGCCATAGGAGGTGGTACCTTTGGTATCCTGTACAACTTATTTCCAAAAGTAATAATAACAGCACGAGGTCGAGACTCATACACAGCATGACGCTTCCACAAGTATGGTTTTCCTAATAATACATCATAAACATCAATAGGAGCAACGTCACATAATACCTCATCCGTGAAGGGCTTGATGCTATAGGGAAGGCGACACTGCCGGCTGACGCGGAGATCTCGTCCTTGGTGAAGCCACCCGATGGTGTATGGATGTGGGTGAGCTGTGGTCGGCAAGCCCAACCGCTTCACGGCGTCTGCTGAAATGAGGTTCTTTTGGCTCCCATTGTCGACAATGAACTCTACAGGGGAGCCCTTTACCCACATCTGGGAGTGGAAGAGACGTTCCTCCTCCTCTGGATCTTCCGGTTCCTCCTTCTGGACCTTTGTAGTGGCAACAGTGGCGTTGGGCTCCGCATCAATAATCCGTTTCCCTTTTTCATTCCCCTTTTCAGGTTCTGATTCGGAGTCGGAGCATGCATCTGACTCAGAAGCCCTCATCTCGGCCACTAGCGACTGCTTGGCCCGACACTCACTTGTGTTGTGAGTGGAGCTCTTATGGAACTCACACCACTTTCCCGTGTCCTTCTTTGGCTTTACGGTGTTGTTCTTTTCTTATGGCTTTGACGGGTTGTCTTTAGCCGCCATGCCTTGGCTATGTCCTTTGTTCTGCGGTTTGGAAGCACCTTTTCCTTGCTTTTGATTCGCAGATCCAAAGTCTTGCTTCTTCTGTTTGAATTTCTGCTCAATCTTGGCAGCATACCGATATGTCGTACCAAGCGAGGAGATGTCGAGGAACTCCATTTCCTCCTGAATGTATCTGTGCAGACAGCTGCGATACTTTAGCACCAAATGTTTCTCTGAATCTTTGATACCCAACTTTGTGCGTAGGGTATGGAACAGATTCGTCAGCTCATGCACATCTTGATCCCTTTGTTGTCGTAGCGTGGTCCATTGTATGTACTTGTCCTCATAGCTCCCCACGGGATAGTACTGTTCCTTGACGGTGTCTCGGAAAGAATTCCAAGTTGGTACGACTGAGAATAGAGAGGGTTTTGCTTGGTCCTTGTTCTCACAGTAGGTTTCCCACCAGTCCTTAACATGGGGGGTAGCTTTGAGGAGTGCAAAAATAATCTTCTCCCGGTCTAAAAAGTCATGAACAGAGAAATATCCTTCTAATAGATTCAACCATCTATCTACGGCATCTGCGTCTATTTGACCCTCAAATATGGGAATGTCAAAATTTACTTGTACCTTAAAGGGAGTCGTAACTCCAGAGTGGCTACTGGATGCAGATGCGTCGTCGGTGGGCAGTCGTTGAAGGATCTGAGCAAAGTTATCCATCATCGCGTTCCTTTGTTTTTCGAGGGCCTCCTCGAGCAATATTTTGATAGGATCTCCTGCTCCCTCATCTTTCTTTTCATCCCCCATGGGCGTCCGTCAAGGTTTGCGAGGCTGATCTTGCAAAGGTTCCACCAGATCAAGCCCTAGCTCCTTATACCCCGACCTCGTTGGGGACATGCAAAGAAGGATCGAGAAAAAGCAGACCGCTCTGATACCACTGATCCGGATTTATGCAGGAACGCAACAGAACAAACACATAACCATAAATACAGAGATGCAGCGGAAATAACACTTCATTTCATTAATATCAAAGAACTGAAATTTGCTTACAGACAGAATGGAAATAAAACTAGCTAGGGCACTGGTAGCTATCTCTGAGAAGAGATGTGGCGGCTGCAGGCCTCTGAACTGTGTTACAATGAGGCTCGAGGGCCTACTTATTATTGAGAAACAATGGAGAACCCTAAACATCCCAAAACCTAACCCTAGGAGATGAAGCGCCAAAACTATGGGCCCCGTTTGGGTAAATTGGTGTTTCAACTTCCCAGGGACGTAACTTTGGCATACTATCTCCGTTTGACGCACATGATACATCATTAGAAATCTCTATCCGAGGACTACAACTTTCGAGATGAATTTGATGATCAACTTCGTTGGTAAAACGATGCCCAAAAAACGTCGTTTAGGGCCTCAAAACGGCTCCGGAAGTTCAGGACCCGAAAAACTGCTAAAAATAGTAAGTTATGCCGAAACTGAAAAACTGAAAGAGACAATGGTGGGGGGCCAAGTGGAATAGGTGGGTGGCCACCAATATCCACCTGGATCACCAAGGAAAAATGTGAAATTTTCTAAAGATAGAGAGATCCCAAGTCAAGTTATGAGACGAATGAATCCAGCTAACTCCTATTTATACATTTATTATGAGTTGATATAATTAGCTTATGGGCCTACATTAATCCCTAAACATAAAATAATATGCAAGTAACCCTAAATTTTGGTGACAATCCCACCAAACTATCTCATACATGGAATAATAAGCCTCATAAGAGGCCAAATTATGTCTTAGGGCATTCTAGTAGGCATATTGGGTCCATGTGTGCCATAATTATGCATGGGACCCATAAAAAGTGTTGGACAAGGGGGTGGCCCCTTGTTCTCCAACATTAAATTGATGGATTGAAAGGATTATGCGTGGCCACCATCAACAAGTAGGTCAAGTGTTGTCTTGTTCAAGATAGATTGGTTGTCAAAGGATTAAAACCAAGCCCTAGTTGTATTCCTTGTATCTATGTGATTGTAAAGGGTCACGATCCGTGGTATAGGAGCTCTAGCCTATTGTATTGTAGTTTTTAATATAATGAAGAAGGGTTTGAAAAAGGTAAAATTATCATGTGCACTAGTTGATTCCTTGATTTATGTAGATTTCATTGTGCATTAAAGTAGACGTGTTGTGGCGCTTGAGTGTATTTGCACCAAATATTCTAAGACAAAACCCATATTCTCATGTGTCGTGGAAGTTGAACATATTTCTTGTTCAACTAAGAACTATCTATAACTCATCTTATGCTACTCATGTCCAATCTCAACTCATCCAACTTAACAAGTTACCAAGACAAGGCTCACATCCAACCGTGGTAGTAAAACAACTAATCAATATAGTTTACATCTTAAAATCCCATATCACCTTGCATGTCTGAGAATGCCTTGGAATTATCTGGCACGTGTTAGTATCCCCTAAATTCACTGACATCTTGTGGCAGCTAGTAGGTTGCAAGGTCTGTGATAAATACCAACACAAATGGAGGAGGGTATGCACTAGAATTTAGGGCCAGAACAAAAGTAGTCGTGGGTGTAATATTGACTGAGGTAACCTTAGTTTTAGGGTCATAGATATCTAAATTTCAGGTCAATATTCATTCAAATAAATGACCAGAATATATGGATCCATATGAGTTAGGTTGAGTCTCTTATGGATTCAAGAGTGTATATTATTGCTATGGGTCAATATTATACTCAAGATTGCAGACTTCATATCATTAGCTTTAACACAAAAATTACTAAGAATCAACTAAAAGTGCAATGATAGAGACAAACAATTATACACCATCCATACATTGAATACAAGATATACCCTAGGATAACTCAATACAGGACAAACCCAACTAGAAGGAGAGGCCTATGCTTTGCTCTTTTCTTCTCTGGATGAAAAATGAATACAAAAAAAGGGGTACTCACACTGGCCAAATGTGGATGCTACATGGTTTTCTTCTTCCTATTTCATGCTTCAATATCCCATAACTATGAACATAATATTGAAACATAACTATGAAATAGATGTAAATGCAGAGAACATAGAGAAACACAACTTGGCTCATTTATAGAGAGTTGAAGAAGTTACATGGTCACTAGGTGTTGTGATTTGTCTTATGAGGATCACTTTTTCTTTGTTTCTTTTTCTTTCTAATATTGATCCACTCAGTTCTGTTGACAGGGGTTAGTGGCATTGTGATATACTAATTTGTGAAATGGAATCATGAATGCAAGGTGGTTATGACTAAGCTTTGTTATTTTCGATTCACGAAGATGCTTTAAACCTCAAAAGAGATTTGATGGAACCAAAGTTAAGTGTGTCTCCCCGCCACTACCAAGGGGAACTTTCATAGGCTTCTTTGCTTTCGGTTGAGCCATTTTCTTTGTTGGAGCACATATGTTTCTTTGTATTAATTACCATCCTTTGGGATTTTTCCTATGTACATTGGATGTAGAAGATGTCGATGAAGATGAATAGGTCTCTAGGAGGTGTACAGTTTGTTGGCATGATCTACATATAAATTTTGTGCTTTCAATGTATAACATTTCGGTAAAAGTGAGATCAACCCATTATATGAGAAAATAGTTGGAAAACTCACAACTTAGGTTGAGAACTACATAGATATGGGTAAAGATGTTGAGCCCATGACAATATGAGCTCCATTAACTTTAATAAAATGACTGAGGTAGTTCCTAATAGTTACAAGAAAATTAGGATACCATAAGTGAAGAGGAGGTTTGGAACTCTTACCTAGACCAGAGTAGCTGTAATAATCATGGTGTTTGGATCAAACTTTGAGAACTAGGCATGAAAGAAGAGGTGCATTTCCCCTAGAAATAGAGAGCTAGGTTTAATTTGTTTTTCTATCCACCAGGGCCTTAAAAATCACAATGATGTAACACTTGGAATGGAGGAAGAGCTCATTGTTGGTAATCTATGTTTGTTTTTTCCACCCATGAAGCATTGTTGTAGATGGCCAAAGCCCATTAAAACAAAAAAGAGCGCCATCCCTTCAATACAAAAAGTTGTGGGCATATACCTGCAAGCTCCAACAGTAGAATATCCTTTGATTTCTCCACTATGAAGGCAGGAATGAGGGGTGCCTTTTTCTTTGAGGGAATAGAAAGCCTAGGCTTCACCTCATCCTTGAATTTTTGGGATTGGGAGGAGGAGGGCATATTTTTGCATAGGTATCCTCCAAGAAGGCTTGAAACCAAAATCACGATAACATCCTTACTTAAGCCGAAATCCACGGGAAAGAAACTATCAAGGAGTTGCCTTCTTGCATAGAGTCATTTCTAATGGCTTGGAGGGAACCCTCTCTTTGACGTATCCATGAATTCAATATAGAGATATAACCCACGGATTTCATATGAAAATAGAAGTATTCCCCTGAATGGGACCTCATAAAGACTTGAAGATCTACAGTGACTCCACCTTGTTTTTTAAGACTTGTGTTAGATAGGAGTGCAATGGTATTAGTCGAATGAAGACCATATTAGATCTAAAAGTCTTATCTAGTGTTTTTGTAAGTTGCGACTCTTAAAATGCGATGGTGGCACCTCCTTTGGCTTTAAATTCCATGGATATATCTGGTGACCACATGCTCTCTCTAGTTATAGTTTTAACTGCCAATCCTAATATGGTCCTAGCTCATCCATTGAATCCTTTTATTCTCATGTTCATTTAATTAGGGCTAAATATTTCAAGCATGATGACAGAGCACTCATTCAATGTCTTATTGACCCATTGATGAGTGTTTTTAATTTATCAAATGCAGGATCAACCATAATTTGAGCCTTGAGCTCAAGATAGACTTTGTGAAACTTGAATCTCATGTTGACACTAGAATTTGAAGCAATGGATTTACAAACCCTTGATTTCATGAACTATATTAACTCTTGAATATTTTCTTAACTCCCTGGTTTCTTATATTAATCCCAAAAAAGAGACAACATGCAAATATAAATTAGTTAATTAGTTGACAAAACCAATGTTCTCATAAAACTTATGCAGAATAGTGTTTGATCACTTGGAGGGATCCCCTCTCTTCATTATTTCTATGAATTTAATATATAAAAAAATATGTGGATAATATGGAGGGGTTCCTCTGAAAGGGACCTCATAAATACATGAAGATCTGCTATGGCTCCCCCTTGTTTGAAGATTCATGTTAGATAATATCACAATTATAGTAGTTAGACAAAGACCATACTAGAGCTAAGAGGCTTGCTTGCCCTAGTGTTTGGCAAGTGAAGACTCTTCAAAATATATGGTAGCACCTCATTTGGCATGAGATGTGAGATATAGCCACTAACGATATTCTCGTTGTGGTTACAATTGTAACTACTAACCCTAATGTGGCCCTGGCTTGGTCATTGACCCCTTTTGTTGTCATTTCATTTAGCTAGGGTTTGTTATTGTAGGCATGATGACAATGACTTCTTCACCCAATGATGTGACCCCTTTTGCTGTCATCTTCATTTGTCTAGGGTTTGTTATTGTAGGCATGATGACAATGAATTCTTGACCCATTGATGTGTGTCCTCAATGTAACCAAAAGTAGGATTGGCCAGAATTTGAGCCTTGAGCTCAAGATTCACTTCATCAAACTTGGATCTCATGTTGATGATGTCATTTGAAGCCATGGATTTTCAAATACTCGATTTCATGCAATGTCTTGAATATTTACAATGTTGTTTCAATGTTCTTCTTTAGTCACTTGCTTATAACTTTATATTAATCTTAGAAAGAGACAACATGTAGATCTAAACTATAAATATAGGGGTATATTTTCACATTTCAACCTCAGGAATTCAGAATTCTTTGAAATCTTAGATCATTGTATACAATTCAGATCATCTTCTGTAGTTATCACAGAACCACAGATTATAGGGCTATAGGGTTATTATTTCAAATCAAGCTCTATTTTCTCAGAGACACTTTTGGTGTAGTTTCATCATGTAGCTCAATATGAATTTACAGTGATATTGTAATATTGCAGAAAGAAGTTTCAGACATATTACAAATATTTTAGTTTGGATTTTTTTCAAGAAGGCAACATCACTACAATTTGGATATGGTGTTGTTCTCTGTTTTGATACTCAGTGATGTATGACATGATGTTGTCTCCATTCTCAGTGCTATGAAATTATGAAACTCGATACTATGATCAATCCTATGATGATGATATATTTGGTGCCATGATGATGCTATTTCTATCTTGATATTCAATGCCATGATGAAGGTTCAATCATGATGCTTCAGTGCTACATCAATCCAAAGCTACAGAACTTGGAGATACTACAAAAGTGATCACTATAATTAAAAATTTTGAATATAAACCTATAGTGGAGATACTACAAAAGTGATCACTGTAATTACAAAATTTGAATAACAACCTATAGTCCATTTCAACATAATGAATATAGGGATTTTCAAAATTTCAAGAGTCTTGCTCAACATGGTTCAACATAAAGAAACATGGATGTGAAAAAGGTTTTAGAAATCTGTATTTTCTAAGCTCTGCACTAAGCTCTAAGCTCTGCACCAAGCTCTAAGCTCTGGGGTTGAGATTCAAGATCCCTATGAGCTCTAAGCTCTACACTAGCTCTAAGCCTTTTCAAATATTGCTTCCAAAAACACTTCATATATGCTTAGTGTTTTTAACCTTGTCACACAAGCCACAAATCTGAACTGTCTTGGCCACAGGTCTTCAATGATGTCTTCGAAATACTGTTGTTCCAGAAGTTTGTTTTGCATCCCCTCAATCCAATGTATGTCACTAGTTCAAGACTTCTTCCTATCCACAAGGTTAGAGAAATTGTGTCACAAGTCAAATATTTCATTGTCCACAGATTCAAGGTTTTTTAATTGATGTCTCAGGTCTAAATCTATTCCAAGATCCTTTGCCACAAACACAGGTCCAAGAGTTTTCCACATATAAGAGTACTCAAGTCCAAAATTTTCTTAAGATGTTACAACGTAGATCTGGGTTTTAATAAATATGACAGATCCTGAGACTGTTGGTGCACAATTCCCTCACAGGTATGATTTGTTGTAGGAGTGTAAGCCTAAGGTCTGTATCACAAGTCTGGGAGGCTAATTCAAGTGTTCTGCAAAAGGTAACAAGAGTATTACAATTCTACAAGCCAAAATATTTACCACAATCACATATTCACAGGTTCAAATGTGAATTGTAGTGTCTCAAGTAAAAACTACAGTGCTTTAGATCAAAAAAATATAGTCCCTTAGTTCAAATTGCAAATGTGTCCAAGATACTACAGGGTCTGCAATTGAATCCTAATAAACATGGTAGGAAATCTAAATACTTTTGACTCTTTTGACACTCCTTACACTCCTTTCTCATTACTCCCTCTTATTGGTCTGCCTTCCAACACCAATATATTTCCTTTAACCATGAGTTTCCCAAGTTTCCCTATCTCTTAATATTTGTAAATATTTTATTCTTTCTTCAACGTTACCTTCCATCATCAATATCCTTTTGTAATTGTTTTTTCCTCTTCCTTGGCATGTTATTTATTTCAAAAACATAAATTTGCAATGGCTTCCTTCCCTCAATACCACTCATTCCCAACCCCGTTCTCTAATGCTTCCATTACCATAGAGATCTTAACCACCAAAAATCAACATTATTATTCTAGCTAGCCAACCCTATCATAGTGGGCGAACGTGGCCATATCAACAAGGGTAAAGAGAAATATCCCTTCTACCAATAACATTTTGATTCAAAGATGGATTTTTCATACGAAATTAGCACAAGGTCCTTTCTTGAACTTTGTTTCTTGCTTTGAAAAGGATTGATAACGTTTTACAACTAACTCCATCAAGTAGCCTTGTATGATCATGCACACCTAATAATTAATGATATGGGTCTTATAATGGTCCAACTAATGAGGAGAAACCAAATTCCATATGATCCAATACATGGTCTGTTAAGTCCCTATATTAATAGTGTAGTCCCTTATTATGTTAGTGTAACCCCCCTTATTATTATTGTTGTACCCCTATAACCCCCATATTTTTATTATTGTGCCATTACATTATTATTGTTAGGTCGGCTAGGGTTATATTGTGGCCCCATTAGGATTACATTGTGGCCCCATGGACTCTTATATTTAGAAACGAGGTTTTGTCATTTGTGTCATCGAAGAATTGTTCATTCATGTAATGTATTGGAGGTTGCCCCATCAAAGTGGCTTATTTCTAAGGTGTTGATATCTATTTTATTCTATTTTTGGAGTTGGTTTCACAACATCTGGTATCAAAGCTTTGGATTCTGGGGTTTTCGCTGCTCTAAACCAATCATCATGGAATATTTGCTATAAATTTTTTTCTACGAAGGTTCAGAAGCTGAAATTTTTAGAGTACAAAGCCGAAATCCTGAGGAACATCTTCACAACATTTCAGATCTTGGTTTGTAGTATTTTTGGAGATATGATCTATGGAAGTTAGGGCTTTTTTTAGGCTCCTAAATTTAACCTAAACAGGTCATCGCAGAATTTGCGCTATAAATTTTTTCCTACAAAGTTTCAGAAGCGAAAATTTTTAGAAAGCGAAGCCGAAATCCTGAGAAACATTATCGCAAAATTTCAAAGATTGGTTCACAATATTAGCGGAGATATGATCTATGGAAGTTAGGTCTTTTTCAGGCTCCCGAATTTCATCTCAAAGAGGTTATCATGGGAAAATCTTCATAACTCTCTCTCTGAGCATCGGATTGGAATGATGTAAAAAGTGGCCGCAAGTACACGAATTTTAGTTTCTTTTCTATCAATTTCAGATCTAAAGGAGGAAATAGTGACATGTGGCAAGTCTTACAAGTTTTCTCTACTAAACCAGTCCATAATTGGGTCATTGTGGGAGATTGGACATAAATTTGTCTTGAAGAATCCAAATCAGGTCAAACCTTTAACATTTCAAAGAAGCTTTAGAGGGCCACTAAAAGGCCGAATTTCAGATATTGAAGATCCAAAATCACAAAGATAATTCAGTTTCAATATCAAGCTCGTCAAAATCAAGAAAAAGGTGTGTATTTTTTTTCAAATTACATAAGTCTTGTTTGAAAAGAAAATTAGTTTGCATTTATTCCAAGGGAATATTGAAGAATAGATACCAGTATTGGGTTCTATAATGCCTCCAAAAAATAATTCCATACCCATTAAGACCTCAAAAATCTATACTATGACGTATGAAGAGGAAGAATTGTAGTATGAGATATCAAAATTACGGTACCAAGTGCAACAAATTTCGATCTTAAGAAGAGCAACCGAAGATGACATAGATGGTTTAAAAGTAGAAATGGAGGCTAAGTTGGATGGTTTGAAGGATCAAATAATATATAAAATGGATGATAAATTAGTGGAAGATGACATCGAGCATCAACAACAAGTTCTCCAACTCTCAAAGGATAACCTAAATTTCGTGTAGAATCTAATGAAACAACAGGAATATCAACATCACATCGAAAGAAGTTTTGAAGCAGTCACAGAAACAAGAAATCGATAAGTATGATCAATTTCAGAGTATCTCAGCAAGTGGAAGAACTTTCCTGTAGAAGATTCCACATGGGAGGATGAGAATTTTATACAGAAGCATCAAGAAATAATCAAGCGTTGAGGACAACACTTGTTTGAAGGAGAGGGGCATGTTAAGTCCCTATATTGATAGTGTAGTCCCTTATTATGTTAGTGTAGCCCCCCTTACTTTTATTGTTGTACCCCTGTAACCCCCATATTGTTATTATTGTGTCATTACATTATTATTGTTAGGTCGGCTAGGGTTACATTGTGGCCCCACTAAGATTACATTGTGGCCCCATGGACTCCTATATATAGAAAGGAGGTTTTGTCATTTGTATCATCAAAGAATTTTTCATTCATGTAATGTATTGGAGGTTTCCCCCTCGAAGTGGCTTATTTCTAAGGCGTTGATATCTCTTTTCTTCTATTTTTGGAGCTAGTTTCACAACATGGTCCTCTTATGTCAACAATTTGGGCCCTTTTCTTTGGAAAGAGGACAAAAACAAGTTTTTCCAGATATTTCAAAATGGATTACTCTTCATCTATGTTCCTCTCCTTTGTGTCACATGTGATGTGAATGCCAATTGTTATCTTCTTGACCACGGCGTTCTTCTTTTGTAAATATGACCCTTGATTATGCCATGAAAACCCTCTAAAAATTTCTTAAATGAAGGGAGTTCCTATTCATGCGTGAAGCTAGTGGAATGTGACAAGTCATCCAAGATACCTCCAAATATTTTATTTGTGCCTTGGGGAATGTGAAAGATACCCTTAATAGAAAAAAACATAAAAATTCATAGCCGAGTGCCCCAAATGTGATATGTTTCCACTTGTGCAATTGTGCTTCCAAATACGTGAACTCAAACAACAAAACACACCTTAAAATACATGAATGTCTCTCAACATGTAAAATAAAAAGTAAACCCTTACCATAGTCTTCCTCTGTTGGAAATTTGGGTCTTTTGTCACAAGATATCTCATATTCTTTGGAAATGGGACATAAACAAGCTTTTTAGATGTTTTTAAATGGAGTACTCTTCACCTATGCCATTCTCCTTTAAACCACATGATACAAATGCCAATTTTCACATTATTGATTATGTAATTCTTCTTTTATACGTTGACCCTTGACTACGCTATGAAATCCTCAAAAATCATCTTAACGGATGGGAGCTCCTCTTCATGCATGAAGCTAGTGATGTGACAATTTATCCAAAATTTTTCCAAATATGTGACTTGTGCCTTGGGAAATGTGAAAGGTATACTCCAATCGAAAAAACATGCATAAATATTTGTGTCCAAGTGCCCTAAACGTGAGATGTTGTCACTTGTGCAATTGTGTCTCGTATTGATGCTCAAACTGGCACCCTAGTTGTGCAAGGCTCACAAGGTGTCACTTTGGGTCAACTCAGGGTTGTTGCCACTATGACCTTAACAATGAATCCTATCACTTTAGATTACTTATTGAACCTTGGGGGCATCCCAATGCACAAATTTATGGGTTCTTTTATGTGAGTAGATCACTAGCACTGAAAACCATCTTTACAATGGATGGTTCAACATCTTGATAATCCAAATCACGTTGACACAACTTTTGTATTCATTATTCCTTTCATTACAACACCTCCACTAGATATTGATGTTGTTCATAAACCAATTTTTGGCTCTCTTCACTGTAGAAACAATATTACTCCGATGTCATTATGCCTACCTATGCAACTATTACTTTTCACTTCTATCCCATTGGGGAAGTAGCTTTCGTCGATGAATAACTACACAACAGGACCACATGAGCCAATCATTCATGTTGTCAATGTAATGTCCACATGACACAGACATTCGATGATCTATCAAAATGAAACACTCTATGATAGATTTCATAGAAACCCAACCCATAACAACAAGATACATTCTATTGTTGAAGCCTACAAGTAATGGAAAAATTATATTCTAAAAAGGAAATGACCATCAACACTAATTATAAGCCTTTACCTATGCTAGATAATCCTTGGAAGTTAGTTCCCATAAAATTTATCTCATATTTTCCCTAGTACTAAATAATAACTAAATAAAATAAAATAATTTATGGGTATTCTAAAGAATATTGGTACATTCCTTTGAAAGCCTTGGTTTTGCCTCCCTCTTCGCTTTCTCTTCATAAAATATTTAATTTCATTATTTTATCACTCCCATTTCATTTATTCTTCTCACACAAAGAAATGGAGATTTTAGGCAGATATCTCCAAATTTATCTTGATCGAAGTAGTGAAGACGCTGAAATGTCAAGCATTTTAGAACCTGAGCCCTAGTTTCAGCAGGCTAAGCTTCGAAGAATTCAGTCGAATTCCATGGGCGTTAAATAGCACAATTTTATCTTCATTTCAGCCTTGGTATGTAGTAACCTTCCCTTCCCTCATCAATACTTTCTGTTATGCTATCATTTGAAGGTCAAAGTTATGTTCAGTGTTTATAGATAATTTCATAGATAAACAATAACAGATGGCAGAGTCAAACTACGGTTACTGGTAAATATTTCCTTCAATTAGAATAGATGAGCCAAACAGAGCTAAGAATGACACACCGAGCCAAAATTTTCTTTAATTATTGATTAAAGACATGTTTAGCCTTGAGGTCATGGACGCTGGAAGGACTGAGATAACTAGGTCTGTAAATTGGGTTTTCAACCAAACAGATCTGAAAGTACATTTACGGCAATAACGGATGGAAATTATGCCTTAGGTGTTGCGGATGAGTAACTTCCAAAACTCTCAACCCCAGAGAATTATATATATGTGACCTAACCTAGATTTTTTATGGCTGATGAAATTTCTAGGTTTGGTAGCTGGTGCCTAATTAGGAGGCAGGAGTTGCGGAGACTGTCAAGGCGGAGAATTACTGCTTAGTATTTTTTTTCTGTTGCATAGAATTGTATCATAGTCTCATGCCCATTTATTTCATCCAACACCCAAATATCATACATGGCTACATTTCATAACATCAGATGACAACTCATTCAAATCGCTCGGCTGCATAACCAGGAATCTTCTTCTCGCCCCATTTTAT
The DNA here is from genome assembly GCA_034641835.2 of Pinus albicaulis. Lineage (NCBI taxonomy): Eukaryota > Viridiplantae > Streptophyta > Pinopsida > Pinales > Pinaceae > Pinus > Pinus albicaulis. Next base: position 1,418,720,744 of record CM076581.1, on the reverse strand, counting down.
TGGGAGGGAGCTTGAGAGCCAAGGTCGGATGCTATTAGAATCTGTTGTCTTTGATTCCTATTTTTTTTTGTATGTCACGCTGTTGCACATTACCTGCCAGACATGCAATCAGCTTGCTGGTTGCTTTCTATCCTCGTGTAAATTCCATCTTCATGGAATACACATTCGCGGATGATATAATATCATCAATATAATTTGAGGCTTAATCCTATCCAAACCCTTTTATCCTCAATTATATTAGGAGTTTTATTGAATTTGAGCGGGACAATAGAATAGAAGAAGAGTGTTTCATCATAGTGGGAAGAACGAATGAATAGAGGTGTAGTTCGGCCGACCAATGATATAGATTCATAGGTGCCCAAAAAGAGGTAAACTATATCATGGGTTTTATTGAAATTCAGTGGGACGATAGAACAGAAGAAGTGATTTTCATCGTAGTGGAATGAACGAATGAATGGATGGTTCAGTTCGGCTGATCGATGACATAGTTTCATAGGCACCTAAAGAGAGGTAAACCATCTCTTCCCTCCTCACGCTCAAAAACAATTAAAAAAGTAATCCATCTCTTCCTCTCTTCTTAGTTCATGCGCATTCACTATTGGGACTCAATCCCGATACCTCCTGATGGCAATATCAGAAGGGGTTTTATGGTCTTTTTTTCTCTTTCCCTCGATGCTTCTACTTCTTTAGTGTCACGGTGCCCGTTATATTCCTTCTACTTCGTAGCTTTTTTTTCCCCTACAAGTTCAAGGATTAATGGGAATAAGTTATTTCACAACTTGACTAAGTTTATTCCATCTCTATGTTCACTTGTAGTATACACCACTATTTTTCTCAAATATTTATGCTAGATACAGTTACTAGGCATTGCAGTCCATTTCCCCAATTTGACCTGAGAAAACTCTCTGTTTTATGGCAACCCTTGGAAAACCCCCTAAAACGTTTCCAGTTCTATTGTCTATGTATTTGTCTTGGGTTCTATTTGACACAATATATGTTTACACATTTAAATGTAGTCAATTAATAAAAATGAAATGGATTGGGTAGTTATCAATAGCCTCTATCTCATCTTGTACCAGAGAACATGTCTCAAAATCAAATGTGGAGGATGACCTTGTTTTGGGCCAAGAACTGTTTAGATAATATTAGTACTTTTATATATCAATATCAACATTTTCTACATCAATAAAGTGTTTCTGCCTATTTTTGTTTCTTAATTGGGTTCTCTCATTGGTTACAGTCTGATATTTAAATTTTATATTACCTAGAGAACTGGTATTTAGGGTGAATTCTAGTAAGCGTGGTCCTAGGTTACTTTGCCTCTAAGATGATAATCGAAAATGGATTCTATGTTTTTTTAACAGTTTCAAATTGTTCTGCATTTCTATTTTCTTTGATTTGTATAGGGCCTCTGTGTAACATTTAACAGACAAATTTTCAGGGCTAGATATTTTGGGCAATGGGCAAACTGTCAGATGCACATTGCTATTTTCTTTTATATGTATTGGGCCTTTGTGTAATCTTTAACAAACAAATTTTTAGGGATAGGTATTTTAGGAAACTGGAGAACTATCATATGAATGCATTAGAGGGATTTCGAGTTGAAAATTGACAATAATTCTTGGTTTTCATCTGTAGCTGTAATCATCTTCTTTTGATGTGAGCTTCTGGCCATGATAGATAGGTCTTTTACTTATGATTTCTCCACATATGTGCTTAAGGATTCATTTATTTACACTTTGGAAGGAGAAAAAAACTCCTCCATTGTGTGTGATGGCTAATTCACATGATGAACTAGCCTGGGAATAACTCCAAGTGTGGGTCTTGTAAATTATTGCCAGTGGGGTCACTCTTTGAATTAATGGCCATTTGTTTCAACATTCAATTCTTGCTATGGCGATCACTCGAATTAATGGATGAGTGTGCTAGATGGAGTATCCCATACTGATAAGACTTCAAATATGCATCATGGTGGAGGGGTTGTGCCATGTGCTCCCTTGTTTATTCTTAGTGGGGCAGTGTCCATGCACCTCCCCACCTGTTCCCTCTCCATCACCCCATCCAAGGAGGATGAATATTTGAGAGTCAGATCCTTTCAACTCTGTCTGAGGAAAAGTTTCCCAATTTTATATCGTCTATCTTACTTGGTATATGTGTCCTGCATTAGCTAGTAGATGTAAAATTTTATTACCCTTGTGCTTGGCGTGCGAGGTGAGGAACATTGGTACATGGGGGATGAGGATTGCAATATTCTCCAGTCTACTTTCCAGTCTCTATATTTTAGAGAATATTCTTGAAGAGGATCAACGAATGATCTTGGTGGTCATGTTGATGATGAGCTGGGAATCTCCTTTAATTATGAGCTGAGAAAAATGTTGGAATGATTGTCTAGAGCATATCTTCTCCAGTTGACTCTATATTTCTAATTGCATATTAATTGCATTGAATTTGAGGCAATGAGATATAGCTATGTAGAAATGAAATAACTTGAAATTTTTATTTTCCCTATATGAGACATGTAAATTGCATATTTGAACCGATCAATTCCCAAACAATTTACTCTCTTATATGATGGTTACTATTTTGTTTTATACGACTCATACTTTTATTTCTTTTCTACTTGGATTGATAAACATTGTATGACTCATGTGGATTCTTCCACCTGTCTAGAAGGGTATAAAACTAGGTTTTGCATTCACGGAGGATTCACAATCAATTTCTTAAGAATGAAAAATCTGATAAATCTTGCATTTCTCTTCATTAATTAAAAGGATAGAGCACACACTGACACTATTATTAAAGTAGAACATGTGATAACAGAAGCCCAACTGGAAAAAGAAAACATCTATTTTGACATTAAGACATTATGTTTTTTATTTTTCTCATTAAATCTTTTTTAATCATAAAATGAATTATATATATCTAATGCCTTACTTTTCTCTATTTTATTATCATTGTATTAATATCATTTATCTTGTTGTATGTATAGTAATCCTTGAATGAGTCTTTAAAATGTAAGATTGAATAGGATTAATAGAATATTAGAGTCTTATATCAAGGCCTCTTTCTACTTCCATGGTAGCTACATTGACCTTGATTTAGAGGATGTGAAACTTGAGAGGTCAACATATTTGCTTTAAAATAATCAAACCCCCAGTTCAATGTTTTGTTTGTATGTTTCTGGATTTCTACATTGACCTTGATTTAGAGGATATGAAACCTGATAGGTCAACATATTTTCTTTAAAATAATCAAACCCCTAGTTCAATTTTTTGTTTGTATGTTTCTCGATTTCTCTTGGGTGGCTCTCTAATCTCTAACAATAAAGAACAAGGGTAGACTCTCGTTCTTGTATTTATGTAGCTAGATGATTTCTCTTGGGTGGCTCTGTAATCGCTGACAATAAAGAACAAGGGCACACCCTTGTTCGTGGATTTATGTAGCTAGATGTTGAACGCATATGATTGGTCTTGGATACACTTTTCTTGGTCAAAATAAAATTACCTATGCTAAGACATTGGGTGTAATTATTGTATGTCATGCTTAGAGCATTTCGAGTGGGATATGCGGGATAATTTAGAGGGTACTGTTTGAGTGTACTATTCCTACTACCATAATTTTTTCTCAAATGAATTTTTAAACTCCATACAAAACTTAAAAATTCCCAATCTCTCTCTTTAATATGCAGGGCATGATTAGTTTCACTAGATTCTAATGTGGACTAGTTTACTGCATCATCACATAAATCCTCATCATGATTAGTTTCACCAGATTCTAATGTGGAATAGTTTATACATGTTCTACTCGTTGTAGAGATGCTCAGACTTTTCACAAATGTAAATTCTGTCATTAAGTGTAGCTTCAGACTTGGAATTGATCAGAATCTTGGCTTTTATTCATAGTGATGATTTTGGTCCCTTCTATAGACTATGTACCTTAGTATTTTGGTCTTGTAGCATAGAGTAGATCATAGACTTTTGATTCATTTTGCACAAAGGTATAGAGATGCTCAGTCCTTTCTGTCATAGATATGACTTGTTTTGCATGTCATTAAGCTCATCATTTGTACATTTAAATGCCTCAGAGACGATCCACATGGTTTTGGTTTCTTTTAACTTCAGATCACAATACACTTCTATCCTTCGTCTCACAGTGCCAAAAATTTGCATTGATGATGAAGATGATGGTCTTTTTATATGTCAAAGATGGATAGTCTCCCAAATGAGTTGCGTTGCCTTAAATAGTGTTATATAGACCTTGTATCATTTCATGTTGGTGTCATCATTAATGCCTTGAATCTTCAAATATTTGTTGCTATAGTAAGCTTCAGATACCTCGTAGAAGTGTCGCAACCTTTTTGTATTGATTGAAGAGCATTACCTCATATATTCATTTTTTCCCAAACAAACTTGCTTCAATCATTATGGAAATTTTGGACTTGTTCATACTCTCAGACTAGCCTTTGAACTCAACAGTAATAGATGTTAGCTACAGTATTTTGGTTACTCAAACTATACAAATATCATGAATACACTTGGTCTTTTTTATTCAGAAAGGAGCACACTGTCATGCTCAGATTGCCATTGAAAGTATTGTCACAGTAGGTTGTCTTCTTTTAATAGATTTCATATAAGCCATTTGATTTTTATTTTAGTGATTTGTATATTATAAAGATAATGATTTGTATGCTTATCATATGAGAAGGTGCCTCTAAAATTCACATTAGTACAAGAAACTTACTTCATAAATCAACATAGAGACTCAAATATGTGTACCTATGCCAAATATTTTGTCGACAACAGAGATATGAATTTCATCCTTGATTTACAGAGATAATGTCATAGAGTCTTTGCATGGATTATAGGTCTCTTTTTCTAGCCCTTAATTATTTTGGTCCCTCCTTTATTGATGAGATCGGTTCAGAGAAATATTGATGTCTTTCTTCAACTTGAATCAAAGAGGTATTGTGCCTCTTTCAATTTGTATTTTAAGGAAAGGATGTAAAATAATTTGTATGATACTTTAATTAAGGTGCCATAGGGATAATTAAATAAGCCAACAAATTGTTATCTTCAATCTGCCTTTCCTTTAACCTAGCTTTGATACCATGTTGAGAAATCAAGATGCTTGTAGATTAGGGTAGATTTCTCTTAACTTGATAATTAATTATGAATATTTGTTGGCTTATTGTTACTTATGTTATCTTCTTCATCAAAAAATTACCAAAAGTACAAAACATAAAGATCACAAAGAGACAAAGAACACAAGAAATTAGGCTCCAAGCTAGGGAAAATCCCCACAAGGGGGAAAACCCAAGAAAATCCTCTTCTTACAGAATCAGATCAAAGTGAGATATCCAAGACCCAAGACCAAGACCGAGACTGCCACAAAGACCCAAGTCAACCCTCCTCCCATCCATTTCCAACAAATCATGGTCAACAGAAGTCAACGCTGGTCAAATCTCAGAAATCTGGTCATCTCCTGAAATTTTGGGCCTGCAATACCACACAAAATAACTCACAAAAATCCCATGCATGAACAGAAACTAGGGCAGAAAATAGAAATTTCTCTCCTTTTACTTTCACTGAAATTCTACTTCTTGCACAAAAATCAAAGTGATGGATGGATGATAAAATGAGATTGAACTATCTTGTATTTATACATGTCCAAGTGGTCAAATTGTTGCCTCTTTAGCCCATCTTGTCCAAGAGGGCCAAATTGGTCTTTGTGGTGACATTTTTGACTCTTTGAATTGAAAAATAAATTTTCTTTTTCTTTTACAAGTCCAAATGGGACCTTAACTCAATTACCTTTCATTGACTCATGATAAATTTTCTCTTGAATCAATTGACCCTAAAAGCATGAGGAACATGCTTTGACTAGAAATAAAATTATAATAACAATGAATATAATAAAATTATAAATACATCAATAATACATTTGAATTACATTATGAATATTGGCGCTAGTTACATTCTCAATGGGGTCATTTAATTAGAAGAGGACATTACAGTCCCCCCTTCCTGACATTGCTTGTTCTCAGGCAATTGCACATTCGTGCATTGCAAGATATTTTCTTGCACATATGCAGCCCAATATAAAACTTCATGAATATATTTGAAGGCTTCATTTACTATGTTGCGATTCCTTGCATTCATTTTCTATATAAACAACTTATGGCTGCTAAGAGATGCATAGAGATCCTTGAATTTCATTGCCACATAATAGTAAGCTTGATGTTCTAGTGAATAATTGTTGTGGTGTGCCTCCACTAGACTAAAATCCTTAAACTACTCACATACAGTAAGTGGCACTCTGTTAGTTTTCTCCTAAAAAATGCCATATTTATTTAGTAATAGAATGAATGGTGTATCTCTGAAACATGAATTCTCCACAACATTCTCAAAAAGTTCTTTACTGAAGTTCATCTTATTTGTTAGCCCACTTTTGGTCATATTCACTTATAGCAACACAAAAGATTACATATTGTACATTTTCAAACATTTCCAGCCACTCACAACCTTCATTTAATCCTTTAGTATTTACTCTAATAAGCTGATACTTCACAATTAGAGTTGGAAAATCAAAATTTTCATTATAACATTCTAACATTGGACTGCGATCATCAGTTGAAAATACTATAAATGCTAACCCATTACTTTGAGTCACTCCAGCATATAAAATGTGATATTCTGACAGATTGTATGCATTACTTGATACCTTAACAGCCCATTCCTAGAAGTGACCAGCAACATTAGGGAGAACATGCAACTAATTTCTTCTTGCATATGCAGCCTGAATTGTAGTGTCACTCCACCTTTCATCAACTATTGAGGCATATTCACGTGTTAAAACTGGGAAAAAACCATCGAAATCCCCCATCGCCATAATTTTTAGAAGCCAATTGGAAAAATGTTTCAATTTTGGATTGAGAGAGTAAGTACATTGAGCAAATTCTTTATCATCACTTTCATCCAAGGCAAAAACTTGTTCATGTACACTGGAACCATCCATATCTGCTAATATTTCCTCTTCAAAATGCTCACGCCCCTCAAGAAATATGAAAAGGTATTTATATATGTTGCACTGTATCATCAGTTCGATGTTTTACAGCTCCTCCTGTGAAAATTTCTCACTCTTGTAGAGAAATTTTTCCTACTTGAAAATTGTACTAGCACCAAAGCCTTCATATCCAAGTAACAAGAGCTTTTGAATCTTCTTCTGCTTCAAGCATTCTTGGACAGAACTACTACAAAACTACTAGAGTGATTATCTGTATTTTCCCTCGATCCATGATAGTTACTTTGAGGGGTAGGTAATGATAGTAAGGATCATATCAACCTTGTTGGGAAATTAGGGCGTTTAATTCAATTTCTCTTTCATGATAATTAATTGTGAACTAATTATGATTCTTTTACTTAGATCTTATCTTTGTTAGCTTATAATGCCTTTCATTGAATCAATTATCAAAACACAAGAGACACAAAGTTTAGGCTTTTCAAGCCAGGGCCAAAACCTCTCCCTCTTGGAGAGGAAAGCCCAAAATAAATTCTTCTTATAGATCTTCCATTGACGAGTACCATAACCATGAAATAGACCCTTGACACTAGTATGCCTCCAAGACCCTTGTCACTGCTCTTCTCAGCTTCTCTAGTTGATCTCTTCTTTCTGCATTGCACTGCACCTTTACTAGGGAAGCTTGGTCCCTAGTCTAGTAGCCCCAAACTGTGTGCTTATTCTTGGCTTCCTTTGATCTTATCCTTAGCTTCCTAAAGTCTTCCTCTCGGCCTACTTCCAACATCCTTTGGACATCTTTGAAACTCAAGACCGAGCCTTTCTTCATGCTGTTGTAGCCTTCCTCTTTATTTTTATTACCTTCAGCCTCCCTGAGATATGCAAGGAAAACTTGCAGACCAAAACATAGATATGATAATACTTTCTTCCTTCGATAGCACACCTCCTTTCTTGACCTAATCACAAATCCTTTCATTACTGTATTACCTTCTTCACACATTGTTCTACACACTAGAAGAGAGACTTATCTTTTGCTGTTATAGCCTTTTGTCTAAAATGTGTGAGGTGGTATAGACCCAGAACAAAGGAAAGTATACATCTTCATTTCTTCCCAGACTAGCCTTCTATTCTCGCATCAATGTAGACCCAAACTTCACTCTTCTATCACAAACATGATCCGAAATTTCTTACACCATAATACGACAGCATCATCCTTTATATAGTGACTGGCTTTAGCTTGTAGGCCAACATGAGGCTTCTGTGTAAGCCGACTTCATCAAGGAGAATATTCACCATCTTTAAGATGACTTGCAGAGCATATTTACAAGTTATTGAAGGCATACATTTACATCAATAAATTGTCTTTATAAGTGTAACACCAATTCATATACATGACTCTAAATTATATATATTTATGAAAAGATGACAAACCCCTAAAAGACATCAAGAAGAAGTCTTTGACCTATAATAAAAAACTCCTTTCTCATGAAACCCATGATGCGCAAGTATTAAAAAATACATTTTATTATCTTTGTCTTCTTCATTACATAAATTCATAATTACAAGTCATTATGGAGACTGAAATTAGTTACATGTTCCAACATTCCCTCTTAACTAGGGAGGTATTCATAATGGTACATGGTCACTCTCAATCTGAATAATCTCATAAGAAGAATTTGGTTGGTAATCCATTTGTTATAGCATCTTATTAACCAACATTTTCATGGTGCAAGGCCTTGATTAACAACTCCATCTCTTCACAAGACCATGAACTAAAATGCTGGTGAGACCAATTATTATAGACATCTTCATCATTGTCTCTATGGTACATACTCCACCCGCATGTTCACCGAGTATGACCTCATAGGACTATTATTTTTGGGGATAGCTAATCCTCAAATAATACTCGTCCTTTCATGACTACTGTTACCTTGGATACCCTAATGCATCCCCAAAAGAGTATCAGATGCCAGATTATTATCCAATCCAACATTCTGTTTTCCAGGTGAAGACCAGAATGATACGTCTATCTCTCCCTCTTAATTAAGGAGGACATACCAATTCATATCAAGGAATTTTCTCAAGCTCCCTCTTATCCAAGGACCTGTCAAGGCTCCCTCTTAGCCAAGGGCTTGTCCAGGCTCCTCGGGACTTGCTTCCAAGTTTCTACCAGGTAAGAAACTTATTACCAACCCCCCTCTTATTCAGGGTCCTGTATCAGCAATGATGAAAACACCGAGTTGCTCATGAAGAACTACTTTCTTTGATGTCATGAATTTCTTTGTTGTTGAGGAGTCTTCATCTTTGGGATATCTTCATTAGGGCTCGAATCACCCATCACTTTTCATTTTTGTCCAAAATTTATCCATCAATATTTCATCTGGTCTACCTTCATATCATGTTGCTTTCCTTCAAACCATACTTCTTCCAAGGATCTTACATCCTGCAATATGGTTATAAACCTATGGAAGACATATACTTCCCTTTGGTTGCCCTGAATAAGCTCATCAGATATTATTCAATTATAAATATGAATACTTAAATCAAAATTTACCTTAGTGATGATCTTTCACCATGACATTCTTTTTGTATGCATTGACATCCTTTTTTATCTCCTAAAGATATTTATTGTCAAGGGTCTCTATCTTTTCCAGACTTCTATTAGAGTTCACATATCTTCCCTGGAGATCTCCTAGTCAAGTCTTCTTAGCTTCCTTGGATGTTGATTTCTTCTTTCCATTGTTGTACTTCACATGATATCTTCCTTTTTCTTTCTCCACAGTTTTATTTCATTCCTAGGAACTTCTCTTGTGTAGTTCCTTGATAATGTACAACCACCTCATATTCCATACGAGGAAATATTATGTCAATTTCATCTAGTGTAGATCATGCCCTTTTGGCAACCTGTGCATCAGAAGATTTTCTGCTTTATATTTTGATCATACTTCTAAAGATAGAAGTATACTACTTGCAACCACATGGCATGACTTCATATCATCCAATGTCAACACATATATACATCTACCTCATTGTTTTCCTTTTGATTCATCCTACAACAGATTTTCTTAGAATGAAAGAGTTTCATTTTCTTGATCTGCTTCATCAATAGGTCATCATATTCTAATCCCAAAATTTTGTAAGTTAGAATTCTTGATGAAACCTTTTTCTTTCTTCCTAACTAGTGAATCCAAAGAGGATTCCATTAGAAAATGTCAACAACTATTTCCATATTGATTATTGAATGATGACCCTTGATCTAGATGACTGCCTTACATAAATATTTTTTTCAGTGAGGTTCCTAGGAGCCACTTCTTTCATGGAACTCTTGTTGACTGTTGTGGCCTTATTCCTTGGAAGGTTTTATCAACACAATTGCCATGCAAGCTATTATACATTGCTTTGAAGCTGCCCTATTTTTGCAAAGAAGTTAGCGTCATGCTAGTGATTAATTTGAAACTATATTTTAGTGGAAAAATTCACTGTTTTTTGGTGGAATAGTTCATAATTTATTCTGATCTTTTTTTGCAAGTGTACTATTCAGGATGATAAATGTGTGGTTTACTTCAGAGGGTTCTCAGTTCTTTCTAGACACACTTTTCATCATTTGCTTTGAATACTTCTCTAGTGCTTTACCTTTATATTTTATCCCTTGCACAATTTCTCTTGAGGTCCATGTTATATTTATTGGTTGTTTCTGTGGAAACTTTTTCCTGAGGTTTTTCAAGGTAAATCTAAATGCAAAAAATACTATTTTACATATTGATATTTGTTCAAGACATTCTTGTGTGATATTTCAATTTCATAGATCTATATTTCTATTTCATTATCTATATCAATATATAAGAACAAGCCCATGGATTGTTCATGTTTCTCAAACTATGAAGTTGTTCCTTTCCTGTTGCATGTTCTTTTATATTGTTATGTTGTGATTCAAATTTCTAGTTGTGATTTCCAATTATTCTCCTACGTAGTACATTCTTTGTTAGATTATATCAAAATTTATTCTTATTGTCTTTTTATTATGTATATTGAACATATTATTTCTAGAAACTTTTGATCTTCCTAGATTTTCTATTCCTTTGGTGTATCTTTGCACCTTTAGGGGAAATTGCTAGTTTAAAGTATACTTCTTTAAAGGGTGCTAGCTCAATGGAAGAGCACCTCCTTTACAAGTAGGAGGTTGGTGGTTCGATTCCATCGTAACCTGATATTCATAGGGAATGAGGACGATCAGTTTTTGGTGACAGATGATTTTTTGACCATCACCAATGAGGTTATGGTGACATTTTTCGACCCTCACCAAAATATGAAATGGTGACGATCAACGAATGCCACCATATATATGCATCAATAGTGATGAACATTAAAGGTTCGTCACCATAAATCTTTTTTGTTGATATGAAATGGTGAGGGTCACTGTTTGTCATTATAGTCATTATTCGTGACGGGCCTTGATGTCATCAACGAGTTTATGGTGATGTTCAATGAACGTCGCTATATATATGCACCAATAGTGATGGTCAGGAAAATTCCATCACTAAAAATCATTGTTGTTCATATGAAATGGTGACGGTCACTATCCGTCATTATAATCGATATTCATCACAGACCTTGAATGTCACCACAACACATACTTTTGGCGACGCCATTATTGGTGACGTTAAGTTTTTTAGTGACAGAGGCTATTGTTCGTCACCATTGCTTATATGAAATGGTGACGGTCACTATCCGTCACTATAAATCATTATTGGTGACGGTCACTATCCATCACTATAAATCATTATTGGTGACGAACCTTGAATGTCACCACAATACCTATACTTTCGACGACGCCACCTTTTGTGACGTTAAATTTTTGGTGACGAAGGCTCTTTTGACCCTCATCAATGAGCTTATGGTGACCATTTTCGCTCATCACCAATGTCTTTTTTTCTTATAGTGTTGAATTGATTTTGATGTATATGTTGACTTATAATCCTATTTTTTTCTTGCACTAGATGCATTGATTTCAGTGTAGATGTTGATTTTTGATTTTATGTAACTAGATGTATGATGTACACTAATTTCAAAGTAATTATATTAATAGTGTGCATTTATTTTGGTGTTAGCACAAAATAATTATTTACTGTGTGCATTGATTTTTAAATTATAGTAATTCAACCATAAATAAAATACTTGAATTTTCATCTTAAATAAAATGTTCAATTACGTGAACTTGAAATGTTTGCTTCTTGAATTACAATTTTTAATTGCATTTATTCTTATTATTACCATTTTTCATCATTCAAAATTGTTAGTCACTTTGCATTCAAATAATAGAAAACAACTACCATTGAAACTTGGGGTATAACACTTTGTAATTGGAAAGAAAAAGAGACAAGGTATTAAATTTACTACAATAGCTCTTGAGTTAAATATTTGAATGGTTTATGATTTCAACCACCCTTTTTATATCATATGAAAATATCCAAAAACTAAGTGTGACAATAAAAACAGAGTATCGCAAAACTAACAGGTGTGACAATAAAAACAATTGAAGAAAATAGTTTGAGAAGCATAATAATAAAGACTATTTGTATTTTATTATATACTTATTATTCACATTTATTATTCAAAGTTACATTTCCACTTTGCATTCAAAAAATATTCATCATTTTTCATCATTCAAGTTATTAATGGACTCTATCATCTCAAAAAATTGAGGTAAATGATTAAATTTAAAATTAAACTACAAGATTAATCTTAGACAATTTTAGCATATTTAAAATGATCGAATAGGGATGAAATCTCTTGAGGTGCAAAAATTTCCCCAATTTTTACACTCAGAAAACTCAAAAAAGATGTTTGCACTAATGAAATCTCTTGAGTGCAAGCACTCAAAAAAGATATTTTCACCTAGAAAGATTTGATTTGGCTCTAAGCTTCATAGATATGGGGTTAATATGGATTTAGGCTAGTAATAATTAATAAATTATTTATTTTTTACCATAAAACTTACCTATTTTTTTTTTAACAAAAGAAAAGATGAAACTTACCTGAATGAACTCTATGTCCATAAATTATTTAAATTGAAGTGTCCAAATTTTATTATATGCCTAATGTTGTCCCTCCAAGTCCAATTTTAGAAATTATATTAGTGTAAACTACTATTAACCTTAAATATTATAGATGAAAAAATTAATGCACATATAATATTTAATATAGGAATAGACTAATTATTAAACACAATCCAATTATTAAACATTAGTCATACTATTTTTTATTAGATCTTGAATTATAGTTGTTTAAAATGCATTTTGAATGTATAGATAAATTAGCTGCCCTCAAAAACCCTTATGGCAAAGGATTTCTACATATTACATAGCTAAAACTTAGTATTCCAAAAACTCTTTGCTTATTTTTTAAACAAAATTAACTTAGCAAAAACATCTAATAGTTAAACCACTACTCTAACATATATTCAACTTTAACAACAATAAAAAAAATATGTTATTTTGCACATGGAAAAATATAAACATAATAAAATGTTTCCAAGAATTTGTGAATTGGAAAAAATTTGAAAATCCACTTTTAAAAATACTTAAAACAATAATAATAATAAAACACTCAATTTTTTGTTTTATTTATTTTCTTTAAAATATAATTTTGAATTAAATTAACAATTTTAATATCATTAAAATTATTTTGATTATATAAATTATATATCTCAACATATAATTCCAACAAACCTAACCGCAAAAAAACCAAAACAATATTCCAAGAATAAATAACCACAAAAAGACCAAAACAATATTCCAAGAATCAGCAAGCACGAGGAAAGTTTAGAAAGCAGTCTCAACTAAATAACTCCAAATAACTCCATGAATGCGCAGGAGTGTCCCACTATGCAATCGTATAGGTTAGCTGCACTGTTGTTAAAAACAACGTTAAATATCTTATTTCAATTATCACAACATGCTGTAAACTTACTAGTAAAAGCGAAAATTCAGACAAATGCGTGTACCCTATATTGGCTCGGTTCGGTATCGTCCATTTACGTCTTATATAATAGCTATAACAATAATCCCTTTGGAAGTATAGTGTTGCAATTAGCTTGGTTCTCTGAACTGAATATGGATCCCTTGAGAGCTTGAATAACCAGTGCTGGAGTACTTAGTTGCGGGAGGTGGCCTTTTGTCAGAATTATTTCAACCCAAGTCTCTCCACCGAGATGTGTTCTCAGATATTCTGCAACGGCGAGGGGAACAACTACATCCTCCTTGCTTTGAATGATATAGCATGGTGCCTGGACACGACCCAGAATTTCCCTCCAGTCACTCTCAAATACTGTTCTACCCACAAACACAGCGATTTCTGGCTTCATATTCAGCAATGTCCGGCTGAATTCATTAATTGCAGCGGGGGCATCTACACCTACAGCCAGGGGAGCGAAGCCGGAAACCCAAGCTGTGAAATTCGATTCCATGGCAGAGAGCAATTTATTTATATCTTCTTGTCCGAATCCCCCTTCATAGCCAACATCATTCAAGTATCTGCAGATTGAGTAATCTATCTATACGTCAATACATAAAAATTTCAGTTACCCGTAGGTTGAGTAATCTGTCTATATGTCAATATATGAAAATGACAGCCATGAAATCTGTCTATATGTGAATATATAAAAATGATAGCCATGAAAATAGGTATGGGGATCTTTATGTAGCTTGCAGATTTGGAAATATTTTAGGAGAGGGGCCTTTTGAGGGTCAGATTTCAGAATATTTCAAAAATTTGTCATTGAGATAAATTTAAAATATGAAATCTAAAACTATTTTTATTTAATAAAGATAAAATAAAAATAAAGTAAAGTTATTAGTATAAATATAAGAGGTAGATATAGTTTGAATGGGCAAGAACATCCACTGCTTTTTAAGAGATCATAAGTTCAAATTCAAAATAAAAAATTATAAATTCAAATTCAAAAATAATATTATGTACATTTTTATGAACTTTAACAATAAAATAATTTTCTTTTAAATAAATCTATTCTCCCACAAACTAGAAATCTCATACACTATGTCTAGGAAAATAGTTTGAACGCTTAAATAAGTTGCTCTCTCACAAGCCAGAAATCTCAGACAGTCTTATTTATTTTATTTAACTTAATAACCTTAAAAATAAATTATAATAATAATAATTATAAACCCTAATCATTTGTTAAACACACAAAAAACATTTGTTAAATACAAACCCTTTTCTACATATAAATAAATCTATTATCCCACAAACCAGAGATCTCAGACACACGGTATTGTATTTAATCTTAAAATAAATTAATATTATTATAATAAACTTTTATCTTTCTAATTTAAACACTGGAATTCAAAGGAGTATACACTGGAATTCAAAGGAGTGCATAGGTCTTTCCCATTAGCATAACTTAGTGATGTGGATTGCAGATTTCGGAAATATCACAGAATATGACGGTCTAGCTTTTGACCATTAAATTCCAGGAATTCTGGATATATTTTTGGAAATATTCTATAAAATTGCAATGGATATAGGTTGGATGGGTTTATGATGATGGTATAAGGGTGTTTAGTAAAATAGTACAATTAGTATTGAAGTAATTATTTTACTTTTATGGAATTTGAAAATTTTTAGTATAAAGATTTTAGTTATTGGTGAAGCTTATTAATGTTAAAGAATGTAATTCTAACTACTTGCTAGGTGTCGAAACCGTCAGTCCAAGTGTCCAGTTTAGTTTTTAATTAGTTCAGTTTAATCCAGTTACACTACAGTCATTTATTGTTAATGTTCCCAATGTAATCTTATTTAACTAAATCCTAATATTAAGATGAGTAATCCTCTGCTCCACTTTTTTTCAGTTTTTTAATTCTTATCAACTAATACCTATTAATTTTGGTGTTACTGTAAATCTCTATAGGATATAAAGCTCTATAGGATATAAAGCCTGGACCCAAATTAAATTCCCCGAAACTGCGTTTCAGTGGCTGTTGATTGTCCTGAGGAACTGATAAATCAGCCAACCCTATACCTCGTATCTTGTTATGTTTTGGTTAAGATACATGAAAAATATACACCAATTCAAAACGAGAGAAAAAAGAACCACAAAAACAGACGAAAAACATCAAATCTTATTATTAATTCAACCTTGGAGACGCTCCGAGCAACACCAACTTTTGAAACAAAGCAGGTCGTCTGACAGAAGCAATGCACCCGATCATGGCAGACATGGAATGACCCACGTAAACGCAGTCTTCAACTTTAAGCTCATCCAGAATAACAAAGAGGTCATCGACATAGGCATCAAAATTACTGTATCTCTTCATATCAAAGTAATCTGGATTAACACTTCCAGAGCACATCAGGTCATATAGCACAACCTTGAAATCATTTAAGAAGAATGGGAAAATAGTTTGCCATACTGACTGATCGGTGCCAAATCCATGGGAGAGAACCAGCGTACGTTCTCCCGTTCCAATCACTCTTACGTTCAAGACCTTCATTAGTTCAGATCCCTTTACAGAATATTGCATTCTTGTGGGCCTGGTAAAACAAAAAATTGAAGAGATAAAAGCTATGGAATGAATGCTAACTCTGTTAGAGAACTGGTTTTTATGCTGCACTGCTATACAACAAGCACAGGCACGCAAAACATGTCTAGTATCTTATGAAGAAATAAGATAACACGGGGGGCATTTTATAGTAGCAGAACAAGATTACGGAAACTTCCGTATTTATTGACCAAGGGTGGAAAAGTCTGATGGAGTAAATTATATGAGAAAGTTAGCTGGAATTGATAGGAATATAAATGTGAGCAGGTGTCATCCATACTTGGCACCAGCTTTTTCTGACTTAAAAAGGTTTCACATGGATAACCGACAAGCATAAGCTTGGCAGACTTCATGACAGAAATGTATGGGCCATAAGAGCAGGAAATTTTTAATTTGTGTTGCTTCTCATGAAAATATACTCTTCCTCTTCACTGTTTTATGAGGCGAGAGCCAGAGAACGTCTTTGTGTATTCATTGCTTTCAGATATTGTAACAGAGTCTTTTAGTTTTAGACGATACTTGGTATTAAAGCTATGTACGATGAAGCCATAATGCAGGCCGTTGAGATGGTTGCTGGCTGAAGGCGGCCATTCATATCATGCAATGTATGTAACGGCTTCGGAGATTGCAAGTGGATAAGCTGAAATTAAGTGCTACTTTCATTTTTTATTACAAATATTTTGTAATAATTAATTTAAAAAAATTGAAAAACTTTCAAACTCAACTAGAGGTAAAGAGAGTGAAAGATTTGCGTACTGATGTAAATATGAACCCCTCACTTAACTGTCACTCAATTTGTAAAACAACTTTTAAACATACTTCTGATATAGAAATATCGTAACCAAATGATATACATAAACCTCGGTGAAACCACACAAAATATTAAAAAAGGGTTGGCTTGGA
This sequence comes from Pinus albicaulis, assembly GCA_034641835.2. NCBI lineage: Eukaryota > Viridiplantae > Streptophyta > Pinopsida > Pinales > Pinaceae > Pinus > Pinus albicaulis. Next base: position 1,418,703,270 of record CM076581.1, on the reverse strand, counting down.
GTGGTGGATAGAAAGGGAAGAAAATATTGAAAGTTTAAATAAACTTTCAATTAATTAAATAATATATATTACTAAAATGTTTTATTATAGATAATACATATTTTTATTATATATAATTTGATTTGTAATTAAAAACTTCATTTGTATTTATCATTGTATTATTAGATACAATGAGTACAATGAGTGTTAGGTGGACTATTTAAAAACTATGAGAAATGAGAAATGTAGCTATTTCTCATTAAAATGGTCATAGATGAATGACTTACTTAAAAAATGATATTTAATATTATGCATTACCAAAACCCATTAATACTTTAAAAATATTATTATTAACTATTGCAACAAAAATATTATTATTAGTTTTGATTTTACTTGACCCTAAATAGAAATTAGGTATGTTTTGAAAATCTCTAAAAAATTGGTGGGCGTTAAGACATCAATTTTTAAAAAATATTAAAATTCATTGCAACCTTTTTTTTTCAGCAAGAAAAATACTTCTAGTTTATATAATGTACCATGCCATGTGACTTTTAATATATCAAGTACAGTATCATTTGTTAATACATATTCAAAAATTGGTTCTTTAAGTGGATCTAAACCTTTTCATTTGAAAGACATAGTATCTTCTTTCAATTTTTCTTTCCAAAAAGAAACAAAAACTGTCAAAAAAATTCAGTTTTTCTATCCCTACATAGTTCAATTCATTGTGACTTCTGCTTTCTTATAGAGTTCTTTCCTACCTGTTCCTGAAAGAAACATACATCGTGAGTCTTAAATAAAATTTACCTTACCTTCTGCACCAGGTCCAAAAGAGTTATATAACTCATAGTGCATTTCACCAAATCTGCCATTCAATCCTCTTTTGGATAATCTGTCTGCTTCGTTGTTTTTTTCTCTGTATACATGACAGAAAGTTATAGAGGTGAAATTCCGCTTCAATGCATGTATCCGCTCTAGCCAATGTGCAAGATAACCTGGATTTAATTGATTTCCCTTATTCATGTGTTCAGTAATGACTTTTGAATCTCCAAAAACCGAAAGCTCCTCCAAATAGAGTTGGTTGGCAAACCATAACAATCCCCACAGCGCTAGGAGTTCAGCCCGCATAATAGTACCTCTTCCCCCATTCCAATATATTTTGTAATGACAGTCCAGAGAGATCATGAGTCAGGCCCCACACCCACAGCTCTAACTTTGTAAAACGCCATCAAAGAAACCAGCTGGATAGTGTATTTCAAAGGGCCGTAATCTCTTCGATGTGTCACATGGAGGCTTCTACTTTAACTTTAGCTTTTCCATTGAGCTTTAGATCTAAACGCATATATTATGAGGTGTGGATGGCTACCCTTTAAATTTCTTCCTATTCGTTCCGCACCATATATGCCAATGAAATAAAAATGGAATGGCTCTTAACTGTTTCCCCCTCTGAAACCACCACCTAAGAAAGTTGACAGTGGAGCTGTACAGTGGGGTCCGTAGCTTAAGAAAGGAGCACAAAATGTTGAGGGTCTCTAGTGCAAATAAACAGCTATAAAATAGGTGATTATTATCTTCCTCCTGTTCCCCACATAGGGTGCATATACCCGGACCCTACCACCCTTTCCTTTGTAAGTTTCTCCAGGTCATATTTTTGTTCTTCCAAACAAGCCATATGAAAATAACCATTTTTACTTGTAACTTGACTTTCCACATGATCTTGAACAAGCAATCAAGTTCGTGCCCTAGATTTTTATTCATCAGTGCTATATAGGCCTCCTTTGTATTAATCTACTTCTCCATGGATGTCCCTCCCCAAGTAATTTTGTCTCCCCCAGCACCCTTTCTCAGTCCCAAACATTTTATATAGGTTATATAATTTTCCCATTCCTCCTTTCTATGTTCTTCCAGTCCTAGCTCCTTATGTGTCATTCACCTCGGGACATCATTTTCCCATTCCTTAATTATCTGGCTCATGTAAAAAATACCTCTTTGATTAATTTGTTCAATGGAATCTATGCTAAGATTTATGGTCGAACCAAGGCCAAGTAACTACTAGCTACCAATCTGAATCTTGCTTTCGTTTCCAAAGGACCATTTTAGATTCTCTGTAAATATAGGCCAGCACATACTAAAGCCTATCCAAATATTCGATCTTACCTTAACGTCCTCCCATCCCAAGATGAGGATTTCCTCAGCATCCTTTTGTCCAAGGTATTTTTGTCTTATGATCTCTTTCCATAAACCGTCTATGGTTAAACAACTCCATATTGATTTAAAGACAAGGGACATGCCAAATGTTTCAAGCTTCACTATACCCCATCCACCCTTCTCTTTTGGCTTTGTGATACACTCCACGCGAGCCAGATGAACGATTTTACGCTCTTTTCCCCCATTCCAGATGAATCTAGCAATCAATTTTTTAATCTCAGTCAACGTCTTGTTTGGAATTAAATAGATAAGGGCCCAATATATTGTGTACTATTGTAAAATCGCCCATGTCAATATGAGTCTTCCCCCCCTAAATAACCATCTAGAAGACCAGTTGTAGATCTTTCTTTGGAATTTGGTGGTTACCCATTTCCAATCTTTCGTCGTATATTTTCTCAGCTTCATCTGAAAGCCCAGGTAAGTCAAGCCCTCTCTAAGTGGTGCAATGTTAAAATTGAAATAGGCCCCCAATTCTTTAAAATCATCTACATCACCATCAGCGTAATAAATACATGATTTCCCTATACTTATCAGCATTTTCGATGCTTTGCAAAAACCGTTTAGAATGTTTTTTAGCACCTCCCAGCTGCTTCTCTGCATATAGCCAAAGATTAGGACATCGTCAAAAAAATACTGTGTCAGACATCCTTCCGTAGGGAGACTTCTACACCCCTGAAACTCCCTCGGCCCATCGCACGTTGAATCTTAATACTTAATGCATCCATAATCAGAATAAAAAGGAGGGGAGATAGCGCACAACCCTGTCTCAAACCTCGTCCCGGATGAAAAAAACTTGACGCAGTGCCATTGATGATGACAACCATTGATGTATGGGTAATGCATCCCATAATCCATGCCACCACCTCCCTATCAAGGCCAATTTTAAATAGAACGAGTCTTAAGAAGTTCCAAACAACTCTATCGTAGGCCTTATTTAGATCAATTTTCATAACAGCAGCATTCAACTTCTTCGTCTGTATGGTGTGTACAACTTCTTGAGTGATAGCCAGTGCATCGTGGATACTTCTATCCTTTAGAAACCTAGCCTGTTCCGACGTGATGTGCTTCGACAGGACCCCCTTCATTCTCTCCGCTATAATTTTTGAATTAATCTTGTATAGATTATTGCATAAGGATATTGGTCTATAGACATCAAATGTAATCTTTCCCTTCTTCTTTGGAATCAAGGTAAGAAAACTCGAGTTAATTTTTCCATGAATCCTCCTATTTTTCCTGACCTCTTCCACCATCTCGGTAATCTCTGAAATAAATTCCTCATAAGAATGGAGAAAGAAGTCTGGGGTCCATCCATCTGGACCCGAGCTCTTATCCACTGCAAATGACTTCAACACATGCTTGATCTCCTCTAAGCTAACCTTCTTTTTCATGTTTGACAGATCCTCCTCTGCGAACATTACAGGATATTCCTCAATAAAATCCATCTATGCAACTATATCCGTGACCTCCTGCTTCTCATATAGTTTCTCGAAAAAATCCACCCCATCCCTTTTTATGCTTTCCATTGTACAGATAGATTCTCCATTTACCTCAATTTCCCATATAGCATTGGCATTCCTTCTTCTAGAATCAACTTTATAGAAACATTTCGTGTTTTTATCACCACTTTGGAGCCATGTGACTCTACTGTTAAGTCTCCAGGACTACATGTCAATAAGTAGGTGAGACCTGTATTCCTCTTCTAGGGACTTTAATTTTTCCCCATAGTCAAGTGATTGTCTACCCTCCTCCACTTCCTTTAAAATCATTGACTTCTCCATCCTTATGGTTGTGATCCTATCCTTCATTTTTGCTTTCTGCCCCTTTTCCCAATTCCTCACCACCTTCTTCAAACCCCTCAGAATGTTTTATAAATAGGTCATGGCCGATATGCCTTCCATCCTCTTATGTTCTTTCAAATAATCCTTGATCAAAACATTAAGTGATTTGTTTTCCAACCAAGTTCTATTAAATTTGAATGGAGTGCCTTCTTTCCTATCTTCAAATTCCCATATGATAGAGATCGGCCTGTGGTACGATACAATGAGGTCCTCTGCTTGAGCCATAGTATTTTCCATTTTTCTTCTTAGGTCATTATTAAAATTTCATTGCAACCTAGCAAACTCTCTAACACACTATAGCCATTGATAAGCATTCAGATAATACATATGTTGAGTATATTCCCTTGAGAATCAACTTAGATTATCAATTAAAAAATATAAAAAAAAATCAACAAATCTTCGTCCACTTTAAATTGAAATAAAAAGACTTAACTAAATATAAACAATTAAAATCTTGAAATACTATAAAAATAATAATTTATAACTTTATATTAATATATATATATATATATATATATATATATATATATATATATATATATATATATATATTAAAATAACATCAAATAAAAATAAATATATTTTAATTTATCTTAAAAATAGATTTATCAAATTTATTGAAGAAAGAAAATTCTTAATATTTATATTTTAATCATTTATTTATTAAATATTAGAAAATTAATGCTAATAACATACACTTTAAAAATAATAAAAATTTAGTAATTTTTTCCAAATTTTATTTATTAATTTATTTATCTTTTCAATTTAAATTTATAAATTTCATTTATATTAAAATTTAAATCTATTTAACTTTACCAATTTCATTTATATTAAAATTTAAATAATTATACTTATTTTTATTTTTAAAAATAAAAATAACTTTTATGTTTATTGATCTTTTTACTACTATTAACCTTAAATATTATAACATTTTAGTTGATTGAAAAAATTAATACACATTTAATATGGCAGTAGGTTAATTATTATACACAATCCAATTATTAGAATCAAGTGATACAATTTTTTATTAGATAAAAAAAATTAGTTGTTTAAAATGTATTTTGAATGTATAAATGAATTAACCACCTTCAAATAGAAAGATTTAGTTAAATATAAATAATTTATATCATAAAAAAGAAATTTATATTATAAAAATAAAATATATATATATATATATATATATATATATATATATATATATATATATATATATATATATATATATAACATCAAATAAAAATAAAAATATTTTAATTTATCTTAAATATCAAATTTATAGAAAAAACAAAATTCTTAATATTTATATTTTGATCATTTATTTATTAAACATTATAAAAATAAATACTAATAAAATATTAATATATTTTAAAAAGAAAGTAAAGTTAAAATATATTTAATTTAAATAATTATATTTATTTTTATTTTTAAAAATAAAATGGATCTTTTTACTTTACGTATATTAAAATTTATTTTAATTTTTAATTTTTAAATTGATGGTTTAGATTGATTTTCAAGGAATATGCTCAGCATATGTTTAATCTAAATGTTTATTGTGTGTTAAAGAATTTGTTAAATTGCATTGACTTTTAAAAACCCACTAATTTTTTAGAAATTTTCAAAACCTATCTAATTTTAGAAAAATTACCTTATATCTTGATTATAAAAGATGTGAACTCTTGTTTTTTATCAAAACCTGAAATTCTTAAAAGTTAAATAAAATCAAAAATAATAATAATAATTTTGTTACAATGATTAATAAAAATATTTTTGTCATATATTTATCAATGATAAATATTAATGAAAACTTTAACTATATCAAACACATTAATATTTTTAATAAGACTATAGTAATTATATCATAAGTTATACCACTCATTTATATTAAATTATAAAAATAATTAATTACAATTATTTTAAATAAAAGTAAAACTTATTTATATCATAAATAAATAAATAAATTATATATATATATATATATATATAACCGAAAAACGAAATTATCATCTTCGTATAACATCACATAATTTCGTGGCAACATTACACACTATAAACACAAATTACAAATTCTACCGCAAAACTATTGAACTACAATATGTTCAATATATTTCATACCAATACGGTGCATGAAGTTGAATGGCCTCGAGGAAGCGCAAGTTCAGGAACTCGTTCGACACATAGGTCCCAATAAAGGAGCGTCTGCTTGTTTTTATGTCACTAAAGCATTACTTATGAAAATAAAAAAATATATGTTTTCAAGATATTTTTATATTTATTAATTTTATATAATTTTAAGATATTTAAAATATAATTTCACGATTATATGAATTTCTCTTCTTTTATGAAATTGATATTTAATTTAAATATTGTTAATAGATTTATTCGCAGATAATATCGGAAGCAAACCCCATTGAAGGTAGGTGGGATAAATTTGTTTTATTATTTTTTTGTATTGAATTTTTTATTGGATTTTAGCATAGCTACCAAATTTGAATTCAAATTTTAATTTGATTGGGTACGAAAAAAAATTTACTACATAAAATTTAATATGAAAAAATTCAGGACTATACATCTTATGAATATAAAGAAAGGCGAAGTTTCAAAATTTTAAATTGTCTAACTTAATAATTTTGTTATTCAAAACTTCAAAGATTCCTCTAAAATTGTTTTCAATGATGTTATAGTAGGTGCAAATAAAATTAGATATCAAGATTAATAGAAAGAACTCCTCATGTGACTATGGAATGAGAGATCCCAAATCTTTATAATTGTTGGCCAATCAATAGATAGGATAGTAGTTAATGAGAATGTTTCCTAGTAGTACATTATGAGTTAATTTCCTAATAATTAAGCAACAAAAGAACAGATCAAAGGTCATTTGAGTAGAATCTGTCTCAATATTATCCAGATTGTGTAAAAAATTTAAAACCATATAATCTGTTTTCCTAACAAAATTTTCAAAAACAAAACATTAGATTCTAACTAATCTTATTACAAATACATAATTCAATATCACTTATGATATTCAATATTAAATAATATTTTATTAAAAAAAAAAAAATTAAAAATCACCAAAATATGACTACTCTAATTTATAAAATAATGTTCACCAAATTCTCCACATAAAACAGAAAATAGTATTTCAAATACAAATTTTAAATAATAAAAAATTAACCTATACATTGATATTTAATAATTTTATATTTATATTTATTTTTTATTTTTTTTATTAAAATTTTCTTTTTTTAAATATAAAAATGAATAACATAACTTAAATTTTAAAAATCGTACATCACTTTGTCTAGAGCCCTATAGAAATTAGTTGAATACAGAGTATGTGAATCAAGCTATATTTTTTACTTTCAATCAATTTTATTTGAATTCGAAGACACATGGCCATTGTTCCTGTTTTTAGAGACTCATCGAATCAATCATTTCCTGAGACCAATTACTCGTCGTGTGCACCAGAATGAAGGCTTGTTTTGTATTCCAACTTACTTCCCTTAGACGATTGTTCATTTTCAAATTGCCAGACGCTAGACAAAAACGAGGTCAGGAATGAATATTACAAGTTTTAAATTTATTTAACAAATTTCCTTTGAGACACGTACCGAATCGAATTTCGCCGTATTAATAGACGTTTCAAACCGAACCACAGAATTTTCAAATTCTTAAGCCTAATTCAGCCAAATTTGGTAACTATGGTTTTTAGTTAATTATTTTGTATATCATATATTTTTATGGGATATGAAAAAAACATTTTTAATCTCATGAGATATGAATAAAAAAATTTCCAAATATTTTTGTTAAACCTCTTCAGAATACATTTTTCTAATAACAAAATTCTTTAATTTTCATAGATATATTTAATTTTACTCTCTAATATCTATAAACTTTCCCATCTCTTCCATCCCCCACCAAGTATTATTATTCTATTTATTGCAAAAAAAAAAAAAAAAAAAAAAAACCTTCATCAATAAACATAATAAAATATTCATAATAAAATATTTGTCAATAAAATGAAGGCTAAATAAAAAATTTTATGGCAAATTTTAGTTTATATATACATTTACTTTTTCCCAACAACATTTCATTGCAATCCTAAAAAATGAGTGTTGAAAATTCATAAGATAAACCCTTGAGTTAATGGCCTACCACTTATTGACCATAATGTCAAAATACTAAGAAATGACCAACCTAAGATATTAGAGAAGTATTTCAAGTGGTGGAGGCCTACTTCAATGCTCATTCTAACTAAATTGTAGATGTAATTATTGATAGACTTATCAAAGGAAATGAAGTATTGTATGATATAACCTTCTTAAAGAGTGGAAGCATTGTGAATTTGCAAATTTTTTTGGATTATAGTGTCAAAAAAAAACCAAAATATTAGCAAAGAGGATATATTTACCCTTTTCATAGATGTTGATAGAGGAAAAATCCCAAACAATATTAGGACCTATATTTATAAGTGGGTGCACTTACTAGTATCTTGCTAATAACTAGATGGATAGGTCACACATGGTTTTCAATGTGAAACCTCATGAAAATATTGAAATGTCACTATATGTATTGAGGGAATTGTATCTCGAGTTATTTTGGTGGAAACATGTTAACTATTGTAGATAGACTTTTGGAGTTGAATTATGTAAGTAGGTTGAAACATCTGATGTTTCAACTTTACTCTTTGTTCATTCTCAGGGACAAAAGAAGTTGCTTGAAGAATGATGTGAGAGTGTTAAGGAAATTATATGACAAAAGGACATGAATAAAGGGAGAAATTTTTTTTATTGAATTAAGGTCAAAATTAGTAGTATGTGAATAATAATAATAATAATAATTATTATTATTATTATTATTATTATTATTATTATTATTATTATTATTTTGGTCAAAATTAGCTTTCTATATTATTAAAAAAGAATTGATAATGTTACATAAAGAAGTTAAAACCACCAGAAATTAAATAATAATAAATAAATTAATATATTAATTTAAATGAGAAGAAAAAAAAAGGGTCAAACTTCATTGTTAGTATAATTAAAAAAATTATTTTATATAACTTAATATAAACAAGGTAGGGGCAGGGAAATAAATTATAAAAAATAAGATAATAGCTTACTTTAAATGAAAATAAATATCATAATATTTTTTTGTTCATATATATATATATATGTTTTTTTGACCCAAAATAACTATATATATATATATATATATATATATATATATATATATATATATATATATATATATATGATAAATTAATATAAAGAAGATAAAGGGAAGGTACATAATAACAATTAAATTAATAAATTGGTTTAAATGAAAAGAAAAATAGATTAGAATTGACTAAATGAGAGAGGAGATAAATCAAGAAGAGAGACCTAAGACCCAAGCTAATGAATAACAATTTTCCACAATTCGTTTAACTCTTAACTATATTCTCTATTAAAAAATTTCGAGTGATTTTCAATTTCAATAGTTTCACAAATGATATGAGAATGGTAACATGCATTAGAGGCCAAAAATTTGGCTTGGCCAAAGAAAACTTGGGTGATTACACTTATGGAAGTGATCAACAATTATTGATTTGGAGTTATAGTTATGGTAACATGCACCAGAAGCCAAAACTTTAGATTGGTCAAGGAAAATTGGGTGATTATAGTTATGAGAGTGATCAACAATTGTTTATTTGGAGTTATAGTTATGATGAGTGTAAATGATGTGATCTTTGAGAAAAGATTTGAACGAATAACCCATCTGCCCAATGTAGTATTTACCACAGGAGAAAGGAATTTGGTATACACAAGGGCCTCACATTGAGACGGTATTTTCCTTAACGGATCTAATCTTTATTTTAGGGTTTTAAATTGTGTAAACATGGTTCTAATGTTCTTTTCAGAAAAAAAAAAAAAAAATAGAGATATGATCAATGGTTCCCTGAATATAGGAAATAGAGAATAGGACTTGGAGAGGAGAGGGGTTGGAAGCAACATAATTAGGGTTAGTTGGGGAGCTAAAATATTTCTAGATTTGGGTTGATGAATATCCATTATCTTTAAAGGCTATCTTAAGGTGGGATTTATCTTGAACAAGGAATTGGAGCGTAGAGATATGAGAGGCTCAAGTAACTAGTATTTTGCAGAAAATAACTTTCTATGCAGGGTGATGGGGGGATTGAACATGAAGGTATTTTTTTGTATGAGCCTGGTTTCTAAAAACTTGATGAGTAAGGGTGCCATCAAGCTGACGGGAAATAAGGACATTAAGGAAACGAAGAGGTTTTTCTCTTGTATTTCCATGGTAAATTGTATGTGAGGGGATTGGTTATTGAGATGGGTAAGGAAAGAGTCCAGATAAAGGCAACCATAAGGTCATATTACAAAATTTCCATCTATAAATGAAACCAAAATTTGGGTTTAAGGGGTGGAGAATTCAAGGTGGTATTTTAAATTTTTTTCATTAGAGGTTGGCCATCACTTGGGACAGAGAAAACCTCATGGCAGTTCATTTGGGGTGTTCATGTTAGACTCCTTTGAAAGAGAAAAAAGTGGAGGAGAGGAAAAACAATGATGAGGTTAAGGGTTTATTGATCCATAAGATATAAAAACAATGCTAAGAGGCGCATGGATAAGAATTTTGGTAAATAAATATACCACATTAAAACTAACCATTAGGTCATTATTATCGAGACAAAAAGGAGTAGTTTTTTGGATGAAATCAATAGAATCTGAATGAAGGGGTGCAACCAACAAAGGCTTGGAGTTTGGTTGCAGGGAAATTAAAAATACCATGGTGGGGGACCTAACTATGGGCTAGAGTGGGATATATTTTTTTTCCGGATTTTAGGTTACCCATATATTCTAGGGGTTTAGGGAATGTGGGGGGTAATACATTTTTGGATAGAAGCGTCAATGGAGGAGGATTTGATGGTTTTAGTAACCAAGGAGGTGATAGGGGTAATGCGGTTTCTGGTGAGGGATTTATAAGAGGATGATGAAAGAGGGTTGAGTAGTTTAGATTCATGGGCAACTATGTCCATGAAAACAAAGGCATTGTCTTTATCCACTTTTAGAACAACAATTTTGGGTTTTCCAATGTTAACTATTTTCATGACTTAGCATTCTAGGGTGGTGGTTTGAGGAGAGGACAAAGTGACATAATGCAAGGCATCAATATGAAAACTACTTAATCCATCCACCCAATATGAATTTACTTATGGAATATTTCTGGCATGTTGATCAAATGCTTTCACAAAATCAAGAATAATTACTTCAATGGACATTGAAAATGGCCCAATCATGCCATAATTTTTAAGGTTATTGATTAATTGGTCCCATCATCTACATATTCCTTCTGACAAGGTCTCAAATGATCTAGCTTTCTCTTCTGTATAGTCCTAAAATTTTCTTATTGTTAAAAAGTCTCACAAGCAATTGATTATTGTTTATTTCAAGTCGAAGGCTCAAAAGTGGGCATTTTTGGTAGAAAATTCCCTAGCTTATCTTTAAGTATGGGGGCATGCATGCTTGATTTAAAAACGTGAAAATTTTTTGTGTCTTTATTTTTTTTGAAATAAAACTAATATACGAGAAGAAATAAAGTATGCTTGAAACATCCCTACAATGGCACCAAAAAGTGATGGCCCTTAGAATTTCAGCAATCATGTTGTATCCCTTAAGGTATTAGATTTAATATATTAACCTAGGGCTTGCACAAACATAAGAGGTATTATGCACTATATTGGTAAGCCACATTCCTTCTTATCTTTGAATGCATATTATTTGATGAAAGTAAATGTATCCTTGATTAGGTGAAGGGGGGAATTATATGGTGAAGTGATCACTCAAATAACTTTCAAAAAAGAAATTAATTATAGAAAACAAAGTTACAAAAATTAAATAGTATGCTATTTTACAAAAAGAGAAAACCAACTTTTAACTGCAGAGAAGTAAATATTGCAACATTGAATATCCTATTCTACTTTTGTAGAAAGGTGAACCTAATCCTACTTTTTCCATAAAAATAGTAGTAGCAACAAAATAAATTAACAATAACGTAAGAAGAAAAGTGTTCTTATAGAGATAATTGTCTCCTCTTTAATTCCCATGTTCACTAAATCATATCAACAATTATAGTTTGAGTCATTTTGAAATGAAATGCACATAACCATGGAAAAAATTCTAAACAAGAGCTATGAGGAATGTTCCCCTAGGAAGTTTTGTACTTTTGGAAAGTATTTTAGTCATACAGGACCTTCCATATTTGAATTTGGTGCAGAAAGATAATGATGAAAAGCATAAAACTTGTGAAGAAATATATTTTTATCATGTATAATTCATGAGAACAACTCAACAAATTGAATATACTAATTTCCTAAGCTTCTATTAGAACATATAAAATGCATTACTCACTAAACTAATTACATCAAAAAATGAAAGACGTGAACATTATGGAATATAAGCATAAAAAGGAAAAAGAGGAGAGTACATAGGAATATCTATATCTCTTGTGGGCGATCCCTCCCGAGGGTGCTTAAATACCTAATAAAATACAACACTAGCTATCTAGTAAGAAATACTATCATTCTATTAACCTAAATTAGCAATATATAAGTTTGAATAAATAAAGCTTAAAATCTATAATGTAATCAAAACAATGATGGTTTTTAAGCTCCTTTGGTTATTAGTTGAAGCAGAATGAACCAGATTATCCACAATGTTACACAAATTTCATTGATGTTTCAAATCCCAACAGGGATCCATCTTCAGGACTTTATTTTTGAATCAAATATTTGAAAGAAGGATTAGATATGTTAAACACACACATGGTGAACACACACAAGGAGAAAGATAAGCATGAGATGAATTTATATTAACCATAAATATGCATATATATAATACAGTAGGTGACCCTTGGTTTCCCATTCCAAGTGGTCTCTTGGACTCCATTTGTCCATTCTCCTTCCACACCTACCCATAGAGGATTAGGTGTCCAACATTCCTCCCCTTAATCTGAAGGGGTTTGTGTGAGTCCAAGAAGAGAGTTGTAATACAAATATGAAAATTATTCATGGCAACACTTGGGCTGGATGAGCTCTCTGAAATGTTGGCATAAAGAGATGGCTTAAGGATGATCACCAACACTGGAATGCTTAGTGCAGTTCTTAGAACTCTTCCAAATCTGGCAAGAAGCTAAGGTCTTCTGCTAGAGGAAGTGTTCCTCATATTTGAAGAGGGTGACCTTGAACCTAGAAGAAGGGAGTTCTACAACATGTGATGGTTTAAGGATAACCACCAACTCTAGAATGCTTGATACATTTCCTAGAACTCTTCCAAAACTAGTAAGAAGTTGAAGCCTTCTGCTAGACGAAGTGCTCTGAATTCTTTGAAGAGGAAGAATATCAACCTCGCATAGATGGTTTAAGGCTGTCCACCAAGCAAAGGCATGCTCATGGGAATCTGTGTCTCTGGCTACAACTCTGAATCTTGAATGAAAAGTTGTGGATTAGGCTCGCTTCAACTACTATGTCTCTGGCTACAACTCTGAATCTGGAATGACAGATTGTGGCTCAGGATCACTTGAACTACTGTGTCTCTGGCTACAACTCTAAATCTATAATGATAGGTTGTGACTTAGGCTCGCTTGATGTGGCTTTGAATCTTGTAGATGACCACCATTTTCCCCCTGTCATGTACAAGGTGAGATGATGGAAAAAACTCAACTGAAAGATTGTTCAATATTCTAGAACAAGTTTTGACATATGACTTAAACATCTTCTTGGTTGTTGATGCCCATTGCCAAGAAGCGATCCATCCAAGATGAATCTTTGTTCTTGTACGAGGCTTGTTTCTGAAGCATATGTGTGAATGATCCGGATTTATGCAAGAATGCAATAAAATATAGAAATAGACATAAATGCAGAGATGCAATGGAAATATTACTTCATTTCATTTATATCAAATAACTAAAATATGTTTATAGACAATGGAAATAAACTAGATAGGGTGATGGTAGCTTATCTCTGAGAAGAGATGTGGTGGCTACATGCCTCTGAACTGTGTTACAATGAGGCTCAAAGGCCTATTTATTGTTGAGAAATAATGAAAAACCCTAAACATCCAAAAAACCTAACCGTAGGAGATGAAGCGCCAAAACTATGGGCCCCGTTTGGGTAAATTGGTGTTTCAAATTCCTGGGGATATAACTTTGGCATACGATCTCCATTTGACACACATCATACATCATACCTAGTTTTCCCAAAAAACGTCGTTTAGGGCCTTAAAACGGCTCTGGAAGTTCAGGACCCGAAAAACTGCTAAAAATAATTTGTTTGGAAAATGAAAAACTAAAAGAACTGATGGTGAGGGTTCAAATGGAATAAGTGGGTGGCCACCAATATCCATGTGGCTCATTAGGGCCTCCAAATGCTTCGAAAGTTCAGGAACCGACAACTTGCTAAAAATAGTAAGATGTACTGAAAGTGAAAAACTGAAAGAACTGATGGGGTGGGTTCAAATGGAATAGGTGGGTGGCCACCAATATCCACCTAGATCATTCCTCTCTCCTTAGGAAGAAATGTTCCCCATTACATTAAGTTCCTCCATGAGAGGAAAATTCTACTAAAATTGGTATTGGATTTGTCCAAGATGTCGTGGACCTGCTGGCGGACTTGCTAGATGTGTTCGATAAAAAAAAATTCCTGAGACAGTACATGTGTGGATTATGTCTTTGTAATTGCATGATTTATGGCAATATCAGGAGGTGGTGCGCCGGGGGTCAGATTAATGGAGTGCTTGTCCGGATAGTGTAGAATAACCTCTGTGGGTGAGGAGAAAATGTCTTTGTATTCTTCCATGCCTTTGTCCATTTGTTGTTGTTGTGCAGGGGAGCCTTATTTCGAGGCTGTGGCCACAATCTTCTTCTTTCCTTGTGGGCAAATGGTAATGCAAATAAATTTCCTTATTTGGGAAACAATCTTACTGCGTTATTTTGCAATAGTCAAAGAGATGGTAGGAGGCGGTATTACCTTCGATATCCTGTACAAGTTATTTCCCAAAGTAATAATGACAACACGAGGCCTAGATTCATACACAATGTATCGCCTCCACAAGTATGGTTGGTCCAATAATGCATTAGCTACGTCAAGAGGAGCAATATCACACAATACCTCATCTGTGAATGGCTTGATGTTGTACGGAAGGTGACACTGTTGGTAGATGCGAAAATCTCTCCCTGGGTGAAGCCACCTGATGGTATACGGTTGCAGGTGTGCTATGGTTGATAGGCCAAGCCGCTTCATGACCTCTGCTGAAATGAGGTTCTTTTGGCTTCCACTATCGACAAGAAATTGTAGTGGAGAACCCTTCACCCACATCTGCAAATGGAAGAGGCGCTCTCCCTCCTTTGGATCCTCGAGATCCTCCCTTTGGATCTTGGTGGTGGCAACAATGGCACTCGGGTCTGCATCAATGTTCTGCTTTCCTTTTCATCTCCCTGGTCTAGTTCTCGCTCAGGATCATAACATGCATCTGATTCAGGTGCCTTCAGTTCGGCCACCAGCAACTGTTTGGCTCGACACTCTATTGTGTTGTGAGTGGGGTTGTTATGGAATTCACACCACTTCCCTGTGTCCTTCTTTGTATCTTTGGTGGTGGTGTTCTTAGTCGCCCCCCTTTGGCTTTGCCCCTTATTCTATGGTACAGGGGTGCCTTTCCCTAGCTTCGGATTCACGGATCCAAAATCTCTCTTTTTTTGCTTAAATTTCTACTCAATCTTTGAGACATAGCGATATGCCCTGCCAAACGAGGTAATGTCGAGGAACTCCATTTCCTCTTGAATGTATTTGTGTAGAAAACTGTGGTACTTGAGCACCAAATGTCTCTTAGAATATTTAATACCCAAATTTGTGTGCAGGGTATGGAACAAATTTGTCGGTACATGTACATATTGATCCCTTTGTTGCCGCAGTGTGGTCCATTGGATGTACTTGTCCTCATAGCTCCCCACGGGGTAATATTTTTCCTTGATGCCATCTTGGAATGAATTCCAAGTGGTTGCAACTGAGAACAAAGAGGGTTCCCCCTCGTCCTTTTTCTCACAGTAAGTTTCCCACTAGTTTTTGACATGGGGGGCGGCTTTGAGGAGTGCAAAAATAATATTTTCTCTGTCAGAGAAATCATGGACCGAGAAATACCCTTCTAGCAAATTCAAGCATATATGTACGGTGTCTACATCTAGCTGCCCTTAAAATATAGTAATGTCAAATTTTACCTGTATCTTAAGGGAGTAGTGCTTCTAAAGTGGTTTTTGGATGCAGATGCACGATAGGTGGGCAGTCGTTGAAGGATCTGAGAAAATTTATCCATCATTGCGTTCCTTTATTTCTCGAGGGCCTCCTCGAGAAATATTTTGATAGGATCTCCTACTCCCTCATCTTTCTTTTCTTCTTCCATGGGAGGTCGTTGGGGTTTGTGAGGCT
>CM076581.1:1417839448-1418086667 GCA_034641835.2 Pinus albicaulis | reverse complement strand
GAAAAATGCTTTTTTACAGTGAGAGAAATATTCAGAAAAATCAGCAAGTAAACTTTTACAACTTATCTCGTTTTCCGTGCTTAACCACCGCCTCGGAAAATGTGCAGACAGTAAAACTGAACCGACAATAAATGCTGTGCGTATTTCCTTGAAAAACGTGCCCAGAAATTACAAGATCGACGCTCCCCGCCTCTCTTTATGCAAAAATCAATAGTATAAATAAATGCTGGCCAGACGGCCCTCTCCTTGGAATGGGCAATTGGTGATAAATGCTATTGCATTTCGAAATCCTCGGCCTCTCGGATTTTTTGTGCCACAAGCAATCAACTATGCTGTGTCAGACGCATTATTTAGAAAAGCGCAGCAAAGAAAACAATAATCTCTCTCAACTCTGCCTAAACTGGTACTCTACGCTTTGGAAAATGGCAATAAGTCATTATTAGATTTGGTGATTCTGCCTTAAAATTGTGCCGAACGTTTTGAACTGCATGCAACCCCCGTCGTAGATTTCCGGCCTTGGCTTCTAAATATTGCCTTGGAATGTGTGCCAAGCCGCCGCTCTCTTCTTCCTCTCCTCACCTCTCGTAAATCTCCCTTGCTCGAAATGGATGAAGCCCCAATCTGCTCATGAAAGAATGAATGACCTTTTCCTCCTTTTCCTCCTTTAACCCAACCCTAAGTGACTTTTGGGGAATCCCTAAATCCAATGGCTGAGATAGATTGAGATCTAGGGCTGAGATTAAATGCTCATTTAAATCTCACTTTTCATTTTTTAATTCACCCCACTTTAATAAAGACCCACTTAGTCTTTTATTTCCAAAGTCACTTTTTCTTTTCTAATTTTATATTGACTTTATTTAAAGTCACTTTAACTTTAGTAACTTTATCACTTAAAGTCACTTTAAAATTAGATTTGACTTTATAACTTTATAAAGTCACTTTAGTAACTTTATCACTTAAGTCACTTTTTAATTAGATTTAACTTTATAAAAATTTATAAAGTTACTTTAGGAGAAAAATTAAATTCTTTTGGACACTTTTCCCTAGGCCAAAGATCAAAGCCTTAGGGAACCACCTGGCCTCCGGTACCAAATTTCAACACTCCCTCTTACCGAGGAAGGTGTTCCTCACCACACCCATCTTGTCTCTGAAGTAGACATGCTTGCCCCGTGGTAAGACTTTGGTAAGAATATCTGCAACCTGCTCATCAGTGGGAATATACTCAAGCTTCACAGCTCCTTTCTGAACATAGTCTCTGATGAAATGATATTTGATCCCGATATGCTTTGACCTGTCATGAAACACTGGATTCTCCGTGAGTTTAATGCAACTCTGATTATCACAGTAAATCACTGAAGGTCTCAACGGCTGACCAAATAAGCCAAACAACATCTTGCGAAGCCAGATGGCCTCACAACTAGCTAGACTGGCTGCCATATACTCTGCTTCCGCTGAACTCAATGCTAATGACTGCTGCTTTCGGCTGAACCATGACACAACTGCCGAACCCAACCCAAAACAGCACCCTGAAGTGCTCTTCCTATCAGAAGCACAACCTGCCCAATCAGAATCAGTGTAACCTGCCAATCTCACTCCATCCCCCTGCCTGTAGTCCAGATCATAAGCCACTGTCCCCTGCAAGTACCGCAAAATGTGTTTTGCAGCCACCCAGTGAACCTTCCTAGGCTCACACATAAACTGACTCATCGTGTTGACTGCAAAACAAATATCTTGTCTAGTGTTGACCAAATACATCAAGGAACCAATCAGCTGTCTGTACAATGTGGGATCCACCAACTCGGAATCTGAAGCATGAAGCTTCTTCCAGTTGGTGATCATCGGTGTCGACATGGGTCTACAATCCTCCATGTGGAATCTGTCAAGGATGTCCACAATATACTTCCCCTGTCCCAGGAAGAAATGCCCCTCCTCCTGCCACACCTCCAAACCCAAAAAGTAATGCATCAAGCCGATGTCCTTCATCTCAAACTCCGCCGCAAGATCTCTCTCGCAGTGCTCTATGAGTCTCTCTGCACCTGTAATGACTAAGTCATCCACATACAGCACCAGAATGAGAGGCTCCTCACCTATCACAATATAGTAAAGGTTCGGATCCGCCTCACTCTTTGTGAAACCCATCTCCTGCAAGTATGTATCTATCCTGGAGTACCAAGCTCTGGGAGCTTGCTTCAGGCCATAAAGGGCCTTCTTCAGTCTGCACACATGGGACACCTTCCCATGCACCTCAAAGCCCTGTGGTTGCTCAATGTACACCTCCTCCTGTATGAAGCCATTGAGAAAAGCGGTCTTCACATCCATCTGGTGGATCTTCCAACCCATCTCTGCTGCTATCGATATAATGGAGCGAATCGAAGTATATCGAGCCACGGGAGCGAAGGTCTCCCATAATCAACTCCCCTCCACCTCGGGAGAACCTCTAGCCACAACCTCGCGACCTCATCGCCGCTATCTCGCATGCTTTACTCTCAGAAGCCATCCGGGAAGTAACTACCGATTTGCTCCCCGGTGCCCCTACCACCTCCCAAACATCATTCTTCATGATAGAAGAATACTCCTCCTGCATGGCCTCTCTCCAGACCTGCTGGCTAGCTGCCTCCTCATAGCTAGAAGGCTCAGAGTCAAGGATGCTGGTAGCCATTGCCATATAGCTACAAACCTCTCAGGTGGTCTGCTCTCTCTGACCGGCCTCTTAGGCTCAGCAATAGATGTGGCATCTCTCAAGGTGTCTTGAAGCCACTTGGGCTTCCTCTTCCCTGAGTGCACTTCTCCCGCCGGAGAATAAAACTCCTCCTCCTCAACATCAGGAGCCTGAACTCCTGACTGTCTGTCTGCTGTCCTCCTGCCTGCACCTGAACCTGTAGATGCTGAGGTACCGTGTGAACCGTCCATCAGTGGACTCCCCAGTGAACTGCTCTGTGGACTGCTCTGCGTGCTGCCCATAGCACCACCCCTCTAACTCTGCGAGCCACTCCCCACTGACGGACCCGACATCGTCATAGATGTACCTCCGGATCCTCCTGATCCCTGCCCACTGGATCCCTGCGACTGACTCAACTGCTGCTGAGGGTCTGGCTGATCCAGATACTCCAACTCCCGTGACCTCCTAAAGGCCCTGTCCTCCTCGAACTTCACATCCCGCCTGACAACAACTTTCCTCTGCGCAGGAATGTAAATCCGAAAGGCCTTGGAGGTCTCACTGTAGCCCACAAAGATACCCTTCTCTCCGGTGGGCTCTAGTTTGGTCCTCTTCTCCTTGGGTATGTAGGAGTATGTGATGCACCCAAAGATACGAAGATGACCAATATCAGGCTTCTTCCCAGAAAAAGCCTCCTCCGGAGTCATGTGCCCCAAGGCACGATGCGAACTCCTGTTCTGCAAATAAACAGCTGTGTTGCAGGCCTCTGCCCACAAAAACAATGGCAACCCCTGATCATGTAACATGGCTTTGGCAGCCCCTCCGATGGATCCGTTCTTCCTCTCCGCAACCCCGTTCTGCTGGGGGTTGTAAGGAACAGTGAGCTCCCTCCTAATGCCTGCCTCCGCACAATAGTCAACAAACTCTCCAAGGGTGTACTCTCCTCCATTGTCCAACCTCAGGGACTTGATCTTCCGACCTGTCTGTGTCTCCACAAGAGCTCTGAACTCCTGAAACCGCTTGAAGACCTCACTCTTGGTCTTCAAGAAATAAATCCAGGTCCTCTTGGAGTGATCATCAATGAATAAAACATAGTACTCATATCCACTCAAGGAAACATGAGACATTCGATCGCTCACATCGGAATGAATCAAATCAAGTATCCCAGTCGCTCTGTTGTCACTGCTGGGAAAAGGGGATTTGGCAAACTTGCCCATCACACATCCTCTGCAAGTATCAAAGTGATCAGTACTGAAATCTGGCACACCTGTAGTGATCTCCCGCAAAGTCCTCAAGGCTCCATGATGCATGTGCCCCATCCTGCGGTGCCAAATCTCACACTGCTCAGAACTGCTAGCTCTGCTGTCGGTACTACTGCTCAATGCCAAAAGGGACTGAAATGCAAACTTGCACACCTTTGCATGGCGTACACCTATCACTCTAGCTGAATCAGCTGGAGTGCCCCTGGGATACATCAACACCTGTCCTCCCCTGAATAGTATCTCATATCCTCTGTCCTCCAAAGCTGAGACGGATATGAGGTTCTTCCTCATCCTTGGCACATAAAGAACATCTGACACCTTCAAGGGAGGTTTGGACTCCCTCTGAAATGTCAATGTTCCCACACCGATTGCTCTAACAACTCTGTCATCACCGAGTACTACCTCTACATCAGTGCCACTCTCTGAAAGCTCTGAGAAGTACTCACGGACTCCTGTCATGTGACGTGAAGCCCCACTGCCCACATACCAGATACCCGAAGATGCTCCGCTAATCGAGGGAAATGCATGCTCCCTCTGAACCTCTATGGCAGATAATCCTGCACTAGAAGACTCACACGCAATGAACCCAAACTCCCGGTCAAAGCGATCTGCAAAGTCCTCAACCTCTGCTGAAGCTGCCATGCTCTGGTTCTTCCCCTTCTTCTTTTTCTTCTCCGGACACACAACTGCATAGTGTCCCATCTTCTGACAATTCCAACACTTCACTTTGGAATAGTCCTTCTGTGTGTTATCCTGTTTACCTTTACTTTTGCCTTTGCCCCCACCATTGCTTGTGGAAGCCTGCTTCTTCCCTTTGCCTTTCTTGCGTCCTGCCAACAGTGCTACATCCTCATCCTGCTCAACCGGCTTGGCTGCCCCAAGCTGACCTTTCCTGATCTCTGTCTGAATGCAATCATCCCAAAACCTCTCCCATGTGGGAAGGGTCTCACGTGCACAAACCCCATCAGCAAAGTTCATCCATGAACGGGGGAGGCCATTCACTACAATCCGCACCAACTCAGTGGGTGGAATGGCCTCTCCAATCGCTGCCAACTCATCTCTCACATTAGTAATCTTTGTGAGATATCCAGCTGCACTATCAGCCTTAGCCATCTTAATGTTCTTCAGCTTCTCCTTCAGGACCATTTTCCGGTTCTCATTGGTACTCTGGTAGAGGTTGGTCAATGCTGACCACATCTCATGGGCATTTCTCTTTCCTCTCACATGAGGAATGCAATGGTCCTTGATTCCGTCTAGAATCAGTCTCTTACCCTTGTTGTTCTTTCTGTTATATGCTGCCAACTGAACAGAATCAGTAGGCACATTAACAGGCTGCTGTGTGGTATGAACCATGATATCCCAGACTTCCGCCTCCTCAAAGATACTCTGCATTCTCTCCTTCCAAACACTGTAATTTGTATGCCCATCCAGCCTATCCTCCACCCTCAATTGAGAGTACTAGAAGACCAACATTTCCTTGTGGCTCACAAAAATTAGACATTTCTCGTGGACGTGGCAAGGGGCCAGCCAGATAAAATATATTTGTTGTTTACTATTTTCTATTTGTTGTTGACAATTGAACAGTTGAAACTTGACTCTTTCTGATTTCATATATTTAATGACAATTTAAGTTTGAAGTTTGAATTTGAAAGGTGAAACTTTGAAGTTGGCATTTATAAGTTTACTGTTTACAAGTCATTATGAATTATGAATATGATGCTTCATGAAAGTTATATGGTGATCAATGAATCAATGATGATAAATGTTATATAATATCAATGATGATAAATGTTATATATTGAATTTTGAAATCAAGGAATCAATGATGATAAATGTTATATATCAATGATGATAAATGTATATTGAATTTTGAAATCAATGAATCAATGATGATAAATGTTAGATATTGAAATTTGAAATCAATGATGATAAATGTTATATATCAATGATGATAAAGGTTATATATTGAATTTTGAAAGCTTGAAACCTTCAGATTGATGATTTGCGAGACTCAAGAGTCAATATGTTGTCTGCTTCCAACTCGTGGGCGTGGTTGATGAAGATTATAACTTCTAGATGATTGATGTTATATGATTCAATCTATGTTTTTATGTTTTTTATGTCTAAGTCATCATTCTACCTGTTTTTGTTGACATATATGCATCAAAATATAAAAAATATAAAAAATATTAAAATATATATATATATATATAAAAACGCTCCCGAAAACGCTCCAGACCCAAAAAATTTTAAAAATGGCGCTCCGCGCTTCGCTCCCGCTTCCAAGTAACCTTGGTTTGGCCCCTAAACTCTTCCTTCTCGGCCTCCTGAGATGTGAAGTCAATTTGTTGTACTATCTTTGTGATTTACACCGAAATTGATAAGGAAAAATGAAGTTTCAGACTTGTATTTATAGTGATTTCGTCATAATTGAAGAGACACGTCCGTTTGAAGTGAGTCCGACTTAATATGACTGTGCACAGGTCAGCTCAAGGGCCAGATATATACCTTTAACTTGTAAAGTTCATATCTCCCAAACTATTTGGAGTTTTGGGGTGTGTAAGGTCTCATTGGAAAGAGGAAAAAATCCTCTTTAGGATGGACTAGGTCACATGTTGAAAGGTTGCCTCTAAGGTTGGAAAAATTATTTTTCTTTGTGACTGTCCTTAAATTTTATGCATAAAATGTTTGGGACAGCATAGGGAATGTTTGGGACAATGTGGCTTCTTCATTGTTATCAATATCACATAGGATCATAGAGTCATTATGTAGGAGCACAGCATTCAAGTAGCATCATGTATCAACAATGTCATCATATATTAGTGCAGTGATATGTCATAGTGCAACCTTAATTAATTTGTCAAAAGCTCCAAAGCAGTCCTCCAATTATGTGAAAGTGTGGTCATTCTTCAAGTTTGACATCATCACGTGTATGACTTCATCAATTATAATTCTCCACTTCAAGGCTTGTATATTGGCACCTATGGTCTAGATCACCAATCAAGTTATCATAGTTAGTTAGTTCAAGGACTTGTTTGGGCAAGACTTCTTCATTAGTGGCCTGACATCTTCATTGATGGCATTGTTATCAACCAAGAGTTATGGCATCATCATCTGGAACAAGGCATCTCAAGAATATTGACATCTCAATCAAAGTCATATTGACATCTCAGTCGAAGTCATATTGACATCAATGACAACCTTGATTAACAGAACGTGTGAGGGATTACGCTAGGCTGATGCGGGTCTACGCAAAGCTGGTTGAACAACTAGCTTTTCAGAGGCAATCAAGTGTCGGGATTGCAGGGAGAGAGTGTAAATTTCGCTAGAAAATTTTGGCCAACATTTCTCTTGGATAAATTCACCATTTTTGCGATATTTATTGTACTTGGAATTTCTCACTACTGCTTAATAATAAAAACCCTCAGTTGCTGCACTGGTTTTCCCTAGTTGGGTTTTTCCAGGGACTTTGATCCAAAAATAAAGGTGTCATATTTTTTTTGTGTGTGCCAATATTTTCTCAGTTTCCAATGTATCTTCCATAGTACTTTTATTTGTGAAGATTGCAGTGTTATTAATTCGTCGTTGTTGTAAGCAATAAATTTCTAAACTAATTAACAGTTAGAAGAATTAATTCCAATTGTTACAATAGAAATTTCAGAGATGAAATTTTCACATGGTATCAGAGCAATTTTCATCAGACTGGGAAGCTCAGAAGCGGAAGAAGAAGTTCGTTGTTCAAAGGGAGCAGTGTTAAATTTTCTGTGGGCTTTATTGTTCTTTGCTTTAGATAATTCAATTATTCACTTCAATATTAAATTCACCCCATAGCATCATAACATTATTCATATTTACAACATTATTTAGCAGCGTATGCAATTATATAGAAAGAACAATATCATCATAAATGCAGCAGAACATAAAGGAACAATAGAAGAAAAACATTTACACATAGAGACACCAAGATTGGTCGGAGACCAAGGCAAAACCCACTACGGGGCAAACCCTTTCAAATTCTTCTTATTAGATTGTCATTGAACAATTCAACAAAAGAGAGTACGATGATCCATATCTTCATCCATACAACTATCTAGCAACATCAACTAGACAATATTCATGAAGATGATCACAACAAAATCAATCTAACCAGATCCAAAAGACGATTAGTACTAATCAGATATCATTTCACCAAACTAGAGTCAACTTCAGTGATCTGCAGCCAACTGCAGTCAACTGTGGCAATTGACGAAAAACGAACACTACTTTCCAACTACAGGGAAGACATGTTGTGCGTCCAACTAAAAGGCTTCAGCCGCAAGGATGATTCAGCGAACGTGCGGTTGCAACCGAGATTTATTCGTGAGATGTCTGTGGTAGAGACCCAAAACCCTAAAACATAGATGCAAGCTTCGGACCTTGCAATTTCACCTTTGTGCAAACCAATTTTCCGCAGACCTACCTCAAACCTATACGAACCAAAACCAAGGAAGAGAATAGAAGAATAATCCAAGATGATTGTCCAAATGAGGGTCAATTGACTTATATTTATAGCCTTCCAAGGGAGTCCAATTTGTTTTAGGGCCGACCTGATCAAATATGCACATGTGGGGCTTAATTCAAAATTACACTTTCCCTTGTCCAAATTGAGCACTTCAATAGTCAAAATTAGTCCTCTCGAAAAGATGAATATCGTCCCATGGTTGGAATTTATCACTAAGTTGCCAAATTAACACTCCCTCTCACCTAGGGAGAAATTCCAACTGCATCATGTAATCAAATCATATCATCATGTCATCAAATCGTATCCAATCTCAAGTATCTCCTCATCAAATGTCATCACTACTCATCTCTACTCATTTATGCTTATCTCTTGATTGTAACTACGTCCTACATGCATTCCAACTAGCAATTGTAAGAAGGATCCTACAAGTGGGGAAAGGATGAACCACATCCCACCGACATGTCAAGCATCGATCGTAGGTAATTAGCATCCTACATGTGGGGAAAGGATGTACCACGTCCCACCGACATGTCCATATGTGACAACAAGTAGATGCCTATAAGCATCTCTCAGTGCAGTATCTGCAAAAGAAGGTGAACCACTCATCCTGCTCATATGCCATAGGAGAAGGTGAACCACTCATCCTATGCATATCTCATCAATCGTAGGGGAAGGTGAACCACTCACCCTACACACATGACAACCATCATAGGAGAAGGTGAACCACTCACCCTATGTGTCATATATCATCATGAGGTATCAAAGAGGAGTTCCACACCTTGTGAGGATAATTTCCATCAACAGCATCAGGAGGAAGTGTAGCCAGTTCTGGGTTGTGCAGAGGAGGAGACTGCGTAGGGGAGGGCGCAGTGCAGAAAGGATTTGGTTGTTCCGAGAGGTGATAAGAAAGGGAGTTGCAGCTGAGATTTGGTGGGGAGGATTGGAGCTTCCTAACAGGGATTTTTGTGGCATTTTGGAGACTTCCAACAGCAAGATTTACAGGACGATCGATTTACCCAGTAGTGCAGTGAGCCAAGCCCAAGAGGGCCAATTTTCGAGGTCAAGCTTTAGGCGAACCCTTTCTGGGTTTATTGAGGACAAACAAAGATTAATTTGGCAGAATTTTTTCGGCAGATTTGAGGTGTCAAATAGAGATCCTAACTCAGCTAGCAGCTAGAGGAGCTAGGGGAAATTGGGCCGAAATGCCAAGGTCAACATTTGGCCAATTCCTTCGTGGGTTTTTGTGGGTTTCTTCAATAGATTCCGGGATTAAAGTCCCTGATTTTTTGAGTAGTGTAGCATGCCCTAGTGGCATTTCTTCAGGAGCAGCAACAACATTTCTAGCAAATTGCAATGCAAAGCTATAGCCATACAACATACCATCAATGGGGGATTTCAGCATTGATTAAGAGGGCTTCTCTAGCTTACGTTGAGCAAGCCCAGGTGCCTTCATTCCAGCACCTCCATTATACTCATTTCTAGAAAATTAATAAAATGGCTCAACAGTATTTTATGGCTCCGTTGGTGTTTTGATGTTTTTGTTTTGTTGTCTCCTTAATATCTTTTAGCCTGTTATTTCTGTTATTTTTGTAGGAATTTACAGGGTAAGTTCCTTAGATCAAGAACCAAAGGTCACTGCTCACAAACAGATCACAAATCAGTACACCAGTATAATCACGTGGTTAAAACCCTCAAAAAGGGAAACAGTCCACGGCCTGAGCCAATGCGGCCACTTCAGGCAATTTATTAATATAAAAAGAAAAGTTACATTTGTTTCTCTCATAAACGGTTACCGAACAAATGACCCTCCATGCTCTTTAAAAAGAGATCATGGACCAATCGGGTGTTAAGCCACGGATCAAGTGTCGTTAATACCGAGGTGAGAGATAACCGTCGGATCACTACAAATCGTGACCGTCAGATTATAAGTTACAAATGTACATAGTAAAGAAACACACTTTACCTAACTCTACACTAGACTAAATTATTCTTAACTATTTCCTATGTGTCGGAATATCCTAACATCCCCCCTTAAGAACAACTTGGAATAGGATTGAAGGATTTACAAAGGTGACACAAAAGGAGCCTATTTCCTATCTGTCGAAATATCATAACATCCCCCCTTAAGAACAAATTGGGATAGGATTGAAGGATTTACAAAAGTAACACAATTGGAGAAAGAAGGAGGCATTAGAGCCTTTCCCCCCTTAATGACAACTTTCCTAAACTCCAAGCATGGATCGAAGTTTGGTAAACTTCGCTTCTGTGAGAGCCTTCGTAAAGATATCGGCTACTTGATCATTGGTTGGACAATACTGCACTTCAAGAACACGATCATGAATGAGCTTTCTGATGAAGTGTATGTGGAGTTCAATGTGTTTCATACGCTGATGCTAAACTAGATCTTTACATAGCTGAATGGAACTCTGATTATCACACCAAAGTGTAGTTGGATGCTGCTGATGAAGACCAAATTCAGACAGAATCTGACGAAGCCACATGGCTTCCTTGCTGGCTTCAACTACACCACGATACTCTACTTCTGCTGAAGAAAAAGAGATGGCACTTTGTTTCTGACAAGACCAAGTAATAGGTCCTGAACCAAGAGTGAATACATATCCTGCAGTAGACTTTCGATCATCAAGGTCACTAGCCCAATCAGAATCAGTGAAACCAATCAACAATGGAGATGCTCCTGCACTGTAATGAATCCCGAACTCAACTGTACCTCGAATATATCGAAGTATTCTTTTAGCTGCTTTCCAGTGACTTTCATGAGGTTGGTGCATAAACAGAGCAACAAGTCCAACGGCAAAGGAAAGGTCAGGACAGGTGTGGGTTAGATACAGAATTTTACCAACAAGTTGACGATATAAGGTAGCATCAACTTCAGGGGTAGTACAAGTGACTAAAAGCTTGACTCCAGACTGAAAGGGAGAAGGGGCTGGCTTACAGTCTTCCATGTGAAAGTGGTGTAGAAGATCACAGGCATACTTGGACTGAGAGAGGGTAATGCCTTCCTTGGATTGCAAGACTTGAAGACCAAGGAAATAATGCAAGTGTCCCAAGTCTGTCATTTCAAACTTCTTTTTGAAGCTAGACTTCACATGGTTTATATGGTTTGGATCACTACCAGTAAGGATAAGATCATCAACATAAAGAACAAGGATGGTGAAGGACTTACCCACTTTCTTGGTGTAGATGGTGTCGTCAAAATGAAACCTAGAAAAGCCATTATCTAATAGAAATATATGCATTTTGGCATACCAAGCCCAACGAGCTCGTTTGGGACCATAGAGAGACTTCCTAAGGTGACAAACAAGGCTAAAGTCATTTTGGATAAAGCCAGGGGGTTGTTCCATGTAGATTTCTTCATGTAAATCTCCATGTAAGAAGGCAGATTTAACATCCATCTGATGGACTTCCCATTTAAAGGAAGCAGCAAGGGAAAGAACAAGGCGGATAGAATTCATTTTGGCAACAGGGGAGAAGGTTTCGGTATAGTCAATGACTTCAACTTGTGAAAATCCTTTAGCGACAAGACAAGCTTTATGTCTATCCTCTTTTCAATCTAGTCCATACTTTGTTTTGTAAACCCATCTGCATCTGACAAGTTTTCTTCCTTTTGGAAGAGGAACAAGATCCCAAGTATCATTCGCCAATAACGAACGATATTCTTCATTCATAGCTTCATCCCAAGCTGGATGACCGGAGGCTTCTTCAAAGGTTTCTGGATCAGGATTTTGGAACTTGAGCCAATAAGGAAGAAGCTCTTTTGAACTGAGAACGTGTACGCCGTCGATCGACAGGGTCACCTACAAGAGAACTTGCTGCATCCTAAGTAGAGCGGACCCATCTTGGAAGCAGTGGAGTATAAGGAACAATTTCACGAGGTGGAGGAGGATTGTCATCCTCGTTGTCATCATCTGAACTATAAGGAATGCTATTAAAAATAGCAGAGAGAGAGAGAGCTGGCACATATGCCGAATCAAGCTCGCAGGCCAAAGGTGGCACACCCGCCGAACTAGGCTCGCAAGCCGATATATTATCATCAAACTTTACATCTCTTCTAATGATTATATTTTTGGATTTTGGTCGAAGAAGTCTATATCCTTTGACATCTTCAGAATATCCAACAAAAATACATTTTTCACTCTTAGGTTCTAAGGCTTTATGTTTCGCATCTAGAATATGGGCCCAAGCATCACTTCCAAAAACACAAAAGTGATTTACATCGGGTTTGATTGAGCTCCAAGCTTCTTCTGGAGTTATATTCTTTAAAACCTTAGTAGGAGTGTGATTTACTATGTAATTTGCACAGTTAATGGCTTTTGCCCAAAAATTGAGACCAAGTCCTTTAGATTGAAGCATACAATTAGCCATTTCTTTTAAGGTGCGATTCTTCCTTTCAGCTACACCATTTTGTTGTGGAGTATATGGAATAGTATGTTGCAATTGAATGCCATGCTCAGTGCAGAAGTTGATAAATTTGTTGTTAACATATTCTCCTCCATTGTCTGATCTTAACTTAAGAATTTGATGTCAAGATTGTTTCTCAACAAAGGCCTTAAAGGCCAAGAACATGTTAAAAACTTCACTCTTGAGTTTTAAGAAGTATACCCAAGTGCGTCTAGAAAAATCATCAATGAAAGTTAAGAAGTACTTGCAACCAGAGAAAGAAACAACAGGAAGTGGACCACATAAATCACTGTGCACAAGCTGCAAAGGGGCTGAAGTGTGCCAAGAGGCACGTTTGTCAAAACTATCTCGATGATGTTTTCCGAGTACACATCCAGAGCAAACACCACCTCGACAAGATACCATAGGAAGGCCCATCACCATATTTTCCTTACATAGAGTTTGAAGAGAGCGATAGTTTAAGTGACCAAATCGCTCATGCCAAAGTTTGCTCACATCATCATTATGAGCAACAAAAACAGAGGGAAGACATGATGACCCAAAGTTGTCAAACTTATACAACCTTGTGGAATCATCAGCAATGCCAGTAGCTAAAATATGTTTAGGATCTTTGAGGTGTTTGATTACAACATCATGAGGTGAGAATTCTATTATTTTCCCTTCACCTGAATGAGTTATCTGATAAACAGATAGAAGGTTGCATGACAAGGTAGGAACACATAGTACATCATTAAACTGACCATTATCTAGATGAATGGTTCCATATCCTACAACACTAAGAGATCTATCATCACCAACATAAATATGTTTGGTGTTACAATCATTTAAAGAAGAAAACATGGATTTTTTTTTAGCCGTGTGGTAAGAAGCTCCAGAATCAATGAGCCACTCATGAGAAGGAGAAGAAGAAGATGCATTTAATGCATAACCAGATCTTGATGTTTGACAACCACAAGCAGAAAGTGCCATGCCTGAAGATGAAGGTGAAGAGTGCTCCAAATTGATGTGCTTCTTCATCATTGCTTCTAAGGCATCCATATTCTTAAAACATTTGGACTCTATATGGCCATCCCGATTGCAAAAGTTGCAATGTCTATCTGTCTTCTTCCCTTTGTTTTGATTTGCCTTATTATTTTGGTGATTTGATTTTTCAGTTTGCAGCTGAAATTGCTTAGGGCCCTTCTTTGGTTTAGGAGCATATTTTTTAGGATATGGCTTCTTGGGATTATTTTGATATGGTTGTTGTTGGGCTGCTAAGGCTTTCTTAGAAGCATTTCCAGCAGTGATAAGACCAAGGTGTAAAAGTTTTTCTTGTTCTCTTATCAAAGAATCGCAAAAGGCATCAAAAGAGGGATTCTTGTAGGTGGTTCCTGAAGAAATGATGGCTTCTCTAGTGGAATGGAAGGCGGAAACAATTACAGAGTATGCAGGGCCAAGCTTAGCAAGAATGCAATAGATGAGGCTACCATCATCCTTTTTTATCTTACAACCTTCTAAAAGAATTCAGAGGGTCTTGAATTTGGACAAAAAATCTTCAATGGAGGAGAAATTATTGGGGTCCAAAGTAAGCAACTCATTTTCAAGCTAGTGAATGAATGCCAAAAACAATTTTTAGCTTTTCCAGGGCTTCATCAGGGGTGTCAATGTCAAGAATATGAAATCGAAGATCTTGAGTAATGGACATTCCTATCAACCCTTGTGCTTGATCTTGTTTATTTTCCCATTTAGCAACTTTATCATCATCGAAAGGTTTAGTTTCTTGTCCTGTGGCTATTCTAAAAAAGCCCTTTACTTCTAAGTATATTTACCATGTGAGGTAGCCATTGGAAATAATTGGTGCTATTAAGAATAACCGGGCATGCATTTTCCATTTTTTTAATTTTTTTTAAAGACTGAAGCTGAGAAAAGCTGAAACTAAATGCTCCAATGGAAAGATCTCGAAAAATTAGGCTGTTTCAAAAAAAATGGCTCAAAAAACGGCTTCCGGATGAAGAAGTTATGCCTTTTGAAAAATCTGAGTTGTATATGCCGAATAGTTACGGAAACGGGATGAAGTGCGGCTTTTTTTTTAAATTCCGCCCCTTTGAACAAATTTTTTTTACAAAAGAAGCTTGAGAAGCAGACTTGAACCCAAGACCTCTATTCTCATAAACTAACCCCTCACCAAGTGAGATAGTAAAAGGATCACGTTATTGTATGAAAGGAGGAAGGGGGTTGTTACTCTTCAATGTGCATGCCTTTTCCTGCACAAAAAAACACAAAAACCGAGCAAAAAAAAAAACGAAATGCAAAGCCTTATGGCAGAATGTTAGATTTTCAGTTGGCCTTACCGGCAACTATCACTTTTTTCACTATTTCTGATTTCCCGAGATCGCACAAAGACCCGCGCATACGTAGCAAAAAAAAATCTCTTTTTCCTGTTTCTGATTTGCCGAGATTGCACGCAGCGCACAACAAAGAGCATACACAGAAAAGAGGGTATAGATCCGGCAAATAATTAAAATCTTAATACCGAAAATAAACAAAAAAAACCGAAATAAGCAGAACTATTAACAAATATAACTGCAAAATAGATGCTTTATACCTCCAGATCTAAACTGTCATAACTTGGGCAACCGGAAACCTTTTCGCATGAAACGAAAGGCGTTTCTCACTGTAACAGATACTCCAAACACAACCGAGCAGTTCTCCACGCCCAAAAATGTTCAGAAATAGTAGATCTACAAAACGGCATTCGCATGCAGTCAAACCAGCTTCGGATTTTGATCAACAACGGATGCGGCCCTCATAATGGCTTCGATACCATGTAGGAATTTACAGGGTAAGTTCCTTAGATTAAGAACCAAAGGTCACTGCTCACAAACAGATCACAAATCAATACACCAATATAATCACGTGGTTAAAACCCTCAAAGAGGGAAACAGTCCACGGCCTGAGCCAACGCGACCACTTCAGGCAATTTATTAATATAAAAAAAAAAGTTACATATGTTTCTCTCATAAACGGTTACCGAACAAATGACCCTCCATGCTCTTTAAATAGAGATCATGGACCAATCGGGTGTTAAGCCACGAATCAAGTGTCATTAATACCAAGGTGAGAGATAACCGTCGGATCACTACAAATCGTGACCGTCGGATTATAAGTTACAAATGTACATGGTAAAGAAACACACTTTACCTAACTCTACACTAGACTAAGTTATTCTTAACTATTTCCTATGTGTCGGAATATCCTAACAATTTTCCCATTTGAGATATTATAGTGGTATCAGAGCTTTGTTCTTGGCACAGCCATGGGGATCTTTTGCTATGAACAAAGAGGGTAGGCAGTAGAGGTGGCAAATATGGGGGAGTCAACGAGCAAAGGGGAATCAACATTTGGTAGCGTCTTTAAGGCCCTAAATTATTGAGCCAAAGAACAAAAGGGAATGTTTGAAGGACTCAAGTAACATAATAGGGATAAGATCATCCATCATGAATTCCTAATTGGGGAGACTTTGGGGATCTCACAACAGTGTGACCACCCTTTACCAGCCACTCACCCGCCCGCCTTCAGTAGGCCAACCAGGATCACGATGCCTACATTCTTACCTCCAGTACCGAGTGAGCAAGGTAGGCGGCATGATCATATACCCATGGAAGATTATTTTCGAGAATGGCAGTCCATGGGGGAAAACTTCAGAGCAGCTTTGTCCTTCAGAAATTACTACCAGCTTAGGTGGGATGAAGAAGGAAGGAACAGTGGGAGGTCTAGCACACAGAGTTTAGATAGCACAAAGAGTTTAGAGTTGCAACATACCATTGGGAGGACACCTTTTCCCACGTATGACGGATCCACTGATTGACGGCTCAGGATCGGGTGGAAAAGATGGATACCTCTTTCCAGCTTGACCGAATAACGAGGGAGGAAGCCATCAAAATGGCTACCTCGCACTTGGAGGATGAAGGCACACAAGATTGTGGGGAGCTCGTAGATACACCTAGTGTGACGTAGGACTCACCCTTGTTGGAGACTTCCTTGACCATGTCGGTTGACATCTTAGTGGAGAGAGTAGAGCCATCCATTGAGGTGATGATTGGAGTCGTGTCTGAGTTTCTGGGTGATAATCGCATGCAACAGATGAGTGAGGTGCCAGAAGATGTATCCACCTTTGATGAGGCACTAAGAGATACAGAGGTAGGGCAGGAGGACATTCCTTTTGTATGTCAGGATGAGGACTCTTCTTTGGATGAGTCCATGGGGTCATATGAGGTTGCTTATGGGGAGCATGAGCAGTCATGCAGAGTTGATGACAGTAGGCCAGTGTCGTATTCCAGTGTGCATGTGGTATCAGGGGACTCTTTGGTAGATATTTAGGATGATGAGTCACTTGTAATGATTCAGCCGAAGCAACTTATGGTACAACTAGAGGGCACATCAGAGTGTCGGAGCAGCTCCCTTCAGGCATATATAGATGGGGCTAACAACACGGTTGGGTCACCTTTGGCCATTGGAGAGAGAGAGACGGAGCTACCTAGTCAAATCTCATGCATTGACTTAGATAGCGGGATTAGACGATCTGAGTTGCACAGGGTACAACATCTACATGTCAGGGTTGCTCTAGGTGCAAGATTTCACGCATTTGATTGCTCTCTTAGGGTTGGATGGCGAGAGATTCTGAGTTAGTACTCGGTGGAGTGGGTTATGGAGATGGTGATGCACCGAGGTTTAGCTCAGCGGGAGCTTCCAGGGACTGGGGTTACCAGAAGCTCGGACTGGCATTGGGATCCGAGCAGGACTACCCATCACTTCCCAGGTATGCTAGTTGAATACGACCTAGAGGGTACAGTTGACCTAGAAATTGAGCGTACAAATTCAACAGGGGAGTTTCAACCAACACTAGTGTCCAACTAGTTTAGGTACAAACTTCTTGAGTTGTCTTGGTACGAGGATTGTACACAAGATCACAGGATGATCAGCATACTCTGGCAAGAGTTTGACAAAGGAGGGTGCATTGGTAGGCCACTAGACAGTGCCTTGTATGGAGCTGGGGATTCTTCGCATTTGTTTGGGGCACAGAGGACACAGAGGAGCAGAGTAGGATTGGCATCGCTACTGGTACCTAGAGAGATTCACTTCTTGGGTCCCTCAGGGAGGATTTGGAAGGGAGATCCATTCATTGGAGAGTACGGCAAGGCAGCAATGGAGGTGATGGTACCGTTCGAGTATGGACCGACGCATATGGATACAGCCTTAGGACATCACACCCTAGGACGTGTAGGAGCATCCATCATTGGGCAGTGGTCTGTAGATGGGCATGGAGATGCATGGGGGTGTGTTGTAGTATTTCGGACTGCGTTGTGGACTAGGAGTGCTTCCCATCACATTGAGTACATGCATGGAGTGACAGGTGCAGTGACGCAGGATGGACACATGATGGTACAAGACGGTATAGCTGTTGCCGGGGGTATCCATTGGTGTACACGGGCAGGTTGTGGCATACAGTGGCAGGTTGAGGAGTGCGGTGATTCTTGGTGGTATGCAGTGACACATGATGCGAAGCAGTGGGCTCTTGGAGCGTTGCCTCCAAAGAGACATATGGACAGGCGCAGTGGGTGTACCATGGGATGCAGCTCACCTAGGATCGATGAGGATCTTGTTGAGCATCTGGAGACGCCACGTTTAGCGGAGATAGGACTACAAGGGTGTTATCAACAGATCCGAGGCAGAGAGAGTGTCATCTGGAGGATTACTCTTAAGCATTCAGGTACTCTTGGTCACACCCTTTGGGACATACCTACCCATCATCCTCCACTATTGCTTATGGTCGTGGAGTGTTTGGTTGGTGCCCCTTGACACTGTCCATTCAGGCAACAGGGCATGGAAGGCTCACCCTAGACAGTTGGATGAGATACCGCATGTCATGAACCGAGAGGAGACTCTCCAATTGAGACACTTGGTAGGTGCACGAGCTTACGAGTCCAGTCTTAGGGATGCCATGGTTGATTGCCAAGGTAGCATATGTTCCACCCTTGGGCTCACACTTGAAGGACGGTGGATGGTAGATTTTGTCTATAGAAGGGTACCCAGTCTCCGAGAAGTATCCAAGTGTATCAGCAGGATTTGTGATAGTGGGTATCACGACGTGGTATGGGAGGAGTAGGGCAGGTACGCATGCGTGGGACAGACTCCTGATACTTGGGGTCCACCCAGAGGATACATATAGGGGTCAGAGATGAGGGCCAGATGGGTTCTAGTAGGTAGCAGCGCTACGCAGTAGCCTCCCACGGGGAGTAGGAGTTGTGAGCTCCCCATATGGTTGTGGGATACAAGGGTTTGTTGGGCAGGTGGATCACTCCATTTTTGTGATGAGCAAGGAAAAAGAAGACGGTGATCCAGTCCACCTTGAGTTTGACACGTGGGGGAGCAATAAGACCTCCATTGCATGGCGAGGCAGACTTATCATGTTGTTGCTCAGGGTCATGATAGACAGTGGAGGGTTAGATATCAACATCATAGATATGCCTCAGCAGGATGAGGAGCGACATCATGGTGGCACCTCTACGAGATTAGCAGGGGACCAAAGCATTACAACTCTACACAACCCAATAACCTCTAGGGGTGAACTGTATACTACATGGGAAGATCATGTAGATCTTGTAGAAATTTTTGAATCTTAATTCTTATGCAGAAAATATTTATGTTAATCCGGTTAAGCTTCTCCTACTTATACAAGTTATCAACTAAACAAATTCAAGTTAACATCAAAGAAAAATACATAACAGATCTCTACCAATTCAGATCTAGAATAAGCACATGCACACATACACAAAGTGACAGAGTTATTTCTGGACAAACTGTCCTCGAAAAAACCCAATGTGGGAAAACTGGTCTCTGGCTGCTGGAGGGCTCTATTATTAAGAATATTTCTAAATACACAACTTTGGGTTCCAAATCTAGAAAACCCTACAGAGAAAACTCTAAATCTGCAGCACCTAGCTGATCTAAGACCAATAATACTAACTGATCCACACCGTCAAATGGGATTTACAGAACTCAGCCAGATCTAGGCCTAGATACCCCAGATCTGCCCCTGAAAGACACTACGTCAGCCTTTGAAGGCTTCCAATTGCTCAGCGTTGTCACTGGAAGGGACTGCATTACCCCAGATTGGGTGACGCAGTCACTACGCTACCCCTAAGGGTCTCTGCGTAACCCCTGAAGGGTTTCGTGAAAATCACGTTGTCCTTGCTGCTACTGCTGCTGTCATCTGCTGCTACTGCTGCTGCCTTCCTTTGCGCTGTCTTTCCTGATCTCTTCTCTTCTTCTTGTGCATTCTAGACCCCGAGATCAAATCATTCCCTTGGTCTAAATTCCCCTCTTTGCAACTGAAACACTTGAGAATTCTTAGCAACCCCGCCCTAGAATCTCAGCTTAAGCTTCAGTGCTCTGCCTCTATGTATCTTACAAATGACCCCAAGCCTTTCCTTTATACTTTTCTCGTTGACAAATCAACGACCAAGATTAAATCTTTAATTAATGGCTAAGATTAAAAGAAAGCTTGATCCTTTTGACTTAAGACAATTTCATCACATGTTTAATTAAATTCACTTTAATTATTTTATTTTCCTAAGTTTTAATTTAGGAAATACATTAAAATAATTAATTAATTTAATATCTCCTAAACCAGATGAAATTTCCCAAATCCATTTCTAGGTCTTGTAGATTAGGTGAACTCTAGTCATTCGAGCACAACTGATGCTACCCCAAATACACAAAATCTCAACAGATCTTCCCTTGGGCTTTAGCGAGTCACTAATGGATGGGGCACTTCATTAACATGGCAGGATGGTGAGTGGAGCAAGTGGAGCTTCATGTTGGACAAGACGGCTTGGGATCCTAGCATTGAGAGATCCCTTCCTATCAGGGCGATGCAGAGGACAGGGAAGATTCAATGGCGCACCTAGGACCCAAGCAAATTTTGAAATGACAGTGGGAAGCGTCAGCTAGACAGGAGGATTGTTCAGGCATTGCTTGAGGACAAGCAATTTTTGGCGGGGCGGACTGTAATATCCCCAAATTAGTAGTCAACTAATTGGGATATTAATTTTGATTAATTTTGGAAAATCATAATGTTGGGCAGAAAAAAAGTGGGTAGGGGACCCACAATTAATTAGGCCAAATAAAGTCTTTTCCTCAAGTCCCTAAGGGAAAATTGCGGCTCTAATGTTGGAGTCGAGTTGGCCTTAGGTGGCAACGTAGAAGAGGCACGAAAAGGACAACGTGGGATTGGCTAGAAGGAGGCAGCACGTGATTGGCCAAAGAGAGGCAGCGCAAGCCAATGTGGGACCCAAGGCATACATTGGGACTCAATGGATAAAATGAAGAAGGGAAGGCTCATTTGGTCATTCATTCATTCAGCTATTTTCTTCTTGTCATTTTCACAGAGCATGCTTGAGCCGGAGAGCCAAGTTTGCAGTGTTGTTTAGCACACGAGATCTTCAAGAAAAGATCTTGTAAATTTTCGTAGATGTTCTATGCTTGATGCAACTTTACTTTAAACCCGATATCAAATAGTCATCACAAAAGCATGAAAGTAAAATGCTGATAGAACATACCAATAGATCGACGGAAGACAAGCCAAGAATACACTTAACTTGATAAGCAAAATATATGTGTTGTGGTGCGTTATGACGGTCAACAAGATGCTTCAACCAACAAAGTCTCCTCACGGTCAGCCAACCAGGAGTGTCACACAACCCTCAAGACAGCTCTACAACAGTCAACCCAAAGTCAAAAAATGTCAACATTGTCCAATCAACAGTCAACGCAGAACAGCAGCAATAGAAAGTCAACGCAGCAAGGTCAAAGGTCAAAGTCCAACCTCGATTTTTGTGCCAAAAAATGCGGACTGCAGAGATCAAAGTTTTGGGAGAGTTTGAGGTCAAGTTGACCAAGCGTTGACTAAGGTTAACGTTGGTCAAAGCTACGTTGAAAACCCTAGAACAGATCCAAAACCCTAGCTGTTGTTTTCCCACGTGTGAGTGAAGAGAAGCCTCCAAATGATGATCGAACCAATCAGACATAAGAGAGAAGTGTGTGATGAGTGATGGTGAAAATGACCTCCAACGTTGACCAATATATATCCATCTGTGAGGGTGTGTGACACATATGTTGGGGCTTCAAGCCTACATTACAAATCTAGCCGACCTTGCACATAAGTGGAATGAATTCAAAATAAATGTTCTACTCATCTGATCAAGATGATCTTTAGATCGATCTTGCACCTCTCTGAAAGAAGAATCCAATAAAAATATTGGCGTTGTCATTTGAGCATCACAACATGGAGTTTGGACCTAGTTGCCAAAAATTAACACTCCCTCTCAACTAGGGAGAACTCCATCCACCTGTGCCATCCAAACATCGTGCGTCATTCCGTCGTAACTTGTTTTGTTGGCTTCTTTATTTCAGAACAAAAGGTGAGTCACAAAGACATCACTCCTGGCTAACAAAATCAACTCAGAGGTCTGAAACCTCTATAGGACTCAAAGGAGTCTCATACTAACCCGAAGTTAGTTGGAGGTCCAAAACCTCACTTTGACTCAAAAAGAGTCATATACTAACCCGAAGTCAGTTGGAGGTCTGAAACCTCACTAGACTTGATCCCAGATCAAGTGGTTGGACACGTGCCATCCTAGACATAGAGAGTATGGCAATCTCCCATGCGTCCATCGGTCTTGCTATCGATCTCTATCCACATTTCCCACCTTATTGGCCAAGATGAGAGGTACTTCCCATGAGTCCAATACTCCATGGGTAGAATGCATATGGGGCACAAATCAAAGAGAGGTAAGCCAACTCAGTATCATCACGGTGGGGCAGAAGCACACCAACAAGTTTCGGCAAGCCTAGCCTTGTGGTTGCTTATAGCTCCAAGAAGCTATCCCCAAAGCCCCCTGGAGCTCCCAAAGCTCATCGTCCAACAGGACACTCAACATAGGATCATTCCACGATTCCAAGATTCTCACGGAAGGTTAGGAACATGACCTTCCCCAAGGGCTTTGTGAGAATATCTGCAACCTGCTCATCAGTTCCTATATGATCAAGCCTTGCGGTGCCTCGCTGTACCATATCTCAGATAAAACGGTACCAGATATCAACATACTTTGATCGATTATCAACCCGAGATTCTCTGACAAACGAATCCCCCTCTGGTTATCACAAAGGATAACGGTGGTATCTAGCACATGCTTGAACAACTCATTGAAGAGCTTTCACAACCAAGTAGCTTCACAACAGGCCATACACACTGCAATGTATTCGGCCTCAGGAGTGCTCAAAGCCACCGACTCCTGCTTCCTGCTCGAAGCAGTCCCAAGTGTGAAGCAGCATCCAGATCTGCTCTTGCAATCCACCACACTGCCAGCGCAATCGGCATCAGTATATCCATGGAGTCTCAAGCTCCCGGTAGTGTATCTCAGCCCATGGTCTATCGTGCCCCAAAGATATCCCAAGACTTTCTTGGCACCAACCCATTGAATGTTATGAGGATCAACCATGTGTTGACTCAAAGTGTTCACTACACAACATACATCCGGACGGATGTTCACTAAGAACATCAGGGCCCCTACGAGTTGTCGATACTCGGTAGGATTTTCTAGCATGGGCCCAGCAGCATTTCAACTCAACTTCTTAAAGTTGAGCTCCATCGGTGTCGACACACACTGTTGGAACAGGGTCCCCTAAAAGCTGTGATTTTGTATAAATTTTGTATATTTTGGTCTTAATTAGTCTATGCAGGGGTTTTGGGGTGGGTCAAAGCCCCTAACGCATTGTAACAGGTCAAGGGTAGACCAAGAAGTTTGTAGGCTAGATCGGTATAAATAGATGAACCTTTTTTGAGTCATAGGTAAGAGAAGAATAGAGATTGATGATAGTTGCGAAGTGTTAGATCTGTTTGGGTTGATAGGGGAAGGACTCCTGCTGGCTGTGTGAGCGGAGATCCTCAATCCTGTTGTGTGTGGACCCTGCTGGTTGTGTGCGCAGGCTGTGTTGGATTGTATTTGGGTTTTGGATATTGATATATGCGAATCTAGTTAGAGTATCTCCGCGTTATTTGAGTTTATGTACTACGGTTGTTGCGAACTGTGAGATCTATGGTTGATTATTTGTTGTTATAATATGGAGTATTCCTGTGATCTATTGTGTATGCGTTTGTGATCTTACTTGTGATATTATTGATGCAAAAGGGCTGATTTAATATATGACTAATAGTAACTTTGGTAACCATGGACTATCGACCTGCGAATAGATCTGTTATAGCTACGAGAATATTCTTGCTCATGTTAGATGAACCTCTGATTTGTTGATTACTGTGATTATAGTTGATGTACTAATAGATCAGTGCTACGCACGTGGATGCAAAGATAGTTAGTAGATATGAACTTTGCGATATAAGTCTGTAACTAGATCTGAAGCTGCAAAGGACATAGCCCTTTTTGACTTACCTGCTCTCTCTCAAGGTGGGGAAACCTGGTTCCACCACCCTCCCATACTGCTTCGCGTGAGACTTTGGCGTGCGCACGCAGGCCACTGCTGAAAGGGCCAATAGTATAGGGGTTTGTTGGCAAACCTTAACCTCCGAACCTGGGTCAGGACCCCTCGAGCCTCACACATGAAGCTACCCACCTTCAAGGGCGTAGGGGATGAAGATATGGATCAATTCGAGTTTGTCGTAGGATCGGTAAGGACTACGCAGAACGTAGCCAGCGATGCCGTGAAAAGGGTGCAGCTATCCCTGGCCTTTAAAGGAAGGGCCTTAGACTGGTACATGGGATACATTGACCAGCATGCAAACGTGACCATCGAGGAAATTAAGAATGCCTTGAAGCAGCAATTCAAGAAGCCTAAGTCCTACTCTCAGATAGTAAACAATCTGAAAGACTTCAAGCAAGGACCAACCGAGTCTGTATGGGAGGCTGACCAATGATTAAAGGAGGTAATTAGAGAGGGAGGATTCTTGTACGACAATAGGCAGCACATGGAGTGGTTCATTGCTATGCTGCTACCCCACCTATGCGTGCCAATGGGACATCAAGCCATCGAATCACAGGAAAAGGCCTTGGAGATTGCTATGAAGATGGAGGCCGCGCCAAGAGATGATACCCAGTTAGGAGTACAGCAAATCCAAGGCCAGCTAGAAGAAATGCACATGGAAATCCAGAATCTGCGGAAGGAGCGCAGAACAGAGGCTAGCCCTGAAAGATGATGCATACGATGCAGGGTGAATGGCCACACCAAGGACAACTGTCCTTTGCTAGCAGACTACATGCAGGCCGAGGGACCCAGTCCATTACGTCCTAGGGACGTCGCAGGACCTAGTGGGTCGGTGCTATGGTGCGATGATTGTCACGTTGCTGGGCTGCACGATACCAACCACTATCCCTGCCTTACCGCATATGTCCCAGAAATAAAATAACAATGGTGCAAGTTCTATAGATCTATAGGCCAAGATGAACAGAACTGCCGCACGTATGATCTGATGATAGATCGAGGAAGCCTATATAGGGTACAGTCGGATCCATCTTCGCCAACATCCCCATCGGGCGTAAGCAGCTCCTTGGCTAGGGGCAGGGGAGGAGGCCGAGGTGGAAGCGCAGGTAGAGGGAGAGGGCAACTGATTTGCTATAACTGTGGGGAAATAGGCCACTTTGCAAGGGATTGCACGAACCCTGCGAGAAAATCTTGTAGATACTGCAGACAGTTGGATCACGTGGTAAAAGATTGCCCGATTATGATAGCCAAGATGCAGAAGAAACAACAGATACCTATGCAGAATGTACAAAGGGTCAAGGCAGAACCTCGAGATGAAGGGCCAAGTGTTAATGTTATAACACGCAATGGCACGACCACCGGAGGGGCTGCAGAGAAAGCTAAGGCAGAGCCTCTCATCCGAAAAGCAGCTGTTAAACAAGAAGGTTTGGACTTACAGAAGGAAAAAGAAACCTTTGTCGCAGCTCGCCAAGACTTTGTTAAAGCTGAGGCACCTACTCGTCAAGCCCCTGCGAACCTCAGAGCAGATGAGGAGGTCAAACCATTCCTATAGGCATGTATGAAGCTGCTGCCCAACCAAAGGGCTATAGAAAACCTCCAAGCTCTGATAAATAGTTGCGCAGAAAAGACAACCCCAACTATGGAAGTTAAGGATGTACACAAACTCTATAAGCATAAGAGATGCACTGGTCGGGAGATGCAGTTGACCGCGCAAATCGATGATTATGAGATGGATCAGGGTATTCTCGACTTTGGATCAGATGTGAACGTACTCCCTAAACAGACTTGGCAGCGAATGGGGGAACCTAAGTTGTAGTGGTCCACTATCCAGCTGCGCATGGCCAACAAGCAGAAGATCATCCTATTAGGAAGACTGTCGAAGATCGTGGTAGATATCGCAGGCATTAAGGCCCGGGCTAACTTTGAAGTCATTTAGATTGTGGAAGATGAGGACTCTTACCCGACGCTCCTAGGATTGGACTGGGCCATAGATATGGGCAGTGTTATCAACTTAAAAAAGAGGAGCATGGTATTTGAAAGTGAAGGAACACGGGTGATAGTACCGCTAGATCTCGCAGAAGGAGAGAGGTATACAGAGCCAGTGCATGAGGAAGAAGAGGTGGATCACATCTATAACCTAACTATGAGGGACGAAGATTGGGTCAATCCTACGGCCGGTGGTATGCTTTGTTGGGAAAGAGATAGCGAATGCTTCTCCGATTTCGTTGAGGAAATGGAAAATTGGAAAAATCGGCTACATGATGTCTCTGCGTTGTGCTGCCTGCGAATTACAAGGGACTTCCATTGCATATCCTCTGAGGTAAGAGAACTACCCTACTTTGATGGGTTTGGTAGTATAAAAGAGTTTTTGCGAACATTTGAAGCCGAGGTTCCCAAAGAACGAAGGTTATGGGCCCTTAATCTAGCCATGCGCACAACACTTGCAAGATGGTGGGAGACGCATAAGGAGGCGTTCCAAGACTGGGAGGGTTGTCGGGATATGATAATCCTACGATTTGAGCCTCCAGCTGAGGCGCGCGTCAAGACGTTCCTTGGCCCAGGGGATCTGCATGAACACTTGTTCGCTTGGATAGAGAAGTGGTGTGACCGAACTACAGAAGAATGGGTTCACTTGATCATTCATGCGTTGGATCCAATCCCTACTGCATGCTACCTGGATGCGGAGCTACATCAACGCACCCGCCACTGGAAAACTTTGAAGGATGAATTCATAGGAGCATTCGGACTAACAGGGGTTTCAGAGGCGCTTGACGAAGCTCTGCAAGATATAGATACGTTTGTGTTTGGTGAATCCAGCTCCTCTGTAGTATTCGGGGCACCAACATGGGAAACGCAAATGCAGGATATTGTCAATTGTCACAATATAACGATAGGAGAGTGCGACGAGAATCCGCACAATATCTCCATCCCAAAATCAGGAGAGCGCGTAGTTGTGGGACCTCCATTACAAACTATGGATGTGACGAAGCCTTTGAAATTGCGGAAAATCAACATTGGCACGACAGAGCAGCCTAAGTTGGCTAAAATTGGGGACTACTGGAATGATGACACAGTAAGCAAAGTTGTTGAATTGCTCACAGAATATCAAGAATTATTCCCAACCAAGTTTTCGAAGCTTAAAGGGATCATAGGGGACCTAGGGGTTATGCGCATCACGCTAAAACTTGTTGTGAGTCCTGTAAAGCAGCGACCTTATTGGCTGAACCCTAAGTATAAGAAGAAGGTTAAGGAAGAAATCGATAAAATGCTCACTGCAGGTATTATCAAGTCGATCGAGCAGTCGGATTGGGTAAGTCCGATGGTGGTTCAGGAAAAGAAAACAAAGGGCGAAATACGAATTTGTGTGGACTTACGTAAACTAAATGACACATGCATACACGACCCCTTTCCGACGCCATTCTCAGATGAGATCCTGGATAGTGTAGGAGGCCAGGAACCGTACTCATTCACTGACGAGTTCTCAGGATACCATCAGATCAGAATGGCACCAGAAGATCGCAGCAAAACTACATTTGCCATTGAATGGGGATCCTTCCAGTATACAGTCATGCCATTTGGACTCAAGAAT
The DNA here is from genome assembly GCA_034641835.2 of Pinus albicaulis. Taxonomy (NCBI): domain Eukaryota; kingdom Viridiplantae; phylum Streptophyta; class Pinopsida; order Pinales; family Pinaceae; genus Pinus; species Pinus albicaulis. The sequence goes on along the minus strand of CM076581.1, from coordinate 1,418,058,705 downwards.
ACCCCTGTTATCTTCTCGCGGGTCGTTGTCGCAGTGTTCAAGGAATTCATCCACAAATTCCTAGAAGTGTACTTCGATGATTGGACTGTCTTCGGCTTGGTAAAGGCACACGTTTCAAACCTGTACATGATGTTGGATGCCTACCGGAAACAACAGATTTCCCTAAATATCAAGAAATGTATCTTCTGCGTACCCTTCAAAATCTTGCTCGGACACATAGTTTGCCGACAAGGGTTGATGGTGGACCCTGCAAAAGTGGCAGTTACTATCAATCTGGCAGTACCTACGACGAAGAAACAGCTGCATTCAATCCTTGGACATACAGGCTACTACAGAAATTTCATTTAGGGTAAAGCCGTGATCACAACACCCCTGGAAAAGCTGCTTAATAGGGATGTCTCGTTTTTTTGGGATGACGAGTGCCAGCAAAGCTTTGAGCTACTTAAGGAAAAGATGGTCTCTACACCTATTCTTATTTTTCTTGATTGGGCAAAGGTATTTCATGTTCATGTCGATGCTTCAGGGATTGCCTTGGGAGCGGTCCTTACGCAGCCTGGCGCCGAGGACATTGATCACCCAATCACATTTACTAGTCACAAACTCTCGAATGCAGAGCGCAATTATGCCACCACGGAGGGGGAAGGATTGGCCACGATCTATGCACTACAGAAGTATCGGCACTACTTGTTAAGAGGACATTTTAAAATGTTTACAGATCATTCGGCTTTAAAGTACCTAGTAAACAAGCCTGTGTTGGGGGTTAAAATCTGCAGATGGTTGTTGCTGTTTCAGGAATACGATTTTGAAATCATAGTCAAACCAAGGAAGTTAAATGCTGGGCCGGATCACTTGTCCCGAATTGAGACAGGCGAGGAGCCCACTAACCTGGAGGAAGGCTTGCCTAATGCACAACTATTCGCCATTAAGGTCATTGATGCACACTTCACTGGTATCATTCTATTCCTGACTACAGGCATGGCACCTGCAGACTATTTGGTACAACAAAAGAAGGAATTAGTTACCCGGGCAGCGGATTTCACCATTATTGCAGGTCATTTATATAAACTAGGGGTTGATGAAGTGTTGCGCAGATATGTTCTGGAGCATGAAAGGCACGCTATCTTGACAGAAGCTCACGAAGGCATAGCTGGAGATCACTACACAGGTAAGGCAACGACACAAAAGATCTTGCGGGCTAGACTATGGTGGCCTATCCTACATAGCAACTCCCACGACTATTGTAAAGCCTGCGATACGTGCCAACGGACAGGAAGGCCATCACGCAAAGACGAGATGCCTTTACAACTGCAAATAGCTCTGCAAGCCTTTGACAAATGGGCCATTGATTTTGTGGACCGATCAACCCACCAGGGAAGAAGACGGGTGCACGCTACATAATTACTGCAACTGATTATGTATCTAGGTGGGCCGAAGCACAAGCGGTAAAGAATTGTACTGCAGATACTGCTGCGCACTTCATCTTTGAGCAAATTCTGACCAGATTTGGATGTCCAAAGATCCTTATGAGCGATAGAGGTACGCACTTTGTTAATGAAACAATACAAGCTTTGACTAAGGAATTCTGAATCCATCATACGAAGAGCACCCCGTATCATCCACAGGCTAACGGAGTAGTCGAGGCTTTTAACAAAATCTTGGAACAAGCACTGACTAAAGTCTACAACGCCGATCACACTGATTGGGACGTGCGTATCCCAACGGTTCTTTGGGCCTATCGGACAACCTGCAAGAAGCTAACGTGAAAACCCCATTCAGGATGGTCTATGGCAAGGAGGCCATTATGCCGATGGAGTATATTGTTCCTAGTCTGTGTATTGCAACATTTACGAACATGGCAGAACCTGTAGTCATGGAGGAGCCGTTAGCACAGCTTATGGCTTTGGAGGAAGATCGGTTTATTGCTAATTTCCATCAGCAGGTTCAGAAGGCCCACGATAAGGCCTGGCATGATCGACATATTTGCCAAAAGACATTTTCGGAAGGCGAGTTGGTCCTCTTATATAATAGCCAGTTTGTGAAACACCCAAGGAAGTTCCGACAGCACTGGCTGGGTCCCTATACAGTTAAGGAAATCACGGATGGTGGAGTTGTTAGGCTAGCTACCCTATGCGGTGATATGCTCCCAGGGTATGTCAATGGTAGCCGACTCAAGCCGTATCGGATCAAATGACTATATGGCCGGAGTAGCTGTATAGGGCAGGATATGCCCACCCAGGAAGATGAGTATGACCAGGGTATGCGTAGGGAGCGGCCACAAATTTGGAAGCCCGGAGGGGTGCGCAGGAGGTGCAGGTGTCTGTTTAAAATGCAGCAGGTGCGCTGGGAGTGCAGGGGTGCATTGGGTGCACAAGAGATGCGAAAACTAGCCGTTGGAACAGTAAAATCGTGTAAAATGCTTAAGTTAACGTTGAAAGGAGCAGGCGGCCAGTATTTAATAACGCGACTTCCGGAGATTTTTTACCGTTTATCTGAGTGTAAGTATCAATTAAGGTTCACTCAACTGTTAGTGGTCCTCTGTGGTTATAAAAGGGAAAGGTTAGGTCGGAAGAGGGTTCCATATCTTGTCTTGGTTGTGCTCTGCAGGTTTATGCCTTAAGATAGTTTGGGCCTATTGTACTCCTTTCATGTCTGCACAGCCCACCCCCACTGATAGTAGCCACCAGGGGTTGGGATTCATTTTCCACGCTAGAATGACGGCCACCAACCCTGCTGAGGCTTCTCAAACGATAGCCTTCGAAGAACTAGAAACCGAGGAAGTAGTAGAGGTCGAATCGGAAGCCGAAGCAGTCGTCTCCATGCCACCTCCAGTAGCAAAGAAAGAAAAAGAGAAAGCGCAAGGGTCAAGGAAGCCTGCAAAATGAGCTGGGGTAAAACCCCGCACTTCTCCCTGCAATTTGAAGTCACCACGAGGGGCGGCCTTGGCCGGCTCACCCAAACCAGCAGGTCGCCCTTTATTTGGTCCGGAAAAGGCCCAGGTTGCTCAACCAATCAATTATTTGCCACCATTTGTCTGGCCTCGCAGGCCCTCAACCTGCACGCCAAAGAACCTCGATGGCCTGATCACCTACCTACAGATGCCACTGACCCCTAGCGAGGTCCCTGTTATTGGCGAACCCTTTGGCAAGCTTCATGAGGTGAAGTTCGACGATCATGACTTAGCCAACTATGAGGCCTTTCCCCAGCTGGCACCCGAGTTTTACCTGGAACGGATACTGGAAGATGATGAGGTGTAGGTCGTCCCTATGGGCTGGGTGCACGGATTGGCTGGTTCTAGGCTGCTGAACCTATTAAGGATACCACATTTTGGCCACTACAATGTTACAGATCACTTGGTGCGGCAGCTGCTCGCCTTGGTGCATGAGTAACTTGTGGATCCGAGATCGCATCCCTATTGATGCTGCGCTGATTCATCGAATTACTGGCCTCCCCATGGAAGGGCCTGACCCGATGCTGCGGGTGGGTAAGAAGTATGAGCAGAAGATCGCTAATAACGTGCGCGAGACTTACCATGTGTTACAGAATACGCGAGGGTTCATGATCAATACCATCAGCGAACCAGGAATGCAGATGGGTATCTTATTGCTAACATGCAAGCTAATGCGCAAGTACCAGGCCGCCACTGTCCCCGCGTATGTCGTTCAATTGGCAGGACATTGCGAAAAGGGTGTTTGCTTCAATTGGTCCCAGCACCTGTGTACCGAATTTTTGGCAAATGTCCGTGAAGCCCAGGAACAAGGGCAACCATTCTGCTATTCTTGGTTGTTGCTGCTCATCGCGTTGGTCACATGGGAAGCGCTGGAAGAAGAAGTCCTCCCCGAGCTCACTCCTGACATGTGCGAAGGGGCGCGCTACACCAACTTATGGGATTCCAAGGACGCACAGCGTATGGAGGACAATCAAGTCTTCTGGGTCCTTTTTCAAAGCAACTTGGCAGCAGCTATCAACTCTCGTCCGCGCTTGTCCCCCACAATCTATGACAAGTACAAGCCCATCGCGGCATTTCAGATCACCATGCACAACATCCAAATTAGGGCGCGCAAGGATAAAACCTGGGTCGTGCTCCCATATATGGCTGTGGACGAGGACATTGATCGCATAGTCGCCACTTGGTCTCCGCAATGGAAGATTGGGTTCAAAACTAATACGATGGGTACCATAGGGGCGAGTACTACAAAGGTTACCCCCACTACCATAGCAAAAGGAACTGGCGGATCAAGCAAAGGTGCGGGGAAAGAAGGGACCATAGGATCACAGCGGGATTCGCAACAGAAAAAGAACACCGAAACAGACACCCAGAAGGGTTCGCAGTCGAATAAAAATACAGCAAAAGGGACGGAAGCGGCATTGCAAGAGGGGTCGCAACAAAATTTGGGTACAGAGGGTCAGGAGACGGGAGGTACTGACTCCCCCAGAGGAACAAAGCAAATAGGTGAGCCCGGTAAAGGGCCACGAAAGGAGCAGCGCTCTCAGCGGAAAGAACGCAATGAAACGGTTACACTCACGAAAGGCGACCTTGAACAAATCGTCGATGCGGTCACCTTGGCTACAGAGGACAAATGGTTGACTCTGGGAGAGCGGTAGAAAGCTACGATTGACTCACTTCAGGCCGAGCTCCAAGTCGCCTTTGTCCCCTGCCAAGCACAACCCTCGCAGTAAGTCCACCCGACTTGGGAGCGCAAGACCAGGCCGGCGCAGAGGTCCAACTGGATCTAGCAAAGTTGCCACATGATTCACTGTAGGTTCTACATAGCTCTTTGTTTCAAGAAATTCAGCATAGAGACCATCAGGCCCACCAGCAGCTCAGCACAGCGGAGAAGACCAGTGTGGAACAGACGGCTGAGGTAGCCAAGGTACAGGCTGCGTGTGCCCTCGCCACCGCACAGAAGACGGAGCTGGAGCATTTAATTGATAGACTCTGCGCAGATGTTCCGAATGAAAAACTAGCCACAGCTTCCCCCTAGGCCAAAATTGAGGGGCTGGTCGCAGCCTTAAGAACTTCACGGGCAGAGATCCAGGTCGTGAAAACTCGGATGGAACTAAATATTGCCGACTTACAGGCCAAATTGTCAGGGCCCAGCGAGTTGCGTTGATTACAGCTTCCATGAATGTGATCACAGGCCAAATTGCTCAGGGCGCCGAATTACTGGACACAGCAATGCAGCTCTAGACCAAGGTACAGCGGGATCGTCTCCTACGGGAAATTACTCAAACATTGCGCTAAAAGGAAGAGGAGTTCGATCAGTTGGAGCCTACCTTGACCACATTGTTCCTTGCCCAGCGCTTGGCCCGATTGCACACCATCCAGGCCCTCAGAGCCGACATGGACACACTTCGATAGCGGAAGCAGACGCTGAGTAATCACCTCCAGCCATGGGCGGACGAGGCCCTCAAGCTGTCCCACGATGTTGATGTCGCAGTGAAACAGTTGAACCAGACATTGGAGAGCGTCGCAGCCGCTACCGGAGGCCCAACTTCACAAAAGTTGGTAGAGATAGCTTAGACTACTCCTGTGCAAAGCGAAGGGGTGTTGCCCCCACTAGTCGAGGCAGTCAAGCAGCTTCAGGCGAAAATGGAGGACCCACGACCACCGTGACTTGGGATGAGTCACAAGATTGTGTTGGGGGACAGTTGGAACAGGGTCCCCTAAAAGCTGCGATTTTGTATAATTTTTGTATATTTTGGTCTTAATTAGTCTACGCAGGGGTTTTGGGGTGGGTCAAAGCCCCTAATGCATTGTAACGGGTCAAGGGTAAACCAAGAGTCCGCAAACCACGGTTTGTGGACCATTGGATGCGTAGGCTAGATCGGTATAAATAGATGAACCTTTTTTGAGTCATAGGTAAGAGAAGAATAGAGATTGATGATAGTTGCGAAGTGTTAGATCTGTTTGGGTTGATAGGGGAAGGACTCCTACTGGCTATGTGCGTAGAGATCCTCAGTCCTGCTGTGTGCGGACCCTGCTGGCTGTGTGCACAGGCTATGTTGGATTGTATTTGGGTTTTGGATATTAATATATGTGAATCTAGTTAGAGTATCTTTGCGTTATCTGAGTTTATGTACTACTGTTGATGCGAACTATGAGATCTATGGTTGATTATTTGTTGTTATAATATGGAGTATTCCTGTGATCTATTGTGTATGCATTTGTGATCTTACTTGTGATATTACTGATGCAAAGGGGCTGATTTAATCTATGATTGATAGTAACTCTGGTAACCGTGGACTATCGACCTGCGAATAGATCTGTTATAGCTGCGAGAATATTCTTGCTCCTATTAGATGAACCTATGATCTGTTGATTACTGTGATTATAGTTGTTGTATTGATAGATCAATGTTGCACACGTGGATGTGAAGATAGTTAGTAGATATGAACTCTGCGATATAAGTCTGTAACTAGATCTGAAGCTGTTAAGTTGAGAACACAGCTCTATTTGACTTACCTGCTCTCTCTCAAGGTGCAGAAACCTGGTTCCAACACCCTCCCATATTGCTTCGGGTGAGACTTTGGCCTGCGCATGCAGGCCACTGCCGAAAGCGCTAGTAGTATAGGGGTTTGTTGGCAAACCTTAACCTCCAAACCTGAGTCAGGACCTCTCGAGCCAACACGCACTTACAGTCCACCATTCCAAATCTTTACAGCAGCTTCACAATGTATTTTCCTTGAGAGAGGAAAATCTCGCCAGGTCTCTGCCAGACCTCCAGGCCTAGGAAGTAATGCATCAATCCTAGGTCCTTCATCTCGAACTCATAAGCGAGCTCCCCCTTACACTGATAAATGAGAGGGTCAGCACCTATCAAAAAGAGATCATCCACATAGAGAACCAGAAAGAGAGGCTTTTCTCTATCAACCTTGAAGTAAAGGTTTGGATCAGCATTGCTTCGAGTGAAGCCCAGCTTCACTAAATAGCTATCTATCCTCTCGTACCAAGCCCTGGGGGCTTGCTTCAACCCATAGAGGGCTTTCTTCAACTTGCATACATGAGAGTCTCTATCCTGGACTTTGAAACCCAGAGGTTGCTCCACATACTCCTCTTCCTTTATCGAACCATGCAGAAAGGCGGTCTTCACATCCATCTGATGAAGACTCCATCTTTGCATAGCAGCAAGGGAAATATTAAATAATAGATCGGATGGTGGTATATCGGGCCATAGGTGCAAATATATCATCATAGTCTACGCCTTCCTTTTGAGAGAAGCCACGAGCAACGAATCTTGCCTTGAATTTTTCAGCACTACCATCAAATCCATGCTTGATCTTATAGAGCCATTTCTAGGTGACAACAGCTTTGTCCTCCGGTCTCGAAACCATATTCCAGACATCATTCTTCATAATGGACTCGTGCTCTTCGTGCATAGCATCCTTCCAGACTTGATGCTTTACAACTTCATCAAAAGATCTAGGCTTAGATTATACGATTGTACTCATCGCTGCTAAATACCCTTGGTATCTATTCAGTTTCTTGCTTTCACAGAATGTCCCCCTTGGGGCCATATGTCTCTCGGCATCTTCGAGAGTATCCTAGAGCCATGAGGGTCTTTTCTTCATTGAAGGAGGTGGATCAATGGGGTCCATCGGTCCTTCAACATTGGGCATTATCTCATCCTTCTGCTCTTCCTGATTCCCAGATCTTACATCATGATCTTCCTCAAAGCTCGGAAGATTTATCACTTTTCGGAGGGAAACATCTTCATCAAAGGTAACATCATGGAAAATCTCCACTTATCTTTTGGCACAACCCTGACATACACCTTCATGATCATTTTTTAATTCGGGCATCCCTGTCTCTACCTTCCTTGCTTCGGGAAGGGCTTTGTAATGAAGGTGTCCAAACCTCTGGTGCCATAGTTCGATTTGACAAATAGTATCATATGTCATAGCCCCCAGAGGACTTCCTCCAACTTGGTACAGTGTATCAACTCTAAACCCAATTGTGAGAGCTTCCTTGAAACTCTTCTTCTAGATGCATACATTTCCATCGACGAATGCCACCTTGAAACCTTTGTCTTCCATGGCCGAAATAGACACAAGGTTCTTCTTCAAATTGGGTACATACAATACATCTTGCATACAAAGGACTTGACCTTGAGATAAGTGGAGGGTCATAGTCCCTGTCCCTTTCACGAGATAGGTGGCATTATCTCCAAGGATAATTTGCAGATTGGTATCCTTCTCAATCAAATCAGAGAGGGCTTCTTTAAAACTAGTGAGGTGCCTTGAAGCACCACTATCAATCAACCAAACATTCAAGGTGTCGGGTGGCGATGCAACAGAGAGGGCAGATACAAAAGTGAATTCATTTCTTTCATTGTCAACAACATTAGATTCTTCATACCTGGAATTTCTTGACCTTTTGAAAAGTTGCCCATTTCCATTTCGACCAGAGGGAGCCTTCCTCTTCCCTTTGAACCTGTTGTTCCTTTGATTGTCATTCCCCCTGTTGTTGTTGTCATCATCCCCTGGAGAATCCCTTCTATTAGGGCATTCTCTAGCATAGTGGCCAAACTTGTTACATGTGTAACATCTTCCTTTATTTCCTTTGGCCCCGGCTCTTCCATGGTTCCTCAGACCACCATTGTTCTTCTTCTTAGCATGAGCGGTGAAGGCAGCATTACCTTCCTTTTCATATTCCATCATTCTTGTTTCCTCTTGAGTGCATCTCAACAATACTTCGTCAAAATCAAGAATCACATTATTATTGAGAATGGTAGTAATGAATACATGCCATTCAGAAGGGAGACCTCCAAGTGCGGTGAGAACCATTTCTCGATCAGCTATTGTTTCCCCAATGGCAAGAAGGTTATTCCTGATTTCAGTCAACTTCAGAAAATAGGATTGAACAGATTCATCCCTGCCTTGAGATTCTTCAATTGGTTCTTAAAGAAAAGAACTTGATTTGCATTGCTAGCCCTGAACATATTGACCAACTTATCATACATCTCCTTAGATGTGCCCAGCTCAAAGATGTAGGCAACCAGATTTTTATGGATGGAATCCTAGATGATCAGCTTAGCTTTGATTTCCGTTTTCTTATACTTCGTCTTAGTGGCAGCAGGTGCAGATGATGGAGGCTCTTGGATTTTACCCTGCACACAATCCATGACCTCTTGATCTTCCAAGAACAAATCCAAAGACATCTTCCAAGCATGAAAGTCAGACTTGTCAGTCAACTTGTCAGCAGCTTTGAAGCCATTATAATTTGAGGTACCCATGGGTCCTTGACAAATACTACTTCTTCAATGATTGCTCTCAATACAAACTTGGGCTTTTCCTTCACCTTAGCTCTGATACCATGTAAATTTTCGTAGATGTTCTATGCTTGATGAAACTTTACTTTAAACCCGATATCAAATAGCAATCACATAAGTATCAAAGTAAAATGTTGATAGAACAGACAAATAGATCGACAGAAGACAAGCCAAGAATACACTTAACTTGATCAGCAAAATATGTGCTGTGGTGCGTTACGGCGGTCAACGGGATGCTTCAACCAGCAAAGTCTCCTCACGGTCAGCCAACCAAAAGTGTCACACAACCCTCAAGACAGCTCTACAACAGTCAACCCAAAGTCAACAAAAGTCATTGTTGTCTAGCCAACGGTCAACACAGAACAATAGCAACAGAAAGTCAACGCATCAAGGTCAAAGGTCAACGTCCAACCTCGGTTTTTGTGCCAAAAAATGCAAATTGCAGAGATCGAAGTTTTGGGAGAGTTTGAGCTCAAGTTGGCAAAGCGTTGACCAAAGTCAACGTTGGTCAAAGCTGTGTTGAAAACCCTACAACAGATCTGAAACCCTAGCTATTGTTTTCCCACGTGTGAGTGAAGAGAAGCCTCCAAATGACGATCGAACAAATCAAACATAAGAGAGAAGTGTGTGATGAGTGATGGTTAAGATGACCTCCAATGTTGACCAATATATATCCATCTGTGAGGGTGTGTGACACATATGTTGGGGCTCCAAGCCTACATTACAAGATGCAGCCGACCTTGCTTAGGAGCAGGAGCGAAAAGGTGGAGCAGGAGCAGGAGCGGGAGCGGGAGCACCATTTTCAGAAGCTCCCGGTCCGGGAGCGTTTCAGGGAGTGTTTTTTAATAATATATATATATATTTTATATTTTGTATATTTTGATGCATATATGTCAACAAAAGCATGTAGAGTGATGAATTAGACATAAAAAAACATTAAAACATATAGTTAACCAGAAGTATTTTTATCATTACCTCTAGATTCGTATAGGGATCTCTGTCATTAATATCACCCTCTAAGCATTCGCTCCAGGAGCGTGCTCCGAGAGCGGGTTCGAGGGAGCGCGCTCCAGGAGCGAATTCGATAGGGGGAGGCGCTCCCCCGCAACCTTGGACCAAACACACTAGTCATTGATGTCGAATGGATAATGAACGCTTCTCAGTAATTGTCAGATTACATCTAGATAGCAGCTACACTGTTGGATGGTTGAAAACTCAAGTCCTAGGGTTTGGGTTCTCTAGACTGAGGATGTACCCCCACTTTTTTGAGGGTTTTTGAAAGGTTAAATCATTGAGTTTGGCTTGGATATCCATGTTATTGGATTCTCCTCTAAGAGATCTTTCCAGTGGTATGTGGTACGCCACGTGGTTCCTTCTGATTAGAGAGATAAGTGAGTTTGAAGGTAAAAACCCCAGTTAGTGGGCTAAAACCCCAAAAGAAGGCGACTTGGCACATTTCCATTAGTTGTAAGCACCTAAAATTAACATTAAGGGTTTCTTGCCATACTTTGTGGAAATATTATCCTAATGAAGGGCTTCAAGCAACTATGCACCCATATAACTCCTACATCTCGTTAAAAATCCTACTCTATTTAGGTAGTTCATCTTCCTTAGGGAATAAGAAAACAAAATACACAATATTTATCAATTAGAATTAACAATTAATAATGTGTTAAAAATCTAAATGTCTCCTTCAACGTTCACTATAGAAGCCCCTTTCAACTCTATAAAAAGAAAGCTCATATATCCTCCAAAACAATTCATCGTAGTATTTTCACTATAATTCTTTTCTACAAAGCTTCAGAAACTGAAATTAAAATCCATCTGAGCCGAAATCTTGATGAACCTTGTGACAAAATTTCAGATCTTTGGTTCTCTATATGTTCAAAGATATGATCTGAGCAAGTTAGGGTTTTTGCAGGCTCACAAATTCCATGTCAAACAGGTGACCTTGGGAAAATCGTCATAACTTTCTCTGAGCATTGTATTGTTGAAATTTGGTTACGGAGGACGGTGGTTCCTAAGGCTTTGATCTTTGGCCTAGGGAAAAGTGTCCAAAAAAATTTAATTTTTCTCCTGAAGTGACTTTATAAAGTTATAAAGTCAAATCTAATTTAAAAGTGACTTTAAGTGATAAAGTTACTAAAGTCTAATTTTAAAGTGACTTTAATAAAGTCAATGTGAAATTAGAAAGTGAAAAGTGACTTTGGAAATAAATGACTAAGTGGATTTTTATTAAAGTGGGGTGAATTAAAAAATAGAAAGTGAGATTTAAATGAGCATTTAATCTCAGCCCTAGATCTAGAGCTATCTCAGCCATTGGACTAAGGGATTCCCCAAAAGTCACTTAGGGTTAGGTTAAAGGAGGAAAAGGAGGGAAAAAGTCATTCATTCTTTCATGAGCAGATTGAGAGAAGAGGAGAGAAAGCAAAAAAGAAATTTCTGAGCAGTGAGGAGAAGGAGGGCAGCAGATAGAGACTTCAGCAAATCCGTACAGCAGCAAAGAGGCACGGTTCCCTAGGCAGAAAACCATACAGCAAGAGTGTGGCACATTTTACGAGGAAGGAGGCACAGTTTTCAAAGAATCTGTACAGCAGCTTCAGCACAGTTTTCTAGGTAGATTTTGGGCACGAAAATCGAGGAGAGAGACTATTGTTTGGTGGCACAGATTTCGAGGAAATCCATACAATAGCTTCGGCACTATTTTCGAGGCAGAAGGAGGCACGAAAATCAAGGAGGGGGTGTTGCTATGTATTCCGTATAGTCCGAAAAATCCAACATGAGCTCTACCCCCTATCATTATGACCATCACCCTAGTTTCTAGGGCCCCTTGAATTGGCCCCTTTCTGCTGACTTTTGTAGCATCAAAAAATGTTCCAAGTCTCAAACTTTGCAAGGAGGCTTGGGCAGCAGTATTCCAAAGAACCCAAAAACCGTTTGTAGAAATTCCACTCGGTTCATGACTTATTAAAATAATTAATTATTTTAATGAAGACCCTAAGTCTAAACTTAAGGAAATGAAATAATTAAAGGGTATTAATAAGTTAGAGTGTGAATCTTCTAGAAAACAAAGATCAAGACAAGTTTTAAACTTAGCCTTTGATTAAAATTCTAATCTGGGTCGTTGATTCTCCAACGAAAAGATTATAAAAGAAAGCTTGAGGGTCATTTGGAAAATAAGCCGGGCATACACTCAGTACCCAAAGGAGATCAATTTTGAAGTAAGAGAATTCGATTTCAGTGAGAGAGCTGCAGGGCGAATATTTTTGCAGAAGCAAGAGGAGGGAGTCAGCGAGTGACTGAGATCAAGGACAGAGGGAGGCAGTGGGCCACTAGAGGCAACTCTGGGCTGCAGCGCATGCAGAGTTACGCAGTACAATGTTGGGACTGCACAAAGAAACACGCAGACAGGCACAAGAGATAGCAGAGGTTGTTCAGAGTGTCAGAGATTCGTCAGAAAGAGCCAGAAATTTTGTCTCAGGTGTTTCAGATTTTATCTGCTAGTATTTTTCCTTGTAAAGAAATCATTTGGTGAAGAATTAATAAAACCCTCTTCTGCTACACTGGTTTTCTCGCATTGGGTTTTTCCGTGGACAATTGTCCAAAAATAACTGTGTACATGTGATTGATTCTTGTGCTTATGTTCTTTACTGTTCATTTCTCTGCATATATATCTGTGAATGTTGCTGTAGTATTTATTTCAATACTTGCCAGAAGATTTCTGAAAATAACTTATTGATAATAAGTAGGAGGAATAAATCTACCACTGCAACTATAAGAGCCAGGATGAGTAACAGGAACGAAGACTCGACTAGTGAACGAAAGTCTACCGTTGCAGCAACAGTGCAAGAGGGTTCATGTAGTTCTCCAGGGAGGGAAAGAAGCATGATAGAACAAATGGATCATGATGTCGCTTTTCTAGCATCCAGACTTGAGTATCAAGCACAATTTCTTCTGATATCTGGTATATTGACAGTGGAGCCTCTGCTCATATGACTGAGTACAAGAATGTTTTTACGACTACCGAGAAGAGAAGATGAATTTTAAAATAACCATGGGTAATAAAGAAAAATGCACTCCTATTGGGAAAGGTACCGTAGTTTTTCAAACCAAGGCTGGAAATAAGATCCGAGCCACTAATGTACTACATGTGCCCAAGTTGGGGGTGAACTTGCTCTCAGTGTATCAGCTTCAAAACCGAGGTTATGACGTCTACTTTATTAGCAATAAGGTTTACGTCAAACACCCCAGTTGGAAGAAGAAGGCACAGATCGAGGTAAGAAGCAACAAACTTTACAAGTTACAGCTTTAGTCTCCAATGGCACTGGTCGGCAGCGCAGATGAAACGGACTTGAATGAGCTATGGCATAGAAGAATGGGACATTTGCATCATGGGGCATTAAAAATTCTCCAAAAGACTATCATAGGAGTTCTAGAGCTGAGCACTAAACGAGATGATGTCTGCAAGGGATGTATATTGGGAAAATATGCCAAGACAGTGTATTAGAGAAGCAACAATAGGGCCAAGGATGTATTGGACTTGATACACTCGGATATATGTGGACCAATGTCCGCTAGAGCTCTTAGTGGTGTCGAGTACTTTGTCACCTTCAATGATGACCATTCCAGGAAAACTTGGATCTACTTTTTGAAGACCAAGGATGAAGTCTTCAGTCAGTTTAAAGAGTTTAAGGCTCTAGTTGAAAATTCGACAGGAAAGCGGATCAAGGTGGTGCGATCAGACAATGGCGGTGAATACATAGATAAGGAATTCACTAGTTTCTGCGCAAGGTAAGGTATCAAAAGAGAGCGAATAGCTCCATACAATCTGAAGCAAAATGGTGTGGCAGAAAGGAAAAACTAGACTATTGTCAAAGCAACAAGGGCAATGTTGTATACCAAGACATGCCCAAATTTTTGTGGGTTGAAGCTTGTAATACAGTTGTCTATGTTCAGAATAGGACTCCTCATGCTGCATTGCGAAAGATCACGTCGGAAAGTGTCTTCACTGGCAATAAGCTTGAAGTGAGTCACTTTAGGATCTTAGGCAATACAACCTACTGTCATGTGCCCAGTGAGAAGAGGAAGAAGTTGGAAATGACTGCAGAAAAAGGTTATCTGGTAGGATATAGCTAGAATGCAAAGGCATATCACATCTACATTCCTAAGAGCAGGAAAGTCATAGTGCAGAGGGATGTGAAGTTCATGAAAGAGAAGGCCTTCAAAAGGTCCTGTGAGTCGCCTTCTGCTACACAGTCTGAGGAGGAGCCTCTGGTTCAGCCCCAACAACCAGCGGCAGAAAATTTAGTTGCCTCTCCAAGGCATGGGAATCCAAGGTACGTTTCTCCCAAGGATTTGCAAGAGGGAGAGCCGGTAAATCCACCCACCACTAGTGGAAGAACGATCAGGGAACTACGACAGATTCTGAAATATGCAGAGTACTTTGTCGGAGTCCACCAAAATGAGAAGAGATAGCATAAGCAATCTGAGAGGTATCAAGCCTTGGTTGCTCAAGTCAGAGAACCTTCCCGTTTTCGGGAAGAAGCTTAGCATCAGGTGTGGGTTGATGCAATGGTGGAAGAGTACAGTTCCATCATGATGAATGATGTCTGGGAGGTGGTCCCCAGACCTCAGGAGAGATCAGTTGTAGGATCGAGGTGGATCTACAAGGTCAAGTATGTTGCAGATGGCAGCATCGAAAAATTTAAAGCCATGTTTGTGGCTAAGGGGTATGCTCAAAAGGAATGGATCGATTATGAAGAAAACTTCGCCCCAGTAGCCAGATAGACCTCTATCAGATCCATGATTTCCCTTGTTGCGCAGATGGGATGGAAGATTCACCAGATGGACGCCAAGACGACATTTCTTAACGGGGTGATAGAGGAAGAGATGTATATAGAGCAACCAGAGGGCTTCGAGACGTATGATCAGAAGACTCATGTGTGCAAATTGAAGAAAGCATTGTCTAGATTGAAGCAAGCTCCTAGAGCTCGGTATGGTCGAATTGACAGCTAATTGCAGAAAATGGAATTCGTCAAGAGTGACACAGATCCCAATCTCTACTATCTAAGAGTGGGGAGTGAGCCTTTGATACTGGTTTTGTATGTAGATGATCTATTCTTGACAAGATCATCAATGCTCATCACAGACTGCAAGAAGAATTTGGCTGAAGAATTTGACATGAAGGATGTAGGACGGATGCACTATTTTTTGAGGTTGGAAATTTGGCAGCAGAATGGGGAGATCTTTCTTGGTCAAGGAAGATACACTACAGAGATTCTAAAGAGATTTCAGATGGAGGATTGTAGACCCATGACAACTCCAATGACCACCAACTGGAAGAAAATTGACATGGCCGAAGACGATGAGGTTGATCCTACGTTATATAGGCAGCTCATAGGATCATTGGCGTATCTGGTAAACACAAGACCAGACATTTGTTATGCCATAAATACCCTCAATCAGTTCATGGTGGAACCTATGAGGGCTCATTGGGCAGCAACCAAGCATGTTTTCAGGTACCTTCAAGGAACAGTCGAGCTTGGATTGAAGTACACCCATAGCAATGATGTCAAATTAAGTGGGTTCACCGATGCAGATTGGGTTCGGCGTTCAGTAGATCAGAAGAGTACCAGTGGGTATTGTTTCAGTCTAGGATCAGGAATGACTTCCTGGTGCAGCAGGAAACAGAAGTCTGTAGCACTGATCTCAACAGAAGCAGAGTATATGGCAGCTAGCACAACTTTGTGTGAAGCCATATGGCTTTGAAAACTGCTAGTGAACCTTCTCAAGGAGAAAATGGAAGCGACCAGTATCTTATGCGATAATTAGAGTTGCATCAAGCTTTTTGAAAATCCTGTGGTTCCCGATCAGTCGAAGCATATTGACATCAGGTGTCATTTCATCAAGAACTGTGTACAACGTGGAGTTGTTCAGTTGCAGTACACTCCAACAGGAGAACAGGTGGCAGACATCCTCACAAAAGCTCTGGGGAAGAATAAGTTTGTCTACTTCAGAGAGAAGATGGGGATGATGAAGAATCCATTCCAGTAGCAAGAATGGATAGGATCAGTATTCAGAGGGAGCTATAGTACAGATGCAGCAATGACAGTGGCAGTGTCAAAGGCAGCAGTACAGAGGGCAGCAGCGCAATAGATGAGGTGCAACATCCAAAGATCAGCAATGCAGAGGGTGCTTCAAACGTAGAGCAGCATGTAGCAAGCATATTGTTGGAACACCTTCCTCACTAAGAGGGAGTGTTGATTTTTGTAGCATCAAAAAGTGTTCCAAGTCTCAAACTTTGCAAGGAGGCTTGGGCAGCAGTATTCCAAAGAACCCAGAAACCGTTTGTAGAGATTCCACTCGGTTCATGACTTATTAAAATAATCAATTATTTTAATGAAGATCCTAAGTCTAAACTTAGGGAAATGAAATTATTAAAGGGTATTAATAAGCCAAAGTGTGAATCTTTTAGAAAACAAAGATCAAGTCAAGTTTTAATCTTAGCCTTTGACTAAACTTCTAATCTGAGCCGTTGAATCTCCAACGAAAAGATTATAAAATAAGGCATGAGAGTCATTTGGAAAATAAGTCGGGCATACACTCAGTACCCGAAGGAGATCGATTCTGAAGTAAGAAAATTAAATTTCAGTGGGAGAGTTGCAGGGCGAAGATTTTTGCAGAAGCAGAAGGAGGGAGTCAGCAAGTGATTGAGATCAAGCACAGAGGGAAGCAGTGGCCCACTCGAGGCAGCTCTGGGCTGCAGCGTAGAGAACCCACGCAGACCCTATGCAAACTTACGTAGTCCAGTGTTGGGACTGCACAGACAAGCACAAGAGATAACAGAGGTTGTTCAGGGTGTCAGCGATTTGTCAAAAGGCATTGACAATTCCGTCTCAGGTGTTTCAGATTTTATCTGCCAGTATTTTTCCTTGTAAAGAAATCATTTGCTAAAGAAATAATAAAACCCTCATCTGCTGCAACGGTTTTCCTGCATTGGGTTTTTTCGGAGACAATTGTCCAAAAGTAACTGTGTACATGTGATTGATTCTTGTGCTTATGTTCTTTACTGTTAATTTCTCTGTATATATATTTGTGAATGTTGCAGTAGTATTTATTTTGATATTTTCCAGAAGATTTCTGAAAAATAACTTATTGAAATAATAAGTAGGAGGAATAAATCTATCATTGCAACTGTATAGTTTTCGGATTGAAAATTTCACACTTTCAACATTGAGGAACCCATGATTATCCCAACCCCTAGCATTCACTGCTATATCTTACTGATCATGCTCTCATCCCCTGGAGCCCCGAGAAATTATGAAAAGAAAAATCAATAAAAGGTAAAAGGAATATGAAGAAGGGTGGAAAAACAAAGGTTGGGGTAACTCATGTACCATGATTGCTCCCTCCTACATACATACACCCAAGCGATGGTTTCCCTTATTATAGCTACCATTATACTGTGGCATGTGGCTTGAAACCTTCCCCTGATGGCCCACTTTGTTCCATCATTTAATCACAAGCCACCTGCCATTTGATGGATGTACCATGTGTTAGTTTTTGTAGCATAAAATGTGTTCTAGCCTCGAGATTTGGTAGAGAGGGTAAGACACATGCATTCTTCAAAACCCAGAAATCGTTTCTGGAAATTCCATCTAGAGATGACATAAAATAATTAATCAGTTTTTAATATTTCCTATGTCTAAATTTAGGAAATACGATTAATTAAAGGGTATTAATTAAGTCCAATGTGAATCTTCTAGAAAATGACATGGATCGAGTTCTAGTTAATCTTAGTCATCGATTAAGTTTTAATCGTGGTTGTTGATGTCTCAACAAGAGATTATAAGAAGAAACTCAATGGGGCTTGGACAACACATTTGCAGAAATCGAATTCGCTGGCAGATAGATTTCCCGAGTAGCAACACTGAGTTGCTGGAGAGAGAGTTAGTGAGCTCACTGCAGTGAGAGAGGGGCACAGATAGTAAGGCCAGAGGAAGATTTTCCAGATCCGATGAGTGCACAATAGAAAGGCAGTGAGTGCCACAAAGAGGCAGTGCAAAGGCAGCGCAGTGCTTCAAAGGAGATTCGCAATTTTGTTGGGAGGTAGAGTTGATTCAGTGCTAGAAGTCGAAGATAGTTTCTGGAGGCCAGGAGGGTCCAGTTTCCAAACAATAGTTGATCAATTATCGAGAGAGAAGTTGTTCCTAGCTCTGGGGACACAGAACTGCGTAGGCTAACCCAGTGATTGCGCAAAGGCAGCGTAGAGCAGCGCATCTTAAGCCAAGGTCAGTGTCGGATCACTAGTGGGAGTGAGATTTTTCTCACTAGACTTTTTGCAAGTTATTTCTCTGTATGGTTTGTTAGATTTGAGCAACCATACATTTGTAATCAGATTTACTAATGTTTAATATACAAACCCTCAGCTGCTGCATCAGTTTTTTGGTAGACTTAGTCCAAAAACAACAATGTTATTTGTGTAGAGCAGCTCATCTTAAGCCAAGGTCAATGTCGGATCACTAGTCGGAGTGAGATTTTTCTCACTAGACTTTTTGCAAGTTATTTCTCTGTATGGTTTGCTAGATGTGAGCAACCATAGATTTGTAATCAGATTTACTACTGTTTAATATACAAACCCTCAGCTACTGCATCAGTTTTTCCGTAGACTTGGTCTAAAAACAACAGTGTTATCTGTGTGTGTGTGTGCATCTATCTTTCTAGTGTTAATTTTCTTCTGCAGTATTTTATTTGTGAAGGTTGCAATGTATTAGTTTTGATATTTACCGTAGAACACAGTAAATAATTTGTTCAGTTTATTTAACAAATAGAAAAAACTTAATCAGAGCGCAGGAGATGTGGGAAGAGCTCAGTTGCAGAGAAAAAGATGGAGATTCGAAGCACTGCATGAGCAGCTGCTCGAAACCCCAGGAGGGTGCACAATCAATTGGCCAGGAGGGCAGATGTTTTAGGAAAAAGTATTTCTATGAGTGAGTCGACAGAGAATAAAATTTCCAGATCGAAGATTGTCAGAGGCAAAGGGAGCCGCAGTGTTTTTCTTGCGGATAAGATCTTCAGCTGGGACGCAGTTATTTTGCAGTAGTTTGCTGGTGCAGAATAACGTCAAAGGGAAAGAAGAGCACACACTAAGGGAATTCTTTCCTTAGGGAAATTCTAGCCTAGAAATTTGATTTCTCAATGCAGAGCAACAGTAGTTGTGAGGAGATTTACCCACTCCACCAGGGAGTGCGTAGTGCATAGCAGCAGCTACGCAAAGGAGAAGAGGAAGAGTTCGACAATTCGGCAGAGATGGCATCAGCAAGGTTGAGAGATCAGGATTAGTTGGACGGTTCATCCAACTATGTGATCTGGAAGGTCAGGATTTCCTGCCTTCTAGATGAATATGATCTCAAGACCTATATATCGATACTTGTGGTGGTTGTACTGTTGACTACATTTTGTCTAACAATTTGCGATACACATCATTTTCATAGCTGGGACTTATCATGTTTGGGGCTCGTGTCATCCAGTCATCGCGATCGCTTAATTTTATAATAACGTAAACCGTGCATTTGTGATGTAAATGATCTAAGTAAGACCGTCAATGTATGTAACAACCTAGGTAAGCCTAGTATGTTGTTGATGATCTCTATCCTAGGAGTTTTTTTGTCTCACTGATTCACGAAAGTGATCGGCAGAGTTTTTCCCTCCAACCTCACCCCAAAGCTAGGGTGGATTTTGTCATCGGCATGCTAAGTGAGTCCTAGTGTTTTCTATCGAGTCCTTGTAAAAGTAGTTTGAGCTACTTGGTCTACTAGATCATGTTTTGAGTCGCAGAATTGGGTATTTATTTGAGGGTCTATACGAATGGGTATTCCCCTTTCATGTATGTAAATGTATTATCTCATGTAAAAGAGGGTTGGAAAAATAATTATAATCCCCTCTTAGTCAATTAATTAAATTTTCTGGTCAATTAATTAATAAAATCCTAAACTAGAAATTTAATTAATTTAGGGTCCTAAATTAGGATTAAATCTTTAAAGGCAAAATTTGTGAGTCCTTGGAAAATGATTTTGACAGCCCCAAGCCAAGGGAATATTGAGAATTTTAAGAAATATTGGACCCTTGGGCCTTGGTGGTTAAGTCAAGGTCAAAATTTTGGGGTAATTAACTCAAAAATAATATTTTGAGTTAATTAAAATTGAATTAAATGATAAATTCGTTTTTTCCCCAAAATTTTAATTTCAACGCTCCGGATTAAAAGATAATTAAATTTTTTGGACGGTTGAGATTATTTTGACGAGGATCATGCAAACTAGCCGTTAGAGATCTTGTCCTATAAATTTAGAGGTCTTTCTCATTCTTGAATCATCCGATCTCAGAATCGTGTACTAGTCTTGGAAGCTCTTGTGAATTTTTCTTGATGAATAAAGCATAAAAACTTTGGGGTTACAAATCTTGATGTTCCTTCTCAAATTTATGTGGTGAATTGTCTCTAAACTCTGCTACTTGGTTTCTTGCATTTTATGGTTGATGGCCTACATGGATTAATCTGCATACAAGTATCTTGTGCAGTTTTCTGGGTTTATAAAATAACATTTTGATTTTTCTGAAAAAGTCTCATGTTGTTTTCTTAAATCTCTATCGATCTAAGATCCGGATCTAAGTGTGCAGGGAATTATTTTTCTTAAGATTGAGCGTCTGGGGAAGTCTTCGGTTGGACCAGCCGACTCTCAATAAACATAAATCTGATAAGCTCTTTATTTGTTAAATTCCAGGTCTATCTTACGATATTTGGGTTTTGCAGGGTTTTCTAAGGCTTGTGCCTCTCCCAAAAAGTTTTAAATCTCTGAAAATTGTGCTAAAATGGATTTCAAATTTGACCATGAGGGTTTTAAATTGTAAATTAGTTGTAAATTTGTAATTTTTCTGTAAGGGTTTAATCGTTTTCTAGTGTGTATCTTCAGATCTGGTTGGTTTCTTGCAGATTCAGGGTTCAAATCGAAAAAAAAATTTAAGATCTGAAGCAGATCTAGCCTCCAAAGGCCAGATCTGGCCTCAAATCCCTCCTGTGGACGAATCTGGGCAGTATTTGATTCAAGGAGCATAATAAATCTGAGCGCAAATTAAGGGAAATTCTAAGTTTGCTTGGGCGAAATTTGGTGTTCTGGGTTTACAGGTTGCCGGCTCTTGCCTTTTCCATTATCGATTTCATTTCTCCACATCCCAAATCTTCTCTGCAAAACTATCTCACATTTCCCTCCGTCCAATTCGTTTTCTCTTTCATCGAACCCTCCTTACCCTTTGCTGCTCCCTATACCTCACATTTCTCTGCCTTCACTTTCTACGTCCTCCTTCTCTCTACCGTCTCCCATCTACTGGACCAGCCTCCACACTGTTCCATCCTCTACCTACCGTCCTCCAACCCGTCGAGCCCTCCTGTCGACTCTCTTGCTGCATCCCCTTGCCATCTGCGTCGATCATCTCTTTCCATTTCATCCGGCGTCAAACCTGCAAAACAACAAACTGCAACACTGCAACACGAAAAAACACATACACAACGTTGAAATTTCAAAGGCCCGAGTTTTACTTTGTTTTTTTTTGGCTTGGTTCGGATTCATTTGTTTTAGTTTAGAGGTTAGGCTTTTAGATAGTTCGACTTTGATTCACTAATTCTTAGTTTAATATCTTAGCATAGTTCCATAGCGAAATTTTTAGCGTAGGTTTGGTTAGATTGCATTTTTTAATTTCATTTTCATTTAGTTTAGGTTTAATTTTATTTTCTTTTAGATTTTAATTAAAGTTTTGAATTCGATCTTTTGGTTAGGATTTATTTCAATCTTAGTTTAGTTTTGATTTAGTTTTATTTTAGATTTTAGTTTAGCTTAGTTTAAGATTAAAACTTTAAATTCGTTTTAGATTTTTTTTTTTTTTTAGATTTTGATTTAAATAAAAAATATAAAAATTTCAAAAAATGTTTTAATTTTTTGTTCTTAGAGTTTAACTTTTCAATTTAAGTATTGATTTCATGAAAAATAAAACAAAAATAAAAATTATAAAAAATTCTCAAAAATTCTCAAAAAATATCTTTTATAGTCAAATGAGCTTTTAAAGATTTTATCCTAAATGTGACTATACAAAAATTTTGGAATTTGCTGAAGTGAAATTATTTGAAACATCTTAAATTTTGGCATTTTCATTTTATTGCTTCATGGTTGTGGTGCTTTTCAATTAAATATCATTGTGATCAATCATGTTTTAATATGCAGTGGTTAATCATCATTTGCTTGTTCGTAATTTGTATAACGAGATCTTGTTTGACTCCATAAAATAACGTGAGAATATAAGTTCATTTCTATCAAGTATTTGATGTTTTAGTTGTGCTCTCTGGATTTGTCATCCTCTTTTGTAATGAGGTCTCTACCTCCCTTTGCGCTTTTAAGGAGACAGTTTAAATAGAATTGAGATGGAGTGACATTTGAGTGACTCACAAGAACAATTATCATGAATTCACCTTGATAATCTGTCCAAACAACAATAAAACCACAAATCAGTTGAAGGCCTACAAAAAGGAGATGGCATAGGCAAAGAGGCTAATCCTCGATGGAGTTCGAGATCAGGTGGTGTCACACATAGCTGGCAAGGACACTACTAAGCAGATGTGTGATGCTCTTTCCATGTTGTACTAGGGATCTTCCAAGCAGCGGGAGATGTATTTGGATGAGAAACTGAGGTGTACCAAGATGCAGAAAGGGGAGCGTATAGACCCCTTCCTTACTAGAAGTCAAGATGTCCGAGATAAGTTGTCTGTAGTCGGCAGCACCCCAACCTACAGAATTGATGTGGTTTTCTCTAAATAGCGATTCCGAGGAGTGGCAAGTGTTCGTCTAGAGTATCTTGGGCAGAGAAAACGTGCCAGATTGGGACAGAATGTGGGCAGATTTGCAACAAGAGGAGATGAAGTGTGACTTGGTGAAGAGCACCATTAGTGGCAGCAGTAGCAGTGGGACGAAGGAAGTAAAGGAAGAGGAGAATGCAACCCTTGCAATAAATGGGCAACAAGAGCAACACAGAAGGAAAAAGGACATTTCCAAGGTCAAGTGCTTCAGACATGGTGAAACTGGTCACTACAGCACTCAATGTCCTCTCAAAAAGAAGGACAAAGAGGAGAAGCAAGATCAGCAGACTGCATCCGCCGAAATAGATAAGATGTCCGCTAAACTGGAGGAAGATTTTTCCATGATCATTGATATACCTCCAGGGGTGAGGTGGGGTGATTTGGTTTTGTAGCCCTAGAGAGCTACAGATGAGCAGGATCCTAGAGGAGTCCACCTCTTGGAACAATACCTTGCTACGGGAGCCCATATCAGTAGTAGCAGGATGGACCAGTGGCAATTGGTGCAGTCAAGTGCCAGAGTGACAAAAGCAGTAACTAGTAGCCATCAGAGACAGATCAAAGATGGCAGCAGTGCAGAGGCTTCAGTGACAACGTAGAGACTAGCAGCAGTTAGGACTTAGGTGACAAATGCATCAGACTGAACACAGTTGGTTCAATTTGATGGACAGTTCTTATTTGAAACAACAACAGATGAGAGACAGCTACAGATGTTGCAGTGGAAGCAGCAACAGAGTTGCAGTGCAGATGCAATAGTTGGCAGCAGTTCAGCAGGGTTAGCAACAACACAGACGCAGCACATATCAGAGTTGCGTATTAGTTGGTGGGTAGCAGTAGCTAGACATCAACATCGTAATAGAAGATGGTGCAGAGGCAATGTATTGTAGTTGCAATACTAGAACACTTTCCACGCTAAGAGGAAGTGTTAGTTTTTGTAGCATCGGATGTATTCAAGAATCGAGATTTGGCAAAGGTTAGGACACATGCATTCTCCAAAACCCAAAAATCGTTTCTAGAAATTCCATCTAGAGATGACTTAATCAAAATAATTAATCATTTTTTAATATTTCCTAAGTCTAAACTTAAGGAAATATGAATAATTAAAGGGCATTAATTAAGTCTATGTGAATCTTCTAGAAAAAGACATGGATTGAGTTCTAGTTAATCTTAGCCATCGATTAAGTTTTAATCGTGGTCATTGATGTCTCAATGAGAGATTATAAGAAGAAACTTGATGGGGCTTGGAGAACACACTTGCAGAGATCAAATTCATTAGCCGATCGATTTTCTGAGTAGCAGCGTTGAGTTACTAGAGAGAGAGCTAGTGAGAGGGGCAGGGACAGTAAGGTTGGAGGAAGAATTTCCATATTCGGTGAGTGCACAACAAAGAGGCAATGAGTGCCACAGAGAGGTAGCGTAGAGGCAGCGCAATGCTTCAGAGGAGATCCACATTTTTGCTGGGAGGTAGGGTTGATTCAGTGCTAGAAGCTAGAGAGAATTCTGGAGACCGGGAGGGTCCAGTTTCCAAAAAGCAGTTGATCAGTTAGCAAGAGAGAAGATGTTCCTAGTTGTGGGGACGCAGCACTGCGTAGGCTGATGCAGAGGCAGTGCAGAGCAGCTCATCTTGAGCCAAGGTCAATGCCGGATCACCAGTGGGAGTGAGATTTTTCTCGCTAGACCTTTTTCTAGTTATTTCTCTGTATGGTTTGCTAGATTTGAGCAACCATAGATTTGTACAAACCCTCGGTTCTTGCACCGGTTTTCCCGCATTGGATTTTTCCGGGGACTTAGTCCAAAAACAACAGTGTTATCTGTGTGTGTGCATTTATCTTTCCAGAGTTATTTTTCTTCCACGGTATTTTATTTGTGAAGGTTCCAGTGTATTAGTTTTGATATTTACTGTAGAACACAGTAAATAATTTGTTCAGTTTATTTAACAAATAGAAGAAACTTAATCAGTTGCTGCAGTAGGATTTGAGGTTTCTGAATTTTCACACCATGGACATGTCACTCCCCTTAGAGGTTGAAACGACCTAATAGGGTCCTTGGATAACCTTTTTTTGAGCCTAGAGACACTTATACGTTCTAAATCTTGTTATGGAAGGGCGTGCCACTACGGAGTGTCTGCTTGGTTCCATGACTTGTAAGCTTATTTACTCGATTGCACTAATGATTTGTTGTACTGGAAGGTGAGGGGACACATTAGATCTTATACAGGATTGCAAGTTGTTCTTCAATGTGGGTTTGGTCTCCCTATACGAGGTCCAAGCCCTCCAGAGGGTCATATTGGCATTTATAGGGTAAACATTGAGAGCCATGGGTCTCCACCATAGCAAAGCGCAGATTGGCATGTCATGGGATCCTTTTGTTCCACTCATTGCTTGCTCTTGTTCCATTTATTTGACGATGATGATGCACCTAGACCACCTTGCCCAGTCGACTATACCCTTGCACTGCACTTGGTAGTTGATCTCAGGCCTAGATGAGGATGTGTCTCACCATGGGCGACAGAGGGATGGATTGCATCATCCTTTTAGCCCTTAGAGATGGAATGCATGCATGTTCGATCCATTTGAAGACCCATGAGGATGTTTTGTGCCCCCTGGAGCCACTTGGGGGCACCATAAGTCATTTGCATGGATATGAAGGGGCCCACCCCCTTTATCACTATGTCTAGATCCCATTCATTAATGTTGGCACATATTGGACTCCACTAGGCCTCTTCAATGGCCTCTTGTACTATTGTATCTATCATTTCGCCCTCTTGAGAGGCTTATTTTTGTGTTATGGAGCTATCTTGGTGGGCTTGTCACCAAGTAATGTTATTTTTCCACATTATTTTATTAGTTGGGGCATCATTATCCCTAACTAGGAAAATCGAACCCCTTAGAGGAGAATATATATTAATGTGATGATCATTTCCTTTGATGATCACTTGTATATGGATTAGTA
Organism: Pinus albicaulis; assembly: GCA_034641835.2. Lineage (NCBI taxonomy): Eukaryota > Viridiplantae > Streptophyta > Pinopsida > Pinales > Pinaceae > Pinus > Pinus albicaulis. The sequence continues at coordinate 1,418,032,590 of CM076581.1, read as the reverse complement.
TCTCTAAAATATTTTCGCACTTGTTCTTCTTTGATGAAATTGGAGTATCTTGATGCACTATGATGTTTGGATTTTTAATATTGCCTTTGAAGCTTCTACTTTTGTGAGTATGATGAATGGATATACTCTTGTTTCTCTCTTGTACGTGCACTTGAACAATATTTTGTCTTATTACTTGTCTAACGCATGGGATATTTATTATTGTTCTTATACATGGCATGAATTAATGCAAAATTTTTATTGAATCTTAAATGATTGATATATTGCATGTGTTACTCATGGGAGGAAGAGTGAATGTTCCTAGGGGTGGACTAAGAGCTTAACAAACCTTGAAACTTCATCTATCTTGCAAATCGAAGTGTAAATCCCTATGACCTAGTTGTTGCTCTTGGGAAGCCTAACGAAAGTCATCTAGGGCTCCTTGGCATATCAAAAATCGATATCTTGGTGTATCTTGACTCCATAGCCCAAAAGGCAAGGCACTAATCCTCAAATTCCTTTGGTGGTCACTATAATCTTGTCTCTTCTTCTTTTCTTCCAAATAAAGCCCTAACTCTAGTAGGCTCCCTAGGACATCATGCGTAATTAATTGTATCCATCCAAAATTGATGAAACTTGGTCTAGAACTGCGCTAGTGTGTCCTTGAGAGGTCCTCCAATTTTAAAGCCATTCCGAAGCTTGAATCTCACGTTTTTTCCAAGTGCTAGCTCAAAGACCGCTTCTCCCTAGGTTTCCTTTGGTTAGCAGCTTCATTAAGTGTCATTGCATTAAAATTCAAGACAAATCTTATCTCTTTGATCCTTTTTCCTCTCCCTTGGTCAAGACCTTTTGTTTGAAGTTTCAACCCAAACCCTTGACCCCATTTGGGTCAACCACGGTTTCTTTGTGGTCCCACAACCTTGTCACTCCAATTCCACAAGGATTGCTAAGAGAACCCCATTCTCTTAGGGCTCTTAGGTCTAGGGCTCTTTATATCAAGAAGTACTCGTCAACCCTAGGTCTAGGTTTCCCCTTAGCCCTTCTTGCAGAGCCACACATCTTGCTTCAAAACCAAGCAACACCTATCATTAGAGTCTCTCCTTTGAATAGGCTATTGAGATCACTACTTCCATTTAATGAATACTACTCTTAGTGATTTCTTTGATACCGAGACTCCTCCCATCTGTGAAAGTTTGTAAAGCGAAGGGAGCTTTAGCTGAGCTAATAGTGGGTTATTGCTACATTGTTGCCCCTTGACCTAGTAGTTGCTCTATAGGAACCCCTCCTAGGAACCCTGCTATATTGAGCAGTAACAGTCACCTTGCTAAATTTGGCTACTTCCCTACTTTACTTTGCTAACTTTCGAAAAGTGGAAGCCTTGGAATTTTTCTATCTTTGACTAAGTCAACTGTTTTATTCAGTTTACATGAGAAATAATAGGGTGTTCAAATCTGATAATGGGGGCGAGTATATCTCCAACGAGTTCTAGGATTTCTACAGGGAAGCAGGGATTAAGGAGCTCATTGTAGCTTACAACCCTCAGCAGAATGGGGTTACCAAGAGGAATAATAGGACCTTAATGGAGGCAATGAGGGAAACGATCTACGATCAAGAATTTCTTATGCTTTTGTGGGTGGAGGCCCGCAATATAGTTTTGAGCATGCAGAACAAGAATCCCCGCAAGATATTCGAGGATGTGACTCCTAAGGAGTTGTTTACATGAGTGAAACCAGATGTCAACCATTTGCGCATCTTCGATAGTCCAGTTTATGTTCACATTCCCACGGAGAAGAGGAATAAGCTAGAGCCCTTGTCAAAAAGGGTCGTATTGTGGGCTACAGTGAGGTCTCAAAGGCCTACCGAGTCTACATTCTAAGACAAAGAAAGGTGATCTTGAGTTGAGATGTCAAATTTGATGAGGGCAGGACCCCTAGGAGATCTCATCAAAAAGAGCCTGCAGTGGTAAAGGATCGGGAGTGAGAAGCTCTTAAGGCTGAACAAGGACAAGCAACACTAGTAGCAGGGACAATGAGCAGATCCAAAGAAAGAGTTGGATATTCCTTTGACCTCTACTAGGAGAAGGCCGAGATGGGTCGAGCAGACCTTGAGAGATGCAGGGAGCATGTGCAGGGTCCTAGCATCATTTTCAGGCAGAGTTGACCATCGACGAGATTTTCCAGTTATTTGGCATTGACGATCTGCATTAATGAGTCTGAGCCTTCCACTAAGATACCTTAGAGGTAGAGGAGTGGAGCAAAAAGGGTACACAAATTCTGATTAGGAAGGGAGTGATGTGGACTGAAAATCCACATCTAGATGTTGTTTCAACTTGAGATCAGCCATGATCACATGGTACAGCAGGAAGCATCAATAAATGGCACTTATTTCAGCAGAGGCAAAGTACCTGGCAGCAAGTATGGCGAGTTATGAGGCAGTGTGGCATTGCGAGATGCTTCTGGGACAATTTGATATACAAATGGGGCCAACAGTGATTCAATGTGATAATCAAGGTTGCATTAAGATCTCCGAGAATCTCGTGTTTAATGATCGGTCCAAGCACATCGAGATCAGACATCACTTCATCAAGGATAGGGTCCAGAGAGGTGTTGTGATATTGCAGTACATTATTACAGAGGAGCAGGTGGCAAATATTCTCACTAAGCCTCTAGTGAAAAGGAAATTTTTGAAGTACTGATATAAGTTGAAGGTGGTGGAGAATTCCTTCCTTTATAGGAGGGAGTGTAGAAGCTAGTGGTAACATTGAAAGGTCTTCTATACAGGCTTGGTTACTTAGCATGTGGGAGATGATTCATTGCCTCTTTATGTGTTTGCTTGGTGGAGTAAGTGATTTATGTCTTTTTTCCTAATTCTAACTTAGGAAAAGTACAATAATTAAAGTCAATATATTATTGTGGACTATTAAGTCATTTTCTAAGGATGAATAATTTAATTATTTAAGTGACTTAAAAATAATCTCAATTGTTGAACTCCAAGATGTTCTAGAAGGGAGATCAAGGTTATGGATTTAGACTTAATGAAAACTATAAAGGAAGCCTAGGGAAGAGGTGAAGACATACAAGAACTCAAGAGAGCAAGTCATCACACAAAGAGCGATTTTCTCCAGTGCGAGTGGCTTAGTGGACTGAAATGCAACGGAACAATATGGGAGAATTGAGGGTGAATCCAGGAGACCAAGTTGAGGAGATTGCAAGGTCGAATTGTCGGAGGAAGGTTGATTTGATTTAGAGAAAGTCGAATTGTTGGGAACCGAGTTTCCTAGGGCACAATGATAGCTCAGAGGGAAGGCACAGGTGAATTTGTCATCTGATTGATTTTGCCAAATTTCTCTAGGCCGATTTCTTCCAGAAGCCAATTTCTAGGTGGTCAAATCCCTTTGGCCGAATTCATCTTGTGGGGCCGAGTTACAGGTTCCAATTATTGTATTTTTCCTTGTATCTATGTGGGTTGAGAACCCAAATTTTCCATCTTAATAGATAACAGAGAATTGTTATGGGTGAATTATTTTTGCAATGTGTGATTGACCTCTCTTATTTAAATTCTACTACATATATTCATTTCTAAAATTAGAAATTACTAGTGATTTTAATTTTCGGTAATTCAGTGTTTATTAAGCTAAATAAATAAATTGTTGAGAATAAAATTAATCGCCGTGAGAAACTAAATCTGGCTATTATTTGGAAATTTAACAATCTAGTCGTGACACACCTCAAGTTATTGGGGTTAGAGAGGGAAATTTGTACAAGTTAAGAGGTGAGCCTAATGAACCCTGGTTCATAGCATTGACAATCGTTGTGAGTTGTGGAACAGGAGAATGGGGCACTTGGATTACAGCATTTTGTCGATTCTAAGGGAGATTGTTACGAATCTTCCAAATTCCAGTATTGAACAGTAGGGGGTGTGCAAAGGGTTCTTCACCTAAGTCACCTAATACGGGGATACGGGGATACGAGGATACTAAGTATCGAACACGGGTACAGTGACCCGAAACAGGATACTTCGGGATACGTTACGTTATATATTATTTTATTAAAAAAATATATATATATATATATATATATATATATTTTAAAAATATATATATATATTAATATATTTAAAATTAGATATTTTTTTGCACAAATTCATATAAAATTCATTGATTCAAACATAGATATTAGATATTCATGAGTCATACATCATCATTGATACTATAATACAAATTACAATGATACATTGATACACCATACATGATACAATCGTCAAATTTACTCGAGAAAGACAAGATTGAAGATAGTAAGATACTTTGTAGTTTTTTTCATTAAGTCATCGAATCAAAATGTGTTACATAACAACATCGCCAATGGCAAATAGAAATACAAAATACAAAATCAACTACAATCTACAAGACTACAAGCTTTCGAAGACTCAATGAGTTAGAGTCATCAATCCTCATAATCGGCATCACTTCGTCGAAATCCCGATCATCATGCTCACCATTGCTCTCCTCTGCCTCTGATGCATCCTCCTCCTCTATCATCTCTGCATCTGCTCGGTGTGGAGGATGACCCCTCTAATCCATCATCAAATGCGACGAGGCTCTAGCATTGGCACATTGAGATCCAAGTTGGCCAATGCCAACTCAACACTACTTTGTCCCGGACCCATATCATCGGGGAAATACATCCCACATCTTTGTCTTTCCCTTCAACCACTCCTCCCTCCGCATCGTAGATGAGACGAAGGTTGGTGTGCACATACACCATTGTCTCGCCTTACTGAATGCTCAAGCACTGCTCTTCTTCACACTATACAAATTCCCATATGTGCTCCAATTCCTCTCGCAACAAGAGGATGAAGTCACTGAGAGAGGAGGCTCATGGCTAGCTCGTCGTAGAGGAGGGCTTGCTTGCCCCATGAGTTGCCCACCAAGAATGGGGCTTCTTAGCCCCCTGTCTCGAATCAAATCATAGCCTCCAAATCGCCCCACAGCGAGTGGAAAAATCTGCGAAGGCATCCTCCACCTCATCAAGGGATGCCCTATCTCGAAAAAATCCTCCTCAATGCATCTTTCCTCCCCCTATGAGATTTCGGCATCCATGTGAGGAGGGAATGCAGGGAAGGTCCACCATTCGACCACTCATGGGTCGTAGTATTTTGGGTTCAAGGAGTGAGCCAAACAATGTAAAGGTGTGCAATTCTTGTCCCATCTCGCGACAAGAATATCCCGTATGATCGGTGAAGAAGGCCTCGGGTGATGTCTCATACTACGGGCACTCACTCAGCAAAATAATGGTCCTCACGAGACTCAATCATGGAATCCCATCCCTCATAAACCTCTCCTAGGATGGGTTGGTGCAGTATCTCGCAAATGCGAGCAAGGAAATGATAGGCTCCATGATCCGAATAATTAGATCTACCTTCTCCCACCATATATCATCCAACACTATGTCCTTCACCTTCTTTGAGGGTTGCACGATCCATCTTTCTCCAAAAAATACCAAAACTTCGAAATAACCATAGACCCAAGAGCGGTCTTGACCTCCCTCAACCTCTTCAACATGATGAATGAAGAGGCAAACCGTAGTATCCGCAATCTTCAACAATGATAGATTGTTGTACTCCTTGTAGATAGTGAGGGCATTTGTATGGTTTGTTACAAAGTTGCGGATATGTCGTGCATCCTCAATAGTGGCTCCAATCCAAAGCACATCGAAGCAATAGATTTCGAGTGCCAAGTTCAATGAATGGACAATGCAAGGTGTCCAAAATACTTGTGGATATTTTGCTTCCACAATCATGCCAAACAACCTTGCAAACGGGTGCATTATACGTAATGATTTGCACACAACAATCCACACCTACACTTTCAATAACTTTGAGAAATAACTCACCCATATATTGTGCATCCTTGTACTCTCCAAATGCATCCATTGCTTTCAAGAAAAGCTTTGCACCATTCGTGGATGACACCATGAAGTTAATGAGTGGGTGGCGTCTTTGGATCTGTCCATCCATCGAAACAATGCTAACCCCGGATGTTGGCCATGCTCGATTTAATAGGCTCAAGCATTTTGTCCATCTCTTTCTTTGCCTTTGTCAACAATGTGGTTCGAGCTTCTCGACCCCGGGGAGGCACATACCCTCGATGGAGCCCCATGACAAAGAGCTCGACACATCTCAATAAATAGAGGTGACAGTGCAACATTAAAAGATATGAAGTTCGATAGAAAAAAAATGCAATGGTGAGGTCAAGCTCTTCCCTTTTCTCTTTTTTGGAAAATCTTGTCCATTGGACCAACTGCAGTTGCCTTTCTCTTTGCTAATTCTCCCCCGCTAGAAGTCTCAAAAGGGAACTTGCTGCTGCTTTTCCTCAAGAATGGAAGGGGGTCATCGAGTCTTGGATTTTTTTTATTTCTGTGCCACATTTGCCTCACCAATACTCGCCTCTTTCCGCAATTTCTTCTTATCACGGCAATTCAATTGTTGTACAACATTTAACGCCACAACTCTGGAATACCCAACAAATGAGCTTTCACACGGAAATATGTGCCTTTGAAATGGCCATTGCAAAAAATTGCATTTCAGGCCACAATTTCCTCCTCCCTTTTTGCTGCCCCTTCCTCTCTTGTTGCATATTTCCACAATGGGTATTTGGGGTCAACAATTTGTTTTCCACTGCACATTTGAAGCTCATCTGTTGCAGCCCCACTTCCAATGGATGGAATACTTGCTGCTTTGTGATGAAAGAGGGATGGGAGGGGCATCTCCAATGGAGACATTCTTCCCCTTTCTTTGCCCCTGTCTTGCTGCCTTTGATTGAGCCATAAATACGTAAACAATAAACAAAAACAACGAAATATATAAAACATATGCACATGCAAACACTAACAACAAACTAAATGCAAAATATAGAGGAACAATGCACTTACCGGATGCACGAATCTCTTCAAAAGAACACACTTGCTCCTTGCTCTTGCTTCTTGCTCACACTAGTTCTCACTTCACAAATGAAACACAAATGAAATAGGTGAGAAAATAAGAAAGAAAAGCCACACTTTATAAAAAAAAATCGTGCGATTTTGGTTGCCGCAGGCCCGGCCGTACCCGGCGAGGGAGTGGCCACGAGCGTGTCAGACGAGGGTACGGTCGGGACACGGGCGTGTCCCGGGACACGCCGTGTCCCGACCAGTCTACGTACTGGACACGCCGTGTCCTTCGAATTGGGGCCGAATCCGACACCTAGAGGTGTCCGACACGGGGATACGGGGATACGAGGGCATTTTAGGAGTATCCGGTTACTTAGGTTCTCACTTGGCAAGCATGCCAAGGTTGCATTCCCAAGAAGTGAGTCCATATCCAAGGAGATTTTGGATTTAATACATTCGAATGTATGTGGGTTGATGTTAGTAGCATCCATACACAGAGGCATGTATTATGTGTCTTTTATTGATGACTTCTCTAGGAAGACACGGATTTACAATAAACCTGAGAATGAACATCACTTGCCATAGAAAATGTAAATGGACAAGTTAAATTACAAAATAAGATCTCTCAATGAAAACATAAAGACAATTGTGCTCTTAACACACTAACTTCTGCCATTCAATCAAATGTTTTTGTAATTGTAGGAAGGAACATTACACAGAGGGTTACTTGGATTCAAATGATACACAACAAAAACTAACTGAGCAAAAAGTAAATGAGAATATTAGAATGCATGTTGCTTTGCAAATAAGGATATATCGTGTTTACAGATTTCAGAAAAAACTATTAAAGGTCTGTTTCCTAAAGGTGAGGGTAGAAACAAAGAAGTGATCCTATAATTTACTTTATTTTAAAACTCTCTCACACTCTAGCAATGTCATATCAGTAAGTAGAAAACAATACCACAGGGTTATTTCCTTATTTATCTACGATAGAGGAACACATATTCCCAACCCATAAATTCCTTCTTCTAGTGTATACACCATTCGATCTTTTAAAGAATAACATGATATATTTCCTTTCAAAATGCTTCTTTACTTAGCAATCTAACGGTATATTTTAGGTGTAAAAAAATACTGAAAGAATGGGAGCCTTGGCATTACGAGTGATCTAGACTTAGTGATGTTATTTTATCACCCTTTCTGCGATGTGGAAGAAGGCTGGTCTCCAGAAAAATAAGATCTGAGGCAAATGCAGCTACACACCTGCAACAATAAAAATCTACATTCAGTCCAAATATGACACCGCTTCTATCAAAAACTCATCAAATAATTGATCCATCTACACGAGCAATTTAGTGATTTATGTATAACTGATCTATTTTCTGTCTCTAAATTCCCCCTTCTATCGTTACATTCTTGAGGTTGCGGCCAGGATTTTTAACCATGTTAAGCTAAATTTGTGTGTGCCTGAGAGTCTAGAACGTTTTCATCCAACCATGGCAATCAAGTCTAGGTACTGTTAGGTGTGAATCTGATGTGAGTACAGAGCTATTGAATTACTACATCAAGCTGCAAAAGTCACCCACAATGGCTTTTGGTTATGGATAGTACATATCGCTTATCGTAACCCATTCGTATGTATTTTGGATTAATTATAAGAGGGTTTTTGCCCTTCCAGAGGCTATATTATGGGATTTTACTTGAAAATATAATGTTTTAATGTAAAGGAAGTTGAGCTTCTTGCTCTTTGGATCAACTTGGTTCTATTCTCAGCTAGAATCCAAGTATAGGCAGTAGAACCAAAGACTTTCAGATGACTTACATTGGGCTTTCTTCCAGACCATGCTTCCTCTGAGGTCTTATGCTTTACTTCCATCGTGAAAGATCTGTTTAGCAGGTATGCTGCTGTGAGCACTGCCTACGCCAAAAACCTAACTGGAACAGACCTGTTCTGCAACATACACCTGCCCATCTTTGTGATAGTATGATTTTCACCTCTCAAACACTTCATTTTGCTGCAGAGTGTAGTAGGGTATAGTATACTTTCTTTGGATCCCATATTAGTACAGAAGTTATTGAATTGTTTGTGATAGAATTATCCACGATTATCAGACCTAAGAGAGGTAATTGGCAACCTGACCCTTTTTCTACTAAGGATTTGAACTTTTGAAATTGATTAAAGACTTCAGATTTTAGTTTCAAAAAGCACACTTATATTTTCCTACTGTAATCATCAATAAACAGAAGGAAATAGCTGGCACTGGTGACTGATGCCATGCTCATTGGTCCACAAATGTCTGCATCAACCAGTGGAAGGACTTTTTACACTCTCCAAGCCTGTCCTTCATCAAATGGCACGTGATGTTGCTTCCCTACCTGGCAAGCTCCGCAAACTCCCTGGATCTGGTGTTTAAAGTCTGAAAGTTCATCTACCAATTTCTCTCGTGTCAACTAAGAGACGTAGGTCAAGTTGAGGTGTCCAAATTGTTGCCTCAAATCTGGCAGGTCCCATGAGAGGCCTAACAGGACAAAAACAAGATGAAAACACAACAGTGAGGTGGATGCCATTCTCGCCTTAGCAATCCACCTCCAACTCTTTAGTGGGATTTCACCACACGGGAGGTTTCTAGTTCTCGGTATAGGTCACCTTAACGGTATTCTGGGTCAAAAGATCAAAGGTGACATTCTAACAGGCTTAATCAAGGTACTCAGACTAGGAACAAGGCTAAATTATTTGTGATAAGGAATAGCATACCTATGAAGAGGCCAATACAGAGAGACTTGCAGCTTTGGGTTTTCAAGATATCCTTCAAAAATGGCACAATTAAGCATACAAGCATAAGGAAAAGGATTTCCTGAAATATATGATGAACAACAGTAGCAAAAAACCTTCAAATGACCCTAAGTTGAAGCCCTAATGCAGAATTACCGTTTTTCAAGCCATACTCAACCCTAGAGAAGCACTTGCTGTTAGAAAATGTGAAGTGGCAACTTATTAAACTTATTTTCTTTAACCTTGATACTTGCTTGTGAATCTTAGATATCTTCTTTAGGTTTCTTTATTTATAAATTTTCATCAAACAATATCAAGAAGCAATAAGAACAAAGAGGACATAGATGTAGCCTCTCAGCCAGGTGAAAACCTGGAAACTCTTCTCTTCTTAGAATATGCTTCAAATGAGACACAAAGACCCAATATCTAGACTAAGTCCTCCTAGTACCAAGTCAGCCCTTCCTCAAGTCCTTGAATCTGCACCAAACTGATACACACTGCAACTTCAATCTGCCAGCTACAGCACTGCTACTCGACCTGCAACTTCAACTTGCAACTTTTGCAATACACTTCCTGAAGAAACCCTAATTTAACCTTCTTATGTGTTGAAGATTGTAACTAGGTTCGGTCTTCATAAATTGTATTTGAGTCAATATTTAATGTACTTGTCAAAAGAATAAATAAAAGAATTTATATTATTAAATGACTTATTAAAGCATGGGTTTCATGCTTGGGTCATATTATTTTAGGTCAAAGTCCCCATTGTGGAATTCTAGGATTTATTATGAGTTTATAGTGTTATTACATATTTAAATTGACCCATCCTGGGCTTTTGAATCATGTAATTAGGTTTAGTATGGAGTCAAATATGATTTATGGAGACTCCACGCCAAGTTGGCCTTAATGTAATCAAGTTGGCCTCAACCCCAGGAATTTGAGCTCATCACAAGCCTATATATACAAGCAGATCGAACTCATTTGGAGCACTCACACTCACATCCAGAAATTCAATATCTAATGTTGCATAAGGGAAAAAGTGCGAAGTCAAGGAAGGGGTCAAAAGGAGTACGAGTTCGGACAAGCTGAAGGATTGAAGGAAAATCGAAATTTTGGTGTCTCTCTCTCTCTCTCTCTCTCTCTCTCTCAAGTGCCCTATATTGGAAAATCAAAGTCCCTCATTGTTATGTTGCTGCCAATTGTTGCCAGTTGCTGCCAAGAGAAGAATAGGTCAAAGTTGATTCTGCTAGGTATTGGTGCCTTGAGAAGTTGTATTGGGTCAAAATCAAACTCCTAGAAGCAAGATCGAAGGCTTTTCTCCAAGATTGAAGTTCCAGAAGCAAGGTCGAAGGAAGTGTTACATAGTGTTGTTGTTGTTGTTGTTGCCAGGCCGAAGTAGGATCAAAAGGAAGGCTGACTTGGTGTGGAGGAAGTGTAAGTCAAGGTCTAGAGTCTCACAAAAACAAGGAAGAATTAATGATTGGGTTTTACCTATTGTGGGGTTTTGCCCTGGCTGTTGGCCTATATCTTATGTCCTTTATCTATGTGTTATTGCTTTTATATATGCATGATGAAATCAGAAGAAAAAAGACAAGAAGAATATAATAAGAATTAAAGAACATCACAAGTAAATAATCAAGAACAAGAAAATCTTTTGTCTTTCTAATTTTCTAACATGGTATCAGAGCTTTGGTGAAAAAAGAAGGAAACGGCAATCTCAAGGAATTGATCAAGGAAACATATAAGGTTCATAAGGGGTAACTCTTTAAAGAAGTTTCACTATCTTCAAGAAAGATGTCTAACACTATCAAGGGAGAGAACAATCTTGAAGGAGCTTCAAACTATAGATCTTGGAAAAAGAGGATTGACCTCATCCTTGAAAAGAACAAGGTATTAGATGTGGTAAAGGGAAAAGTGAAGAAGCCCACAAAAGACTCCAGTGATGCAGATAAGGTGAAATTCAGAGAATTGGAATTGGTGGCTATGACTCTAATGGTTGAAGGCATAAAGGACAACCTTGTCCCTTACATAGCAAACATTGACCATGCTCAGGAAATGTATGAAGCCTTGCGAAAACTATTTTCCATCAAGAACATTGGAAAAGTAGCAAGCTTGAAAAATGAACTAAGGGCCACTATGATGACTAAGGAATATATTGTAGCCACTTTCTTTGTAAAGATAGCGAGAATAAGAGATGATCTTCTTGCCATTGATGAAATAGTGACAGAGCTACGGCTGCCACCTTCTTGCAATGCATTTGCTTCAGGTCTCGACAATTGGAAAGAAGCTCCCACTTTTCAGGAATTATGTGTTGAGAAATCTTGGGCATCAATAGTTAGGTGATTTCTCTACTTAAAATAATTGCTTGTGATAGACTTTTTACTTCTTGATTACAATCTTCTCTTCTTGAGTTATTATCGTGTTCTTTTCATCAAGACAACTATCAAATTATGAAGAATAAGGAGACAAGAGACACAGTATATAGGCTTGTCAGCCAGGGCCAAAACCTCTCACTCTTTGAGATGAAAACCCAAACGAAATTCTTCTTATAGAATTTCGGCCTCTTCTTGTAGGTCTGTAATCTTTTTGCTTCACAACAGAAACCCTAAATCAGTTTTTCCTCTTGAATAGATTCCTCCTTGAGAGAGACCCTTCTCTCTCCTACTCTACTTCCTTCAGTAAAGTTCTTCACCCAAACAAGGTCACCTTTATGTGACTGTAATCTTCGATCTTCCTTAGCCAACTTTGAACCTGCAATTTTCGCAAGTGTGAGTGTAAACTAGCCCAAAACAATCCTCAATGATCACATTCTCCTTCGTTATCCTTCCTTCTGTCTTCACTGTCCATAAGGCTCCTTTTAAGATGTATTTTGCATTGTTATGAGAGACTTGCTTTACAGAATTGATTGCCTTAAAATGAGGCCAAGCATTGCTATATATATAGTCGTTTGTCCATGAAAGTTAGGCCGACATGAACTCTTGGAGTAGGTTGACTTCACCTTTCTAGAATAATCCTTCCATTGTAGGCCGACTTGACTGAGGGCTAGTGACAAGGTCTTGGAGGGTTACTTATAAAGATAAATATGACTCTTCACAAAGTGTAACATGTCTTCATTACATGACAATGACTCTTAAGACTTTTATGACTAGATGACAATATCCCTAAGGGCTCTCAATGGGAGCCTTCACTAAAAATAAAATCTCTTGCTCATGAAACCCATGATGCAAGCATTACCATAATTTTATTTTTCTTCTTTACACCTCTTACATAAAATCACAGTTACATGTCATTATGAAGACCAAACCTAGTTACACTTTTCAACACTCCCTCTTAACTAAGGAGGTATTCATAATGGTACTTGGTCATTCTCAATCTAAAGAATTTCTCATAAGAAGAATCAAATTGGTAATCCATTTGTATAGCATCATATCAACCAGCATTGTCACATAGCAAGGCCTTGACTAACAACTCTATCTCTCCACAAGATCTGAGCTCAATGTTGGCGAGAACAATGATTTATAGAAACTCTCATCATTGTCTCTCTCGAAACATAGCCGACCTGGGTTCTCAGGGTGTGTTCCATCGGGACTATTCTTATCTTGGATTCCCATTCCTCAAAGAATATCAGTCCTTTACGACTACTCTTATCTTGGATGCCCTATATCATCCTCAAAGAGCATCGGATGCCAAATGACTACCCAATCCTCCATTTTGTCTTCCCAAGTGAAGACGGGAATGATGTGTACTCATTCCTACAGAAGGAATGTACCTAAGATCCCTCTTGACTTAGGAATTTCCAAGTTTCTTCCAAGTAAGAAACTTGTTTCCAGGCTCCCTCTTAATTCGGGAATACAACGACTCCTCAGGTGGAGATGATGGGACAACCAACCGCTTGAAGAGCTCCTTCCTTCGATGTCAATAATTTCTTTGTCATGGAGTCTTCATCTCTTGGGACACCTTCATAGGGCACAGACCATCCATCACTTTCATCCATGAGTCATTCATGTCATCATTCCTTTCACCAGAAAGCGATCCATCAATCTGAATCTAGCGTTTCTTCATGTCATGTTGCATACTATCTTCTTTGGAAGGATCTTACATCCTTCTACATGGTTCTTGGGTAAGACATTCACAGTCTTTCCTTTGGCAGTCCTGCGTAAGCCCATTTAGATACTTGTTCAAAAATTAGAAATGAACACTTAAGTCATTGTTACCTTTTTGATGGTCTTTTATCATAACATCTTCCTATAGGCATTAGCATCCTGCATACATGTTGACACAGTGAAAATTTTTTAGCACAGAAATCCTACTGCTAAATATTGATTTACTTCTTCTACTTGATTTTATACACAAGTTATTTAACTGAAATATTCAGAAAAACTTCGAAGTAAACACAATTAGCAGCCTACACAAATACAGATCATTTACTGCACATCATGCACATATGACAAAGGACACACAAATTTTTCAGACAAATGTCCCGAGAAAAACCCAATGCGGGAAAACCGTGCATCAGATATGAGGGTTTATTATTATAATCAACAGTTTCTGAGTACATATAGGGTGCCATAACTGGGCTCACCCAACAGAGAAAACCTCGGCTACAGAGAAAAATGTGAGATATACCTCACTCTCGCAAGTCCCGGTTGATCCCGATGAGCAACTGGTGAAACCCCAGCTGGCTCTACGCTACCACTGCATAAGGTTGCGTGGCCCTGACCAAGGGACTGCATCACCCTAGCTTTGCGTGGATCTGCTTCTCTGAAGTCTGGTTTCATCCCTGCCAGCTCAGAAACCCCAGTCTCCAACAGAATTTTGGACTTTCCTTGGAGACAATGCGCTGCCCCTGCATGAGCCTTGCGTGGGCCTGCGTCACCCTCTCAAGGGACTGCGTCACATCCTCTGCTGGCCAAGAGTACAAAGCAGAGCAAGGGCATCAAAGAAGCAGTGGAGCCCCTCACTGCTTCTCTGAGTCACTCAGATCTGATCTTCATCTAAGCATTGCTCTGTCAGAAGACTTTGTGTGTGTCCTCCAACTGACCCCAAGCCCTTCCTTTATACTTTTCTCGTTGACACATCAACATTCGTGATCTAATCTCTAATCAACGACTAAGATTAGAAGTAGCTTGATCCACATCACTTTGAATGTTCTCGTCACATGTGTAAATTAATTCACTTTAATTTTTTAATTTACCTAAGTTAAACTTAGGGTCCTCATTAAAAAAAAAAATTATATGAAATTTGAATAAATTTTACACCAGATGGAATTTCTCCAAATGCTTTCTGGATCTTGGAGATATCATGTGTTCCAGCTCCTCCACAAAATTTCAAAGCTAGAGCACATCCGATGCTACCCCAAAATCTCAACACTGTCTCTTAGTGAGGAGTGTGCTCTAGCAATACTTCCACATCGGAGCATTGCCCTGATCTCTGGCATCGGTCTCCACACTGATGCTTGGCCTACTGCCCTTCATCCATTGCGTTGTTGCTCTCTGTACTACTGCCCATGTCACTGTCACTAACACTGCCACATCTATACTGCAGCTCCCTCTCAAATTGCTACATCATGCTGCCAACTGTTGCACAACAACGCAGTTGCTGAGAAGTAAGTAACTGAAGGACCTCTACCCAATCACTGACAGACAAGTCAGTTGGGCTACATATCATCACTGAAGTTCCCTTGGATGTTGTGTTACGCTATCTCTCTAGAGCCTGTGTTGTTGCTGCTCTGCACTGCGTAAGCGATGCCCCTCTATGTTGTTGAAGTCCCATCAACCTCTGCGTTGTTGTTGCCACTGCATTGCGCTGCTACTGCCATTGCACTGCACTGCCCTATCTACAACGTCCCAGCTCTGCCTCTGCTTCATCATGATCTTCTGCACCCACTGCTCTAGTCATCCTGCTACTGTCTTAAGGATCTCGTAGCTTGTATGTGATCCAAGAGTTTGGGCACCTCAAGGATCCTGCCTTCACCATCGATAGCTCACTCTACAGATCTACGTCGCCCCACCTCTTCTCTCGAGGCACATGAGCACTCATGGCAACATCATCCTCACTACCACTGTCCCCTCTAGCTGCTGCTACCTTGGAATCTAAAGATTCCTTGTCCTTCCTCTTAGGACAAGTGTTGGCGAAGTGGCCAAGTTCACCACATCTAAAGCACCGTACCTTGGATAGGTCCTTCTTCTTCTTCCCTTGTTGTCGTTGTCCTTTGATGTTAGGGTCGCATCCTCCTCCTCCTCCTTCTTCACCTTGCTACTTTCACTACTGAATTCCTTCCTAGTCATCTGCCCGATCTCCTCCTGTCGAAGGATAGCCCACATGTCACCCCAATTAGGGAGTTGTGCTCTGCCCAAAATGCTTTGGACAAAGGTCTCCCACTCATCAATGACTGCATTCAGAGCAGTGCTCACCAAGAGCCCTTCATCCGAAGTTGCCCCCATGGCAATCAGCTGATCTCGGATCGGCCACAATCTGGAGAGCGATGGATCGATCTCTTCTCCCTTATGGATCTAGAACATCCTCATCTAGTTCTCTAGAAGCATCTTCCGTTGGACGGAGCTGCCTTGATACAGCGTGGTCAAGGATGTCCACATCTCATGTTCCGTCCTCTTCTCGACAATGTGTGGGACCATGTACTCCTTCACCCCATCCATGATCAAGCGCTTTGCCCGCGCTTGATTCTCGTTGAACTTCTTTAGAGCGCCCGCATCGATCGACACAACTAAGACATTTTCCGTGTGGTCTCTGATACTGTACTCCTCCAGGACTGTCAAGATTTTGGCTTTCCAGATCGCAAAGTTGGACACACCATCCAACCTATCCTGATCTCTCAATCCGTATGGGGCCATCTAGCTCAAAATCTATTGAAGCGGGTACTCTTCTCCCTTCTACTGCTATTGCACTCAACAGAAGACCGGATCTGGGTTTCTTCGCGATAGAAACCCTCTAGACTAGATGCTCCCTCTAACAACGGATTTCCCTCCTAGAAATCCTTAGCCAAATCTCTTGAATCAGTCCTCTACGATCACCCTCCTGATCGAATCTCAGATTTCTTTGGCACAAATCTGCTAAGAGACTGTTCTCCTTACTTTATCCCCTTTGCTAGGCATTTTTCTGCACCAACAAAACCTATGCCACACCAGCAAATTTTGAAGATCAAAAACTGCACTTCCAGCCCCAACAAGCTGCACAGCAACTCCCCAACTTGGACTATGCCACCCTCCTGGTGCTGCGTCAGCCTCTACGTGAGCAGACTGGCTCAACGTCCCTCTCCCAGTGTTGCGTCAAACTCTGCGTGAGCAGACTAGCATTGTGTCACCTTTCTGGAGCTACATCAGCAGACTGACTCTACGTCACCCTTGTTGGGTCTATCTTGTCCCTCTGGTGCTGCACTGCCTTCTTCCGGATCTATGAGCTGCCTTGATACAGCTTGGTCAAGGATGTCCACATCTCATGTTCCGTCCTCTTCTCAACAATGTGTGGGACCACGTGCTCCTTCACCCCATCCATGATCAAGCGCTTTGTCCGCGCCTGATTCTCGTTGAACTTCTTCAGAGCATCCGCATTGGTCGACACAGCTAAGACATTTTCCGTGTGGTCTTTGATACCATACTCCTCTAGGACTATCAGGATTCTGGCTTTCCAGATCGCAAAGTTGGACACACCATCCAACCTTTCCTGATCTCTCAGTCCGTACGGGGCCATCTAGCTCAAAATCTGTCGAAACGGGTACTCTTCTCCCTTCGATTGCTGCTGCACTCAACAGAAGACAAGACCTAGGTTTTTTAGCAATAGAAACCCTCTAGAGTAGCTTCTCCCTCTAACCACTGATTTCCCTCCCATAAATCCTCTGCGAAATCTCCTGAATCGGTCTTCTACGATCACGCTCCTAATCGAATCTCAGATTTCTTTGGCACAAATCTATTGAGAAACTGTTCTCCTTACTTTGTCACCTTTGCTAGGCATTGTTCTGCACCAACAAAACCTATGCTATACCAGCAAATTCTGAAGATCAGAAGCTGCACTTCCATCCCTGGAAAACTACACAACAACTCCTCGACTTGGACTATGTCACCCTCTTGGTGTCGCATTAGCCTCTGCGTGAGTAGACTGGCTCACCGTCCCTCCCCTGGTGCTGCGTCAACCTTTGCGTGAGCAAACTGGCACTCTGTCACCTTTCTGGAGCTACGCCAGCAAACTGAATCTGCATCACCCTTGTTGGGTCTATTTTGTCCCTTTGGTGTTGTGTCCGCATTTGTGCTACTTCAACTGCCCTTCCTGCAACAAATATCTCCAGCCCCTTTGTTGATGATTCAACTTGATTTGCAATGCTCTGATACCATATGAAAATTTCTGAGCACAGAAATCCTACTGCTAAATATTGATTTACTTCTCCTACTTGATTTTCTACAGAAGTTATTTAACTGAAATATTCAGAAAAACTTTGAAGTAAACACAACTAGCAGCCTACACAAATACAGATCATTTACCGAACATCGCGCACATATGACAACGGACACAAATTTTTCGGACAAATGTCCTCGGAAAAACCTAATGCGAGAAAACCGGTGCAACAGATACGAGGGTTTATTATTATTATTAAGCAACATTTGAGTACATCTAGGGTACCATAACTCGGCTCACCCAACAAAGAAAACCTCGACTACAGAGAAAAATGTGAGATATAACTCACTCTCGCAAGTCCCAGCTGATCCGGATGAGAAACTGGTGAAACCCCAGCTGGCTCTACACTGCCACTACGTAAGGTTGTGTGGCCTTGGCTGAGGGACTGCGTCACCCTAGCTCTACGTGGATTTGCTTCTCCGGAGTCTGGTTTCAACCCTACCTGCTCAGAAACCCTAGTCTCCGGCAGAATTTCAGACTTTCCTTGGAGACACTATGCTGCCCTTGCATGGGCCTACGTCACCCACTTAAAGAACTGCGTCACACCCTCTGTTGGATGCGTTGCCTCCACTGCATCTCTGCTACCCTTACGCTGTGTTGTACTCTTGGTTGTCCTGACCAATCACTACATCTGCCCCTCACTGCTTCTCTGAGTCACTCATATCTGATCTTCGTCCAAGCACTGCTCTGTCAGAAGAATTTGATCTCTTAGACTCTGTGTGTGTCCTCCAATTGGCCCCAAGCCCTTCCTTTATACTTTTCTGGTTGACACATCAACGGTCGTGATCGAATCCCTAATCAACAGCTAAGATTAGAAGTAGCTTGATCCACGTCACTTAGAATGTTCTCATCACATGTGTAAATCAATTCACTTTAATTTTTTAATTTTCCTAAGTTAGACTTAGGGTCCTCATTAAAAAATTTAATTATATGAATAACTTTTACACCAGATGGAATTTCTCCAAACGCTTTCTGGGTCTTGGAGATCTCATGTGTTTCAGCTCCTCCATAAAGTTTTGGAGCTAGAGCACATGCGATGCTACCCCAAAATCTCGACACACACATGTCCTAAAAATATGTATTGTCAAGGTCTCCATCTTTTCGAGACTTCCATCAGAGTCTTCATATATTTCTAGGAGATATCATAGTTAAATCTTCTTGGTCTTATAGATTTTGATTGCCTTTACCATTATTGCATATTCCACGATCTCTTCCTTCTTTTCTTCACATTCCATTCCCAAGAGCTTCCCATCAGAGTTCCTCAATTGTAATTAATCACCTCATACTTCATATGAGAATATATTATGTTGATTTCATCTAGAGAATATGTGACCTATGCATTCCTGCATCTTATTTAGGGAGTAGATCCTTTTTTCGATCATGCTCTTAAGATATAGTATTAGTTCATGATATCTGCAACCATATGACATGACTTCCATAATATCAAATATAAGCATACCTACCTGATCTTCCCTTTGGGTCATCCAGACTTCCTGCAACAGCGTCCTTTGAATGAATGAGCGTCATTCCCTTGATTTGCTTCTCTGTTATGTCATCATACCATCATCCTATGAATTCCAAATGTTTGGAACTCTTGATGAAACACATGCTTCTCCTTATGATCGGTGAACCTATCAATGATGATTTCATAAGAGAATCTTGAGGATCTTGCATATCCTATCCTATAGTTGTTACCTTTTGACTAATGTATGATGAGCATTATTCTAGATAACTTCTTTCTTTTTCCATGATTCTCACTTGAGCTTTCAGTGAGGTTTCCAAGAACTATATCCTAACTTATTTACAATGCTTCCTATCTAGATAGCTATAATTTACACGATTGAATAGTACTTGAAGGAGATTATCTCAATCATAGTAGAGATGTCTCACTTCCTCCTTCTTAGGCTTCTTTGTATCAGGTTCTTCAATTTCTTTGGTAATATGGGCTTCTTTCTTATTTATCTTTATATTGTACCTTTTAAGTTTAGGACAATCTCTTCTATAGTGCCCATATTCTTGACATCCATAGCATTGAACCTTAGCCATGTTCTTCTTTTTCTTCTGAGGACCGAATTTTTGAAAAGTGTAACTAGGTTTGGTCTTCATAATGACATGTAATTATGATTTTATGTAAAGAAGAGACAAATAAAATGTATTTATTGTATTACTTGCATCATGGATTTCATGAGCAAGGATTTTTATTTATAGGTCAACGACTTCTTCTTGATGTCTTTAGGATCTTGTCATCTTGTCATAAAGATAATTAGAGTCATGTTACACTTAGCAAGTGTCTAGAAAGCCCTCCAAAAGACAAACAAGGTTTTTCTCTCTTGAAGTTTGCCTCCAATCTATCTAAAGATCATGTCGGCTCACATCATAAAGACACAATAGTTCACTTGGTTCATGTCGGCTTATATTGATGGATCAACTACTATATAAAGGAACCCCGGTCACCACAGAAAGGCAGATTTTCGAAATTCTTCTATGAGATTTTCGATGGGTTACCTCATAGATTTTCGGATGGGTTAGACAACATAGAGTTCAGAACTTCAGACATCTCTATTTCAGATGTGGTTAATACAGGTCGGAATCTATGTGATTCTCGAAGGGTGAACACAAGCTCGGTGTAATTTCAGTGGCACAGTAGTTCGGTGCTATGATGGTATGTTGTCTCGGTTCAGTGCTATCTGTTGATTTTTGGGTAGCATCGAATGTGCTCTAGCCCCAAAATTTTGTGGAGGGGCTAGAACACGAGATCTCCAAGACCCAGAAATCGTTTGGAGAAATTCCGCCCGGAGTGCATTTTATTCAAATAATTAATTATTTTTAATGAGCCTAAGTTAAAACTTAGGAAATTAAAATAATTAAAGTGAATTAATGTAAATGTGGGTGAGAAGCTTCTAAGTGACGAGGATCAAGTCTGTTTTAATCTTCGCCATTGATTAAAGATTTGATCACAGTCATTGATCTCTCAACAGGAAAAGTATAAAGAAAGGCTTGAGGGTCAGTTGGAGAACACAAACACAGAGTGAATCTGGAAATCGAATTCTTCTAATAGAGCAGTGCTCGGATGAAGATAAGATCTAAGTGATTCAGCAGCAGTGAGCGACAGAAGCAGTTATTGGTCGAAGGACCAAGAATACACAACAGAGAGGCAGCAGAGACAGCAAAGGAAGCAGCACAGCCACCAGGATAGGTGACGTAGTCCCCAGAGGGGATGACGCAGGCCCACGCAGGGGCTGCATAGTGGTTCCAAGGGACAATCTGAGTTTCGCTGAAGATCGAGGTTTCTGAGCTAGGAGAGCTGAAACTCAATTTTCCGAGAGGCAAATCGATTCAGAGAAGAGGTGACGCAGTCCTCAGCCATCCTTAAGCAGGCCTACACATCTACTGTGCAGAGGCAACGCAGAGGGAGATGGGGTTTCACGAGTTCAGATCTGGATAAGTCGGGACTTGTTGTGTGAGGTAAAACTCACTATTTTATCCATTTGCCGTGAATTCTCTATACTGGATTGCCAACAAGACATCCAGAGATTGTACTTAGAAAACTGTTGCTTGATAATAAAAACCCTCAGATCTGCTGCATCGATTTTCCCGCATTGGGTTTTTCTAGGGATGTTTAGTCCAAAAATAAGTGTGTCATTTGTATGATTGTCTCATCTTATTTTTCAGTACTTAATCTGTATATTGGTGTAGGCTACAGAGTATTTGCATTAATATTTACTGAATAATTTTGTATATAACTTATTAATTGAAGAACACAAGTAGGAAATGAAAATTAGTTAACTGCAGTAGGATTTATCTTGGTTTAGATTCAAAAATTTTCACATGGTATCAAAGCAATTGCGGATAAAGGAGGATTGAAGCCATCAGCAAAAGAATAGAAGGAAATATGCTACAGGAAAGCAGTTTTCACGAGAGACAACGCAGTTTTGAACAAAAGAAGCAAAGGAAGGGTGACGCAATCACCAGGGAAGGCTCACGCAGAGCCTGTGTCATCCTGCTAGGGTGACGTTGTAGTTGCAGAAGGCAGCGCAGTGGTTGTTGGGCTAGAGCAGAGGATATTGAGTCTCATTTTTCGGTTGTCGTGGTTGGAGGTGCAGTGGAAATTTTTAACTGAAATTGTTGGTGGGACGTTGATTATGTTGGTGGAGAACAATGTCTAGTGGGGCAAAAGCAAAGTAGATGGAATCAGTTCCTCAGAAGATTTCTTGCCAAGAAGTCTAGATCCAGTGTTGAGCAGCAGCAAAGAGAGATCAGAGAGGAGTGGTTCAGCATTTGTTGGCAAAAGGATTTTCGTGAAGGAAATCGAGATTCAGAGGGAGCTTATTTCTCAGAGGATTTCTAGCACCAAAGAAATCCAGATCTGAGTTTTGTTGTGGCAGCAGCGAAAGAGGGAGAAAGGGGCTTGTTCGACATTTAGTTGAGTAAAGATGGTCGGAAGTGGACTAAGGGATCAGGACAAGTTGGATGGAGCATGCAACTTTGTTATCTAGAAGGCCTGGATCCTCACAGTTTTGGATGAACATCGAATCAAGGATCATTCCTTCAACACGATTGTTGTTCCAGTAGATGTTGATCCTCTCAAGAAGTACGAGGAGGCTCAAGTGAAAGTGAAGTGCATGATCATGGACAGAGTCAAGGATCATGTGATCCAACATATTGCTGAGAAGAACACAGCAAGGGAAATGTGGATGGCCTTGACCACTTTGTACGAGGGATCTTTTGTCCAGCGGAAGATGTTGCTTGAGAACTAGCTGAGATTGTTTCAGATGCAGAAGGGAGAAGAGATTGATCCCTTCCTTATCAGATTGCAAGGGATCCAAGATCAGCTAGCTTTCGTAGGGGCTACACTAGATGTTGGATTTATGGTCAGGATTTCCCTGAATGCAGTCACTGAAGACTGGGAAACCTTCGTCCAAAGCATCTTGGGCAAGGCTACTCTTCCTAGTTGGGAGGAGATGCGGCCAGCTCTTCGACAAGAAGAGATCAAATGGTGGACCAAGGCGGGAAGCAGCGTTAAAGGGATCAAATTCAAGAAGAAGGAAGAGAAGTTGCAGCTCTCGCATCAAAGGGACAGCAAGGGCAGCAGAGACAGAAGAAAAAGGACCTCTCTAAAGTCATATGCTTCAGATGTGGAGAAATGGAACATTTCGCCACACACTGCCCTCTGAAGAAGAAGGGAAAAGAAGAGAAGTCTAACTCAAAGGCTGCTCCAGCTCAGGGTAATGAGGAGCATGACAATGACTGCGCCATGAGTGCTCAAGCACCTCTAGAGAAGAGGTGGGGCGATATGGCGCTGTAGATTGGAGCTACAATGTTGGGGTAGGATCCTTGAGGTGCCCAAATTCTTGGATCACATACAGCTACGGGAGCCCTTAATGACGGTAGCAGAATGATGGGAGTTAGTTGGTGTGAATGATGATGGAGCGACAGTGGCAGAGCTAGAGCACCAAAGTCTGAACCAACGCAGTGGAGTGTTGCAGCAGTCCGGGAGGCACAGAGCAGATACAACAGCAATGCAGTAGCATCAGAGGGTCAGCGCAGATTAGCAGTAAAGGAAGCTTCAGCATCGAGTACATCCAGACTAACTAGTATGTTAGGATTTGGGATGTCTTTCAATTGCTTAACTCTCAGCAACTGAGATGCAATGCAGAAGTTAGCAATGGCATTGCCATGGGCAACATGATGCAAGATATTGAGAGGGAGCTACAATACAGATACAACAGTGGCAATGGCAAAGTCATGGGAAGCAGTACAAATTGCAGACGCGCAGTGGATGAGGGGCAATAGGTCAAGCATCAACAACGCAGAGGACCAATGTCATGGATCAGGGTGATGCTTCTAGTGAGAAGTATTGTTAGAGCATATTCCTCGCTAAGAGAGAGTGTTGATTTTTGGGTAGCATCGGATGTGTTGTAGCTCCGAACTTTTGTGGAGGGTCTCCAAGACCCAAAAATCGTTTGGAGAAATTATGCTCGGAGTGCATTTTATTCAAATAATTAATTATTTTTAATGGAGCCTAAGTTAAAAATTAGGAAATTAAAATAATTGAAGTGAATTAATGTAAATGTGTGTGAGAAGCTTCTAAGTGACGAGGATCAAATCTATTTTAATCTTAGCCATTGATTAAAGATTTGATCACGGTCGTGTTGATATTTTGTGTATTTGGGGTACCATTAGTTGTGCTCTAGCTCCCAAATTTTGTGGAGGGACTAGAGTACACTTGATCTACAAGACCCAGAAATTTATTTGGGAAATTTCATCTGGTTTAGGAGATATTAAATTAATTAATTATTTTAATGTATTTCCTAAGTTAAAACTTAAGGAACTTAAATAAGTTGAGATGCGATCATGGTCGTTGGTTTTCCAACAAAAAAAGTATAAAGGAAAGGCTTGGGTTCATTTGTAAAGACACATAGAGGCAGAGCACTGAAGCTAAGTTGAGATTCTAGGGCAGGGTTTGCTAAGAATACTCAGAAGTGTTTTAGCTGCACAAAGGGGAATTTAGACCAAGGGGATGATCTGATCCTGGGGTCTAGAATACACAAGAGGCAGAGATCAGCTCAAGGACAGCGCAGAAGAAGAGAGCAGCAGCAACAGCAAGGGCAACGTAGTCCCTCCAAGGATAGCGTGATTTTCAGTAGGAAACCCTCGAAGAGTTACACAGAGACCCTAAGGGGCAGCATAGTGACTGTGTCACCCAGTCTAGGGTAACGCAGTCTCTTCCAACGCAGCGCTGAGGGTTTAAGGGACTTCAGAGGCTGACGCAGAGGCTTTCAGGGGCAACACTGGGGTTTCTAGGCCCTAATCTTGGCTGAGTTCTGTAAATCCCGTTTGAGGGTGTGAATCAGTGATTATTTTGGCCCTAGATCAGCCAATGAGTTGTAGATCTAGTATATTCTCTGTCGTGATTTCCAGATCTGGAAACCAGATTTATGTATTCAGAAAATTTCTTAATAATAAAACCCTCCAGCAGCCAGAGACAGTTTTTCCCGCAGTGGGTTTTTCCAAGGACTATTTGTCCAGAAATAACTGTCACTTTGTCTATGTGTGCATGAGCTTGTTCTAGATTTGGATTGGTAGAAATCTGTTATGTGTTTTTCTTCGATTTTAACTTGAATTTATTCAATTAATAACTTGACTAAGTAGGAGGAGCATAACCAGATTAATAGTAATAATTTCTATATAAAGTGTAAAGATTCAGAAATTTCTACATGGTATCAGAGCAATTGCAGATCTAGGAGGGTCACCAGAAGAAGAGATTGAAGATTCTAGCTGTAGAAAGTAGCTGGAAAAGCAGCAGAAACGCAGATCTGAAGGGGCAGCGTAGTTTTCAGAGGCAGATCCACGCAGAGGGAAGGGTGACGTTGTCTAGCACTGTCTCCTAGCAAGCCCACGCAATTACTGCGCAGAGGAGGCTCAGAAACAACGCTGGATTGGTCTCAAGCCAACTAGTGTGATTCAGATCTGAATTTGTTAGATCTAGAAAAGACTGCAGAAATTCAGAAGAGCTATCGAGGTTAAAATTATGAAGTTTTCAGATTTTTAGCCTTAGCACAAGTGATAAAGAGCGGGAGGAGATGAGCTTCTCAAAGAGTTTTCTAGCTAAAGGAAACTTGCAGTTTGATCAGAGGATCAAAGAAGAAACTGAATCATAGTTGATTTGGTAGATTTCCAAGGAGGGAAATCAGTTGTCAGAGGGAGCAGAAGGTGCCTATTTCACCAAGGGCCTTAGATCCATTTCTCTAGCAAAGAGAAAAGGAAGTTCCGACACATTCTGAGCAGATTGATCCTCATGGACTGCGTGATCAAGATAGGCTGGAAGGCCTCTCAAACTTTTCAGTTTGGAAGGCAAGGATCCTCATAGTCCTTGAGGCATAAAATCTTAGAGACCATGCAGAGAAAACTATGGCCACACCAACAGATTTGGATCTCCTTCGAAAGCATAAGGAGGTTGTTGGGCATGCCAAGCAGCAGATTATGGATGGTATCAAGGACCATATTGTACCGCACGTAGCTCAGAAGAAGACAACTAACGAGATGTGGAAGGCCTTGACTTCCCTGTATGAGGCAAAATCTGCCGAAAGAAAGATTTTGTTGGAGACTCAGATGAGGTCATTCATGATGACCAAGGGAGAAGACATGGAGCATTTTCTCTTCAAATTGCAATCAATCAGAGATCGGTTGACTGCAACGGGTGCAATGATGGATGATGTTGTCATAGTCAGGACTGCCCTCAATGCAGTCACGGATGAGTGGGAAACCTTTGTCCAAAGTATCTTGGGCAAAGCGGACCTCCTAGATTGGGACAACTTGTGGTCAATTCTGTGTCAAGAAAAACTCCGCAGATTCACCAAGAGGCAGCACAGCCCTGGATTGAGCAAAGTGAAGAAGGAAGATGAGGAAGATGCAGCCTTGGCATCAAAGAAGCAACCAAAGAAGAAGAAGGATCTTTCAAAGATCAAGTGCTTCCAGTGTGGTGAAATGGGACATTTTGCCAGCAATTGTCCTGAGAAGAAAAGGGACAAGGAAGCATCTTCTTCCAAAGCAGTTGTGGCAGATGATGGGTCAGGAGATGATGCAGCCATGAGTGCTCATGAACCACGGAGGTAGGGTGACATGGACATGTAGAGGAGCTACATGGAAGTGAGGCGAGATCCTTGAGCAGCTCATCTCTTGGATCACAAGCGAGCTACAACATCCTTAAGACAATAGCAGGACAAGTAGTGGGTGCATAGATCACAAATGAAGCAGGCAGAGGCAGATCTGAAGACTAGAAGGAGCAGTGCAGAGCAAGGCAGCAGCGTAGAAGCAGTAGCAGCACAGAGGCTCATGTGATTTCAGCAGCGCAGAGCAGAGCTACTTACGCAGTGCAAAGTTGCAGCAGCACAGAAGGCTTCAGAGGGACAGCACAGTGCAGCAGTAGCGTGATAGATTTCAGCACAAGGGGTTGATGTGACTTCAGTAGTGCAAAGGGAGTCTAATTATGCAGGCAGAGTTGTAGTTGTGCATCGTTCTTTAGATGCCAGCACAGATCTGTAGCCTATGGAGCTTCAATGATGAGGATGCAGCCCATCAGAGTTGTTGGCAAAGGTTGGGCAGGAGATTCGGTTGTTTCTCTCAACAACTGAAGTTGCAGTGCAACAGATCAGCAGTGGCAGGGCTATGAGCAGCACAGATGCAGCATATTGAGAGGGAGCTGCAGTACAGAGGTTGCAGTGGCAGTGGCAGAGTCATGGACAACAGTACAGAATGGCAGCAGCAGTGCAGAGTTAAGTGGCAGCAGGCCAAGCTTCAGCAGCACAGAACCAGTGCCCAAAATCATGTAATACATAGTGTGATGTATTGCTAGAGCACATCGTTGATGCTAAGAGGGAGTGTTGAGATTTTGTGTAGCACCAATTGTGCTCTAGCTCCCAAATTTTGTGGAGGGACTAGAGTACACTTGATCTACAAGACCCAGAAATTGATTTGGGAAATTTCATCTGGTTTAGGAGAGCAAAGGCAGAGCACTGAAGCTAAGCTAAGATTCTAGGGCAGCGTTTGCTAAGAATACTCAGAAGTGTTTCAGCTGCAGAGAGGGGAATTTAGACCAAGGGGATGATCTGATCCTAGGGTCTAGAATACACAAGAGGCAGAGATCAGCTCAAGGACAGTGCAGAAGAAGAGAGCAGCAACAGCAACAAGGGCAGCACAGTCCCTCGAAGGCTAAGTCACAAGAAACATAGGGTAGGGGTCTATTTCCGCTCTGAAACGAAACGGAAACGCGTTTCCCCGTACCGTACGTCCTGGAAACGTGTTTTCGTCTGTACTAAGCCATTTCCTATGGGGGAAACGTGCCCAATACGGACGGAAACGCGTTTCCAGGCTGTACGGGTGCGTTTTCATCGTTTTAACTTAATTTTCTTTTCTTTTTTTGGGGTTCGTGTGTTTTATTATTTTTTAAATGTGGAAATTGTCTTTTGGATGCATCTAGATGCCTCTCTCAACTTATAAAAAGACTCTCGCTTCTAATGATCAAGCCTATGGCCCTAGTATTTATATGTGATTCATGGTCATGTTAAACTCTTAAAGTCACTTTTACTTAAATTTTTAACATTACCATGAAATGACTCAGGATGTTTGAGTGGTTCCGACCTCATTGGATTTCATATGGAGAAAGTAGAATTTTAGATCTCATTCAAAATACAGCAAACTTATCAGTTTTTTAGGATTTCAGGATTGGATGATTGCAATGTTTCCATTGAATTTTGTCATGTATTAGGGTATGGAACTCGTATTTAATCAAGAGCACCAATCCCTCTATGTACCTTGATGTTAGTGACATTGGTTGTCAAACTCCTCTATCATGACCCTACTAAAAATGTACCCATCACTCAAACAAAACCTTGACTTGATATGTTCATAGTTTTTATTGTACTTGCAGCCTCATAGTCTTTATTGTACTTGCAGCCTCATATATATAATAAAGGTTGATTTTGAGATCTTGATATATAATAAAGGTTGGTTTTGGATATTTCGATATTGCTATTTTTATTATGTGTCTATTATCATTCATGAGTAAATGTCTTGTAATAGTTTATGCTTGGAATTTATCATGTATGTTTTATGATTTCACATAGCATTTCTAAAATGTCCTAAATTCTAATATAAATTTAAATTATAACATATATATATATATATCGTGTTTCCCTGTTTCCAAAATTTCAGGAGGTCAAGTTTCGTATCGCTTCTCATTTCGGAAACTCGTTTTCGTTTCCCCGTTTCGTGCAACTTAGCTCCAAGGACAGCGTGATTTTCAGCAGGAAACCCTCAGAGGGTTACGCAGAGACCCTAAGGGGCAACGTAGTGACTGCATCACCCAGTCTGGGGTAACGCAGTCTCTTCCGGAGCAGCGCTGAGGGTTTGAGGGGCTTCAAAGGCTGACGCAGAGGCTTTCAAGGGCAGCGCTAGGGTTTCTAGGCCCTAATCTTGGTTGAGTTCTGTAAATCTCGTTTAAGGGTGTGAATCAGTCATTTTGGCCCTAGATCAACCAGTGAGTTATAGATCTAGTATATTCTTTGTCGGGATTTCCAGATCTGGAACCCAGATTTGTGTATTCAGAAAAATTCTTAATAATAAAACCCTCCAGCAGCCAGAGACCGGTTTTCACACAGTGAGTTTTTTTGGGGACTATTTGTCCAGAAATAACTATCACTTTGTCTATGTGTGCATGAACTTGTTCTAGATCTGGATTGGTAGAGATCTGTTATGTATTTTGCTTCGATTTTAACTTAAATTTATTCAGTTAATAACTTGACTAAGTAGGAGGAGCATAACCAGATTAACAGTAATAATTTCTACAGAAAGTGTAAAGATTTAGAAATTTCTACAGGTCGTCGACCTCTCAACAAGAAAATTATAAAAGAAGGCTTGAGAGTCAGTTGGAGAAAACTCACACAAAGAGTGAATCTGGAGATCGAATTCTTCTGACGGAGCAGTGTTCGGACGAAGATAAGATCTAAGTGATTCAGCAACAGTGAGGGGCGGATGGAGTTATTGGTCAGAGGACCAAGAGTACACAGCAGAGGAAGCAGCGCAACCACTAGGAGAGGTGACGTAGTCCCCAGAAGGAGTGATGCAAGCCCACACAGGGACTACGTAGTGGTTCCAAGGGGCAGTCCAAATTTTGTTGGAGATCGGGGTTTCTGAGCTAAGAGGGTTGAAACCTATGTTGCAAGAAACGTGGGTTCCACCCCTATTTCACCCAAAAACCAAAACGGAAATGCATTTCCGTGTACCATACGGCCTGGAAACATGTTTTCGGTCGTACTGGGATGTTTCCCGTACAGGAAACATTGTCAGTACGGCGGGAAACGCGTTTCTAGGAAGTACGACCATGTTTCCTTCCATCTAAAGTCATTTAAGTTGGGTTTTTTTTATTTTTTTGGGTTTGTGTGCCTTTAATATTATTTTAATTGTTTACATTGTCTTTTGGATGCTTCTAGATGGCTTTCTAAACTTATAAAAAGACAATTCGCCTCATTCTCTCATCACACGAATTGAGCAAGTCGTTTCACTTGGAGAAGAGCGATTTTAGCAAGGAGAAAGGAGGAAGAGAGTAGTTCTTTAGCTAGGGTGTTTTCACCAGTGAGCAAAGGAGATTTCAGTAGCAAGAGAAAGAGATTTCAAACGCAGATTTGGAATGTGAAGTTCTCAAGTACAACATTCTTGGTTTTTGGCTCAACTACAATCATATTTCTCTTGTTGTTTCTGGCATTTTGGGGTAGCTTCAGCTACAAAAAATTAATTTGGGTAACAAGCATTCAATTTCTTGGTTTTTTCCCATTGATTCGTCTATTTTTCGAGAGTTTATGCTACCAAAATTATAAAAAAAAAAAAAATTATTTACAGATTTGTTTTTATAAAAAAAAAATGTAGCAATGGCTTCCATCCAAGGTTCAAGTTCAAACCCCAAAGCCAACCCAAGGGCTAAATATTACTCTCTTTGGAGGCATGTTGAGAAGCTACAAAAATGTGGAGGTGGTGGCTCATGGGAATGGTGATGTAATCTTTGCGGTAATTCTTACAAGGGCTCTTACCCAAGAGTGAAGGCACATCTTTTGCATGGAGGAGGACAGGGGATTGCAGGTTGCACAAAAACATCAGACCCTTTGGCGAGGATGGAATATCAAAGAGAGCAAGATCAGGGAGATGGAATTAAAATAAAGCATGGTGATCTTAGTCAAGCTAAAAATCCAGCAACATTGAGCCAAGGATTGTAGTTGAAGCAAGGAAGACGAGAGCCACTCAACAACCAAAACAACCACCATCCAGAGGGGCATCCGGTACAGTTCAAGATAGCAGAATTGCTAAACTAGTGAATGTGCAAGCAAGAGAAGAAGTTGATTCCAAAGTGGTTAGGTGCATCTATGCATGTGGTATCCCATTCAATGTTGTTCACTCTCCTTACGGGCAAGATATGATAAGTGCAATTAACAAAGCTCCTCAAGGGTACAAGGGGCCCAACAATGAGAAAGTTAGAACTCAGCTTCTCAAAAATGAGAAGGATCTTGTGCAGGATGTCTTATCACCAATTCGTTCTTCTTGGAGTAGCTCTAGGATTACCATAGTCTCAGATGGATGGACAGATACAAGGCGTAGACCATTGATAAATATCATTGCCACTTCACCAAAAGGAGCAATGTTTTTAAAGGTTGAAGATTGCTCGGGAGAGGTAAAAAATGCACAATTCATTGTTGATGTTATTATCAAATATATTGAACAAGTAGGTCCTAACATGGTGGTGCAAGTTATCACGGATAATGCACCAGTATGCAAAGCTGCAGGTTTGATTATTGAGGGGAGATATGACCACATCTTTTGGACACCCTGCATTGTCCATAATCTGAATCTGATCTTAGAGGAGTTTGACAATAGAGTCCCATGGATAAAGGAACTCACAGGGGAAGCAAGGGAGATTGTTAAATTCATCACCAACCACCACTAGTCTCAAGCAATATTTCGCGAGTACTCCAAATTGGAGTTGTTAAAAGTTGTTGAAACAAGGTATGCCTCAAACTTCATAATGCTGTGCCACCTTGTTGAGGTTAAGCAAGCATTAGTGTTTATGGTGGTGAGTCAACTTTGGGCTCAGTGGAGACAGGCGGATTCAGAGCGGGGATATATGGTGCGTAGATTGTGCCTTGATGGGGATTGGTGGAGCAAGATAGATTTCTTGTTAATGTTCACAACCCCTGCATTTGAGCTTCTTCGGAATGCTGACACTGACCAACCTTTCTTAGGAGAGGTATATGATGGCATGGATTCCATGGTTGACAAAACTATGGAAATCATTTCACAAGAGTCTCCACAACTTTTGTTTGTAGATGATCATTTTATTGAATTAATCAAGAAAATCATTGTTGATAGGTGGAAAAATTTCAACACTACATTGCACACTTTAGCACATGCCTTGAACCCCAAATTTTATGATGAGGACCTTATTGCTCAAAGCAATGGGAAGAGGAAGGCACACCATAAGGATAGAGAGGTGGCTAATGGGGGGAAAAAATTCCTTATGAGAATTTTTCCAACTCATCTACACTGGGAGGTGAAGTAAGAATTTGCCAGTTTTGCTGTAGGAATAGATGATTATTCAGATATATCATCTTTAGAGGAGAGAAACACCATGAATCCAGTGAGGTGGTGGCTTTGTCATGGAGCAAATGGTGTACATTTGCAAAACCTTGCAATTCGCCTCCTCTCACAAGTGGCAAGCTCTTCATCAGCAGAAAGGAATTGGAGCACCTATGGTTTTATTCATTCTGTGAAGCGCAACGGGTTGGGCTCACAAAAGGCAAAGAATCTTGTTTATGTGCACTCCAACCTTCGCCTTGCATCTCGTAGGTGTCCAGAATATGGCAATGGTCCTTCTAAAAAATGGGATGTGGATCCAGAAAATCCTTATCTGGATCTCTCTCTTGCTGCTTTGAATATTGAGGACCACAATCATAGAAGTGGAATTGGCCAAACATCTTCTTCAACTACACCATCCACTGCTAAGCATGCTTTTGCGGCTATATTTGATGAGGATTCTGATAATGAGTATTAGTCTTTTGACTTTAATGTACTTGCAGCCTCATATATATACCAAAGGCTGATTTTGAGATTTTTATATATAATAAAGGTTGGTTTTGGATATTCTGATATTGCTATTTTCATTATCTATCCGTTATCATTCACGAGTAAATGTGTTGTAACTTGTAATAGTTTATGCTTCGAATTTATCATGTATGTTTCATAAAACATTGTTTTATGATTTCACATAACATATTTAAATGTCCTAAATTCTAATATAAATTTAAAATATATATATATATATATATATATATTGTGTTTCTCTGTTTCCAAAATTTGGGGAGGTCAGATTTCGTATCGCTTCCCGTTTCGGAAACTCGTTTATGTTTCCATGTTTCGTGTAACTTAGTCTAAAACTCAATTTTCTGAGAGGCGGATCGATTCAGAGAAGAGGAGACGCAGTACCCAGCCATCCCCACGCAGGCCTACGCATCTACTGCGCAGAGGCAACATAGAGGGAGTTGGGGTTTCGCTAGTTCGGATCTGGATCAACCGGGACTTGCAGTGTGAGGTAAAACTCACTATTTTATTCGTCTATCGTGAATTCTCTGTACTGGATTGCCAGCCAGGCATCCAGAGATTGTACTTATAAAACTGCTACTTAATAATAAAAACCCTCAGATTTGTTGGACAGGATTTCCCACATTGGGTTTTTCCAGGAACGTTTAGTCCAAAAATAAGTGTGTACTTTGTGTGACTGTCTCGTCTTATCTTTCAGTACTTGATCTATATATTGGTGTAGGTTGCAGAGTATTTGCATTAATATTTACTGAATAATTCTGTAAATAACTTGTTAATTGAAGAACACAAGTAGGAAATGCAAATCAATTAACTGTAGTAGGATTTATGTTCGTTTAGATTTAGAAATTTTCACACTATCTCAGTATGCTACAAGGTCTCAGTGTTTCCTCAGTGCCCCATGTATCCGGTGTTGCTCCAGTCAATGCCTATCACAGTTCGAATGGGCAGTTACATACAAAAGATCGTATGGGGTGACAAACTAAAGATGGGAATTTGGATCCCTCTTATGGTCAAATCACAGAGACAACAAGAAGTATTGAAGGGTTAGAAAAATATTAATGGCACAGTTCGGATCTCTTTGAACCTCAATATATAGTGTTCGAGCAGTGGTGAAGATCTCGGTGTCAAGACAGCAATGAAGATCTCGGTGGAAGAAGAGCACTGTCAAAGGGAACGTGTGTCTTGGTCTTGGAGTGGCTACTAGGTCAAGGGTCTTGGTCTTGGTATTCGTCAATTGGAATCTCTATAAGAAGAATTTTGTGTGGATTTTCCTCTCAAAGAGTGAAAGGTTTTGGCCCCAGCTCATAGCCTAAATGTTTTGTCTCTTGTCTACTTTATGTTCATGCATTGGTTATTGTGTGATGAAGAACACTAATAACTTAACATGAAGAAGATCCTAATCTGAATAAGTAAAAATGAATTCACAAGCAGTAACAAATAAAGAGAAATCTCCTGATGCAAATGCCCTATATTTCTCAACACGAATTTACCAAACTTCCCTTTTCCTTTTGTCATAGTAGTATATGCTTAATTTTTCTCATTTGATCCTACATTAGTTTTTGCCTTCAGACTAGTTTCTTCAATCTTGCACAATGACCATAGATCTTGGAAAGGAGTGGCTTCTTTATTCCCATAAATACTTGGAGTGAAGTTGCACGATTGCTCTGGTAGTGTATTTAATACTACAGTGGTCATTTCTTTGTCACACATTATTTCACCCAAATCTTGAAGTTGATCTCTTATTTCTGAAATCCTCTTGAAATATGAGGCTATTTCTTCTTCCTTCGAAATATTTAATTTGTAGAGTTCTTGCCTTAAAGAGATAACTTCTCTTGCAGTACTTAGGGAAAACAACTCTACCAATTTGTCATATATATCTTTTGAAGTGTCTAATTTTGATACATATGGGATGAGAGAGTCTTTAATTTTGGGCCCTCACTTCCCCTTTCATGTACTTTGCAAGTGCTTGAGTATCTTCTTTGGGAGGTTGGGTTATTGTCCCCTTGATGTGATCCATGACTTCATTCTCAATAAGGTTTAGATCTGTTCTTTTCTTCTGTGCAAGAAAATTTGAAGCCCCAACTAATTTGTCACTTTCCTTGCAAAAAGACATTTTGATAGATTCAGATGAAATCATATACTTACTTGAGTAGATGCTACTCTCTCCACTTGCTTCCTCCTTAATCTTGATGATGATATAGATAGTAGAAGACCACTCCTTGATAGATTCTTTCTACAAGAGTAATCCTTGATTTCTTTGAGAGAGAGATCGCTTTAATGAGAGAGAGCTTACTTCACAAACCCTTTTGAAGATGATGACAATGTTCCTCGATCTGCCCTTCCTTAGTCTTTGAAAAAGGCTTCCACTCCTTAGATGATGGATGAGTGATGATCTCGGAAATGCTTCTAGGGTATTGGTTTTTCTTTCTGCTTCCCCCTTGATGATGATTCCAAGGCTCTTGCTGAAGTAGATTTCTTTTGGTTTCGGTATGATGTAGATCTTGAACTTTTTCTTTGGTATACTTTGTCTCGCTTTGATCCCTTTCTTGAAATTAGATCCGTGTGTGTCTCCTTGATTAGATGCCCTTCCTTGACTTTAACACCTTGGCTCTGATACCATGTTGAGAAATCTAGGGCATAAATAGTTAGGTGATTTCTCTACTTACAATAATTGCTTGAGATAGTCTTTTTACTTGATTACAATTTTCTCTTCTTGAGTTATTATCGTGTTCTTTTCATCAAGACAATTATCAAATTATGAAAAATAAGGAGACAAGAGACCTAGTATATAGGCTTGTCAATGAGGGCCAAAACCTCTCACTCTCTGAGAGGAAAACCCAAACGAAATTCTTCTTATATAACCTTCAATTGACGAAAACCAAGACCATGACAAAGACCCTTGACACTAGAGCCCTCCCAAGACCAAGTCACTAGCCTCCTCTTCAACGCTGCTCTTCCTCTTCTTGTTCTTGTCTTCCTTTAGAATTTTGGCCTCTTCTTGTAGGTCTATAACCTTTTTGCTTCACAACAGAAACCCTAGATCAGTTTTGCCTTTTGAATAGACTCCTCGTTTGAGAGAGACTCTTCTTTCTTCGACTCAACTTCCTTCAGCGAAGTTATTCACCCAAACAAAGTCACCTTTATGTGACTATAATCTTCGATCTTCCATAGCCAAATCCGGACCTACAATTCTCGCACATGTGAGGGTAGACTAGCCCAAAACAATCCTCAATGATCACACTCTCCTTCACAATCCTTCCTTCTTTCTTCGTTGTCCTTAAGGCTCCTTTAAGATGAATTCCGCACTTGTTATGAGAGACTTGCTTTACCAAATTGATTGCCTTCAAATGAGGCTGATCATTGGTAATATATAGTCGTTTGTCCATGACAGTTAGGCCAACATGATTTCTTAGAGTAGGCCGACTTCACCTTTCTAGAATAATCCTTCCATTGTAGGCCGATTTGAGTGAGGGCTAGTGACAAGGTCTTGGAGGGTTACTTATAAAGATAAATATGACTCTTTACAATGGTAACATGTCTTCATGACAATGACTCTTTAGACTTTTATGACTAGATGACAATATCCCTAAGGGCTCTCAAAGGGAGCCTTAACTAAAAATAAAATCTCTTGCTCATGAAACCCATGGTGCAAGCATTACAATAACTTTATTTTTCTTTTTTACATCTCTTACATAAAATCACAATTACATGTCATTATGAAGACCAAACCTAGTCACACTTTTCAACATTATGGACAGCCTGCAGTCAAGAAGAGTTAAGAATCTCATTAGTAACCAACAATGCAGAAGTCTCAAATGCTTACATTGCCCATCACAAGGGAAACTTCAAGAAGAAAGCGCTGAGAAAGAAGGTTGATATGTCCAAGATTGAATGCTATCATTGCCATAAAATGGGCCACTATAGAAGTGAGTGTCCACACAATCCTATAAACAAGAAAAGAGAAATAGATCATGCAAATGTGGCCGAAGAAGAAGCCTCTCCCAAGAGAGTGAAACCCAAAGAGTGACATAAGGGACTTAACACTACTATGCCCCTTGTTCCTAACCTTAGATATTTCATTTGTATATTTTATATTTATTTGTAGGTTTAACATATTTTTTGAAAGACATTGTTAGATGATCCAAATATAATAATGTAAAGTTAGGATCAAAATATTTATTAAATTAGAATATTTAATAAATATTAAAGATACTTAGATATAGAATATTGTTAGCAAAGATAGGACTCTAGAATAGAGTCGTATCTTAGGCGCTAAAAGAGGAATAAAGTTAGTAGACTGGATAGAAGATCATTTATTGTAAATGGACACTTGTTGTTTTTTCAAATGGTCCATAACTAAATTAAGTTAGGACATATAGCTTATAAATAGGTCAGTCTCCTAATTGCAAATTAGTGGAAGTTTACATTTGTAAACTCTTGCAATTTTTTATGTAATTTCTTTTCCATTATCAATAAAATTACGTGTCTAAGGACACTTCTGTATTAATGTGGTATCAGAGCCACCAGTAATGCAGATGACGTGAAGGTGGAGATTTCAGCTATGTAGGCTTTTGGAAAATTCTACCAATCAAGTTAATTGGTATGCAATCTATTCAGCGTTTATTAAGGAAAAGAAATTTGATTTTTTTATGAGTATGTATCCATAGATTGTTTAACCTGTGATTTTATGTGAACATCTTAAATTCCTTTAGAATTTTCGGTTCTGCTTCAGTCTTCAAAAAATCACGGTCATTTGTCCCTTCGTTGTCTCCTTTTCGCCACTGTTTCTTTGAAATCAAGAGCCTTTTATTGTTTTTGTCCCCTTTTTGCCCGGCCTGGATACTTGAGATTAACTCCTTGTATGTATACCCTCTGTTCTCGCAAATTTGCTTACAAAAACTTTAAAAGATGAAATCACAATCTGCAAAATCTTTATGGGTCTCGAGTATTTATAGTTCACAACGTGCCATTTTCAAATTCCAAGTCTCAGCTTTTCAAAGCAGCCAAATCGTTATCAACAATTTACTTTACACGAGACTTCAATGCATAAACGCGATTCTCCAAGGATTTTATGTTGTCAACAGCCTTGCTATCTGGTCTTCAGTCGCTTGCAGACGAATCTGCAGACCTTGAACGGGAACCTTAGATCAGGAATGGTGTCTTGGTGCAGCAGGAAACAGAAGTCAGTACCATTGAGCACAGCTGAAGCAGAGTACATGGCAGCTAGTATAGCTACATGTGAAGCCATCTTGCTTCGGAAACTTCTTGTGAGTCTATTCAGGAGCAGGATAGAGTCAACTAGCATTTACTATGACAATCAAAGTTGTATCAAACTCTCTAAAAATCCAGTATTTCATGATCGGTCCAAACATATTGACATCAAGTGTCATTTTATCAGAGACTATGTTTAGCATTGGGCAATACAACTCCAATACATTCCCACAGGAGAACAGATAGCAAATATACTCACTAAAGCTCTGGGGAGGATTAAGTTCACCCAATTCAGAGAAGAGTTGGGTATGACTGAAAATCCATTTCAGTAGTCAATGGATTTTCAACGCATTTGAAAGCGGGAGATGCAGCATTTGAGCAGTGTTGGTGGACAGCAGTGTCAGACATCAGCAGCTCAGCAGTAGATGTTACAATATCTAGAGCAGTACATTGTGTTGTATGCTAGAACACTTTCCTCGCTAAGAGGAAGTGTTGATTGATGGTAGCATCGGGTGTGTTCTAGTCTTGTGATTTTACATATAGGCTATGACTCGTGTATTCCACAATACCCAGAAAGTGTTTTGGAAGATTCCTCTCAGAAATGACTTAATTAAATTAATTAATCCTTTTTTAATGGTTTCCTAAGTCTAAACTTAGGGAAACTGATTAATTAAAGTGTATTAGTTGAATCAAGTGAGAATCTTCTAGATAAAGGCACAGATCAACTCTCAGTTAATCTTAGCCCTTGATTATGATTTAATCTTGGCCATTGATGAGTCAATGAAAGATTAAAAAGGAGAGCTCGATGGGCATTTGGAAAATAAATCAGACGGAGAAAGGATCTAGAGATTGATTTCTTCTAGTTGAAGGAAGAATCGAAGTGATTCTCAATTGCAGAGAGGGGAAGGTGAAATCTTCAAGAGGAAGAATTTCTGAAGCCGAGAGAGTACAGGAAGAGAAGGAGGGAGCCACAAGAAACAGCGCAATGATAACCAAGCAGCACTTACGTTGGGCCAGCGCAAAGCAATAGAGGGAGTTTCGATTTTAGTTGGAGAGGCAGCAGAGGATTCATCTAGTCTCCGGAGCAATGAGCACTGAAGCAGACACAACCAACAATAGCAGCAGTGACGCAGTGCTAGCGTGGGAGATGCAGTGACTACGCAAATATCACGCAGAGCTACTCAATGTGGGTGCAGGTCAGTGCCGAAACTTCGTGGTAAAGTGAGATTTGTCTCACTAGTCTGTTCTTAACAGATTTCTTTATGTGATTGATTGAGAATCACAATCACACATTTGTACTCAGAACTTCTGCATAATAAAGAAACCCTCAGATCTGTTGCACCAGTTTTCCCGAGTTGGGTTTTTCCGGGGACAATTGTCCAAAAATAATGGTGTCTATGTGGGAATACTTGTGCTATTTCTTTCATGTTGTTTATTTATCGTGATGTCTGCATCATATTTATTTTGATATTTAACACAGAGAAATGCTAAATAATTGTGTTAAGAATGAAATAGAAGAAATATAATCAGTAGCTACAGTAGGATTCTACATTATAGAATTTTCACAAATATCCCTAAGGACTCTCAATGGGAGCCTTAACTAAAAATAAAATCTCTTGCTCATGAAATCCATGGTGCAAGCATTACAATAATTTTAGTTTTCTTTTTTACATCTCTTACATAAAATCAGAATTACATGCCATTATGAAGACCGAACCTAGTTACACTTTTCAACATTATGAACAACCTGCAGTCAAGAAGAGTTAAGAATCTCATTAGTAACCAACAATGCAGAAGTCTCAAAAGCTTACATTGCTCATCACAAGGGAAACTTCAAGAAGAAAGGGCCAAGAGAGAAGGTTGATATGTCCATGATTAAATGCTATCATTGCCATAAAATGGGTCACTATAGAAGTGAGTGTCCACACAACCCTAGAAACAAGAAAAGAGAAAGAGATCATGCAAATGTGGCCGAAGAAGAAGCCTCTCCCAAGAGAGTGAAACCCGAAGAGAATGACATAAGGGACTTAACACTACTAAGCCCCTTGTTCCTAGCCTTAGATATTTCATTTGTATATTTTATATTTATTTGTAGGTTTAACATATTTTTGGAAAGACATTTTCTTGTTTTATAAGTTTTATGTATCCCTCAAAGCTTTGGAGGGAACCCACAACAACTTCTAAAGATAGTATCTCATTCCCTCTCAATTTGATTTCATATACTTATTTAAAGTTTTGATTATATTATATACTAATCACCTTTCTACCTCTATTTCCTTGTCTAGGAATTAACCTGTTGAGTGCTCAAGGATCATGAGAGAGGTCCTCAAGGATTAAGAAAGAAGGCCTCACAAGACAAAGCGTTGGAATCAAAAAGGTCTGTCAAAGAAACTAAGGTATGTCTTAGATCATAAAGCCTTATTATTCTCTTTGGTATATTCATTCTACATTACTAACTATTATTGTGTCTAGCTCTCCTAAATCTTAAAAGATTCTTGTTTGGGATGATTCATCATCTAATGAGTCTACCCACTTTATATCTCTAATTTTTTGCATAAAAGAACCCTGAGAGGTCCTCTGGAAAACCCTAACCTAAGGGTATGTTAATAATGTGTGAAACCCTAAACTTACTTAGAGTTATTAATGAAGAAATTGCTATACTAGTTGATATATTGATGATGTCATTTTGATATGATCATGAAAGCTCTAACTTATTAGCATTGAAATGATATTGTTCAAAATCTGGAACCTTTGAAGTTTTGATATAATAAGGGTTTGCTTTGATATGAACCGAAACCCTAGGTTTTGGTTAGGTCTACAAGAAAAATCCTTGTTATGTACTTAAAATCCTAGGAATGAAACCCTAGTTATATGTTCATTTGGTTGAATCCCTAGCTCAATGTAGGTCGGTATATGTCTAATGTGTTAACATTGTCATACATATGATGCTTATGCATGATGGTAATCTCCTAGATATGTGTTGAACAAATTTCTAATGGCCATAAGTCCTAGGGTTTGGAAAAAATCCCTTGTCAAAGTTTGAAGTTCTAGGAAGCTATTCTTGTTGATTAAGCTTTGTTTGATTGTTATGGCTCATGTATAAAAATCTAGGGTTTACATCAAACCCTTGCTATTCATGTTGATCATGTTGTGATTATTTTGGTTGTATGAAATCTAGGATTTACATCTAATCTATTTTCATCTTGATTGAGTTGCTAATGTGATTTAGGGTTTGTCACAAACCTGGAATAGAAGTTGAAGTATTGAAGTATAGTCTCTTGTTGATTATGTTTGTAAAATGCTTCCACTACTATAAGATTTCATTATGACTAACTTCATGCTTCTATAGATTTGGTTGTACTTGCTATCTAAGTTGTGCAAGTATATCATATTCAAGTTGGTGAAGAAGTCCATAAGAGAAGTTAATATGATCAGCATGATGAGAAGGATGGAAGCCATGAAAGATTCTCCAACACTGAAGGAAGAATTTAATCTCCCTGCACTAAGAGGGAGCCTGGATAGAAGAAATCTCCCCGGTTAATAGGGAGGGCATAACATAGCTTTTGATTGGAGAATACATTCTGAAAGATATGTTGCTACATGTGAAGTAGGAAATGGAATCTTCTCTCAAATATTCCACTAATAGTCTTACTGAGATTAGTTGAAGAGCAACATTGAAACCCTGAAGGTATGTTTTTGATTATATATTTGAAAGAGTATTGCTAATTGGGGTTGTGCCTATACAAGTAAATCTCTCGAAGGTTTGATAAGCATGATGGTTACCTATCAGTTTGATCGAGAGAGAATTGTTGTTGAGGCTTTGTGAGTGAAGCATTGCCTGGAAAGATATTGGGTCGACACTTTATTTTGATGCCTGGTAGGCAGGGTGGCATCGAGTGGATGTGCACCTAGTTCCCTGGGTTGATGGTTAGTAAAAAAGTCTGGTGGTGCCTATAGAGGCTGAAAGCTTTAGTCCATCTTAGTCCCACTTGGACAGATTTCCTTGGTCAGGAATCTAGTCCATGGTATTGTAATGCCTAAACTGATGAGAGACCAATGGATAGATTGCCCTGGTCAGGAATATAGTCCATGGCATTGAGGTGCCTAAAAATTCTTCATAGTTCACATAATTGAGATCTTCCTTGTGTATTATGAATACCTCCCTAGTTAAGAGGGAGTGTTGAAGATTGTAACTAGGTTTGATCTACATAAATTGTATTTGAGTCAATATTTAATGTACTTGTCAAAAGAATAAAGAAAAGAATTTATATTATTAAATGACTTATTAAAGCATGAATTCCATGCTTGGGTCATATTATTTTAGGTCAAAGCCCCCATTGTGGACATCTAGGATTTATTCTGAGTTTATAGTATCCTTATAGATTTAAATTGACCAATCCTAGGCTTTTGAATCATGTAATTAGGTTTAGTATTGAGTCAAATATGATTTATGGAGCCTCCCCACCAAGTCGGCCTTAATGTAATCAAGTTAGCCTCAACCCCAGGAATTCGAGCTCATCACAAGCCTATATAAACAAGCAAATCAAACTCATTTGGAGTGCTCACTCTCACATCCAAAAATTCGATACCTACTGTTGCATGAGGAAAATGTGTGAAGTCAAGAAAGGGGTCAAAAGAAGTGTGAGTATGGACAAGCTAAAGGATTGAAGGAAAATCAAATTTTTGGTGTCTCTCTCTCTCTCTCTCACGTGCCCTAAATTGGAAGACTGAAGTCCCTCATTGTTTTTTTGCTGCCAGTTGCTCCATGTTGCTTCTGCCAAAAGAAGAATAGGTCGAAGTTGATATTGTTGGGTGTTGGTGCCTTAAGAAGTTGTATTGGGTCAAAATCGAACTCCTAGAAGCAAGATCGAAGACTTTTCTCCAAGATCGAAGTCCTAGAAGCAAGGTTGAAGTCTGTAAATCGAAGGAAGTGTTGCATAGTGTTGTTGTTGCTTCCAAATCAAAAGAAGGATCAAAAGGAAGGTTGACTTGGTGTGGAGGAAGTGTGAGTCAAGGTCTAGAGTCTCAAGAAAACTATTGAAGGAAGAATTATTGACTAGATTTTCCCCTAGAATGGGGTTTTGCCTTGGTTGTTGGCCTATATCTGGTGTCCTTGATCTATGTATTATTGCTTTGATATTTGCTTGATGAACTCAAAAGAA
Organism: Pinus albicaulis; assembly: GCA_034641835.2. Lineage (NCBI taxonomy): Eukaryota > Viridiplantae > Streptophyta > Pinopsida > Pinales > Pinaceae > Pinus > Pinus albicaulis. Next base: position 1,417,989,493 of record CM076581.1, on the reverse strand, counting down.
AGAAGACAAGAGGAATATAATAAGAATAAAGAACATCACAAGTAAATAATTAAGAACCAGAAAATCTTTTTGCCTTTCTGATTTTCTAACATTCTGGGACCTTCCAAGAACAAGACAGCTCTTCCTAAGCTCAGCAAGGTCTAGACAGAGTTTCCTTTGTTCCAGCTACCAGTTTCTGCACTTCGTCCTATTGCAACTCGGCCCTCTTCCTACAACCTAGAAACCCTATAATTTCACACGTATGAGAGAGATAGAGCCCAAAAACAGAGAAATTTCATCCTTCTTGACCTTCGTTGTCCTTCTTCCAGCTACCTAGCTATAAATTGAACTATTTTTTGTAGATCGAACTTGTGAGTGAGTGTGCCTCCAAATGAAGTCTAACTGCTCTTTATATAGCCTTCTCAAGGGGTTGAATTCCCTCCTTTAGGTCGACTTGTACTCTAGGAGATTCTCGGACTTTCTAAACTCAAAAATAATCATTTTTACAATTACAAATTGCCAAGAAGGGTCTTATAAACATGATGTTGACTTGGTTGACTCATGAAAATAAATCCTAAGACCTAACAAACCCTAGAAGCACGAAGAAAATGATTTTACCTAGAAGACCATCAATGATGAGCATGAAACCCATGGTTTTTTAATAATAAATTTTCTTTTTTCTTTTCTTGTTTGTTACATAGGATACATATTGAAATGAGTACAACAATTATGAAGACTAAAACTAGTTACATTTCTCAACACTCCCTCTTAACTAGGGAGGTATTCATTATTGTACAAACAATACAACGTCATATCTCAAATTGAAGAGTTCTCAAGAAGAGTCAAATTGATAAGCCATAATGTAAGCATCATTATTTTAAACAGCATTGTCCCTGAGGCCTAACTAGACAAACTCTTCTTTTATTCAAGAACATTATGTTCCTAGGCTTTATGTGTGATACTACACTACCCCTTTAAGGTGCGTACCCCATCTAGATGTCCACAAGGTATGTTCTTTTAGGACTATTCTTATCTTGGATTTTCATGCTTGAGTTTTCAAAGAATATCGGTCCTCTTCGATGACTCTTCTCTTGGATTCCTGTCCCATCCTCAAATAGTGTCGATCCTTTTCCTTTCTTGGATGTTATATCCTCAAGGAAACGACATATGCTTATCCAATCCTTTGTCACTCTCTCTTCATCACCTGAAGAGGAGAATGCACATGTGATGTTCATCATCACTCCCTCACAATTAGAGAGTACATCCCTATTCTCCCTTAATCTTGAGAATAGAACCTTGCTCCTTATTTACGGAGACTCCTTTTGCTCCCTCTCAAACCAGAGGAGATTCCTTCCTTCCAATAATGGATGCCAGCATCACAAGCCTTACTGCTTCTTCCTGGCATTCTTAGTCACATGCACATAAATAGATGAGCCAAAAATCTTAAAGATAGAAACATCTGGTTTCTTACCAGTGAAAGCTTCTTCAGGTGTACTCATGCCAAGTACTCTATGAGGACAACGGTTTTGCATGCTTCCGCCCACAAATGCATTGGTAGGCCCTGATCATGCAGCATTGCTCGTGCTGCAGCCACGATCGTTCTATTCTTCCTCTCTGCGACCCCATTTTTGTTGTGGGTTATGAGGTCCTATGAGTTCTCTTCGAATTCCTTCTTTGTTGCAGAAGTCTTTGAATTCGTTAGAGATGTATTCTCCACCATTATCGCTCCTCAGAGCCTTCACTTGCTTCCCCAACTCTTTCTCCACCAATGCCTTAACTCACATAACTTTGAGAATGTTTGATCCTTCTTCTGCATGAAGAAGATCCAGCATTTACGAGAAAAGTCATCAAAAAAAATAACATAATACCTATGTTTTGTTGTTGAAGCAACTGAGAATGGTCCACACACCTCTGTGTGACCTCTCTCCAGGATCATCGAAGCACGGTTCTCCTTTTCATGAAAGGTGGAATTTACATACTTCCCCATGGTGCAACCCTTGCACTGATCTAACTGAGCAAGTGTTCCCATTGGAAGTCCAGTAGATATTTGTTGCATGACTTTCAAGGCTCCATGATGAAGATGGCCCAATCGACTGTGCCATAATTCGCCCTCATCCCGGCTCACCACTTTTTATGCCTTGCCCATCATAGCAGCGCAGCCATCTACCTCCAGCTTGTAGAGATTCTTAACTCGAATTCATATCCTCTTGGCTTGACCTATTGTTTTATGTCGCAGGAAAGCTTTTCCATCGCTGAAAACAACGTCATAGCCTCTGTCCTCCAACATCGCGACTGAGACCAAGTTTTTCTTCAGACCTGGAACATGCATAACATCTTTCAACTGAAATGGTTTACCGGACTCCCTCTCAAAGGTAATGATACCAATGTTGGTTGCATTGTATCGTCAATCATCACCAATCTCTATATGCATTTGGAGATCTTTCTCCTCCAAGTCACTGAAAAGCTCCTTATATCCTATCACGTGGAAGGAAGCACCACTATCAAGATACCACACCGATCACAATGCACTTGACACCATGCATGTGATCAAAGAGAAATCAAGTTCAAATTGTGAGGCAAGGGCCTCACAAGCTGCAGCTCCAACAACCTTCTTGTTCTTCTTCTTCTGTGGGAAATTAGTGGCAAGATGTCCATGTTCGTGACAGTGAAAACACTTCACTTTGGACAAATCCAGCTTCTTGCCTTTAAACTCGGATTTTGAATGGAATTTCTTCCCCTTCCCTTTCCTTGCCCTAGAAGCCAAAGCACAATCCTCTTCATCATCATGCTTTGATGAAGAGCCATCTTTGGTGTTCCACCTGAACTCCTCCTGCATTAGATCCGACCACAGTCGTTCCCAATCCGGCATTTTTTCCCGCCCGTTGACAGTCTTCATAACTTTGCCAACTCTTAGGAAATCCCATGAGAGCCAAGCTCACCAAATCATCATCAGCAATAGTGATTCCCACACTCCCCAGTTCATCCCGACATTGGACAAACTTTGTGAGATACTTTGGAATATTGTGGCCCTTTTCCATCTTGATCTTTTTGAGTTTATCCTTCAGCGCCAATTTCCTATGGTCGTTGCTGCTTTGGAAAAGACCCGTCAAAGCCTTCACATAGCATATGGAGTGGCTTTCCCATGAAAGCTTGAAACAATGTGGTCTCGTACACCTTCTCCCCTTCCCAACTTTCTTTTGCCATGCATCAAGTAATGCATCATCCGTCGAAGTGGGCTTAGGAACATCACTGTCGATGAATTCCTTCAAGCCATTATCTTCAAGCACCGCCTCCGTTCTATCCTTCCAGGCAATGTAGTTCGAGTTGCCCTTGAGTGCATACTCTAGCCACAAGCCATTGAAAGCCATTTCGATGTTTACTCAACTGTCGCACCAAGAAATTCTTGCAGAAAATTCAAACTGTTTCCACCAACAAACTCAGCTCCTGCTTCAAAATTGCAATCTTTTGTGCTCTAATACCATGTAGAAATTTTAATACAATTATGTGTTGCCTGGATTCTCCTGATCTAACAATTACATGCCACTGTTAAATACAGAATCGCTTCTACAAAAATTCTTGCGAAATTTAAAACACGATCGCCAATTGCAATATCAAGAAGAAAGATCAATCACACATAACACAGATGTTTTTACCGGGAAAGCATAAAGTTAAAAACCCCACTATCATATATTATGTATATATCATGGATCATGAAACAATCTCATACAAAACTCTAATCCAAGAGCTCTCAGTACAATATACAATCGTCTCACACTGTCCTGCAGAAATTGGCAAATGCCTTAGCCAAATTTCTGCCTCACAACAGCCTGCCTCCACTGCACAATCCAAGATGATTACAAAGACCAATTCGATGCAATCATGCGCTCCTTGACTGCGCAATCCTCATGAGCATATCCAATGTGTGTTTGGCTTGCAAGAGTGCAACCCAATATAATACAATTGATAGTCAACTGTTTCTTTCACCTACATCTCAACTAGGTCTCCACTAGATCTGACATGCATGTAGTTAACAATAGTAAATCTTCAGTTGCATGTGAGATCAATATATGTGAATTAATTTAATATTTAATTCGCTGATCTCTCACTAGTGTATCTTCAGTTACAACTAGCACAATTGAGTTTAACTCACTTAACTAAATTAAACTACTTTACAACTCACATAACTACACATCCAACTCTGTTACAACTTTGAATCACTCAGTTACAACTAGGTCCACTTGCATGTCCCACCAACCAACCTTTTGAACTCGAAATTCCTTCAGCTAACTGGTTTGCCACTTCAGTTAACTGATTCCAAGTGCTCCATGAGAATAGATTAATATTTATTGTCCAAATATTATTAGGGGATAATAATAGTCGACATGCATCTATAAATAGAACTCGCACATACATCTAAAAATAGAGCATCATCTATAAATAGAATTTTCTCACCATCTATAAATAGAATTTGCTCATCCATTCTAAAAATAGACTTCCACCTAAAAATAGCCTGAGGCTCCATCCTAGTGTAGGTGCTTAATTTTCACTAGGATCGACACATCTTGTCCTGATGATGAACCACACTGACTGGTTCGAAACGCGTCGACACAAATTTCTTTTATGTGATTTTCACCGAAAAATTTTTACACACGAATCTCAACATATCATAATATAAATACTCTGATTTTACAAAAAAAATTATATATATATATATATATATATATATATATATATAACTTATTAAGCTTTATTTTTACAAATTATAAAAATTTAAATTGACTAAGGGCTCATCTTCCTCAAAAGTAAGGAAACAAGTCAATGGCCCAAGATCTAGAGGCATCTAAGAGCATTGAATGTCTACCCCATTATGTACCACCAGGTTTTGTCTACACATAATAGTCTAGCTACATGCTAGCATCTTCAAACTGTATAAACCAAGGTTAGGCCAGTAGCCATGATTATTGTAGCATTTTTTCTGCTTCGAATATATATATATATATATATATATATATATATATATATATGTATCCTTTCGTTTCCCCACAGCACCTGGATCCTTGCTTTTCAAACATTTGAAAGATCCGCATCCACATCAAAATCCATATCCGAATCCAGGTTGGATTATTTTTTATTTTGGTAGAGAAAGAGTCAAACTAATTGGTTGCCAGGAAAATATTTCTAGTCTCTAACTTGTATCTATAGTATTACTGTTAAAAGTCCAAGCCAACCATCTTTCCTTTCTTAGTCCCAGTAAGTCATCGTTCAGCAATCCTTTTCCAAAGCCCAATCCAAAATCCTTCCACCAAAATGATCTAGTTAGGGCTTGTTTTGGAGAACTCATAACACATCAGACTAACCTTTAAAGTTCTATTTAATCCAAAGGAAAATTCCCTATTTGTAGAAGTTTTAGCCTCCTCTCTGTCAATAGCAATTTGATCTTCAGCACTCCATGTTTTTCTTCACAACGGGAAAGGACTGAAGCATCTACTTGAAAAATTACAAGCCCAGCTACTTTAATATTTTCTGGACTATAATAAACAAAAGTTGTTTTACGGATTATAGTTTCACAGAGTGCAGCACTATACACAATAAAAAAGATGGCATAAGAACAGATGACTGTAAAAATTAGTCTCCTAAAAATAGATGTCTCAATGACACTTATTTGTCATGCATTAAAAAATTTACACAAGCAGTGGCATACCGATGCAAAGCCAGGTCATCTGAGAGTTTTCCTCGTGCCCTTAGCCAATATTTCTGTCTGCACCAAGACAGCCTTATTCAGAAAATCATGAATCATATTAAGATTGAAAAAGCTTTAAAGTACCCATTTCTCCATGATTATGGATTGTTTCTCCTGGATCTAACCTTGGTTCTCGTGCAGGAGTATTGGAGGCTTCATAATTATCACAAAAACGAATCTCTATAGGCCATGGAGCAATGTTTCTTTTTGCAAGACTATTCCTTTTGGACCTGTTGATCAACCAGAAACTTAAAGAATGTGCATACATGTAATTACTACAAGGCCATTGCAGAGATGGAACCAAAGGCATGCTACACCATGTAGACCAAGATTAGAAGAATACATCTTACATGGGGACTCGAGGATCAGTGAGGTAGCTCTCCAAAAGCGTCTCCCTTGATACAAGCTGCAGACATTTTTTACTCAAAGAGACTTAGTTCTGCTTGACAAATTATAGCCAAATTAGAGCATTGCATTTAACACATCCAAATTAGAGCCTTGCAATTAACACTCCAAAGCCAAAAAAGGAATGTAAGTTTTAATACCATTTCCGGATCAGGTGCACTTGGCATAGGCTCATGGTGCTCAAAACCCTTTTCAGGCTTCTGCAAAGAATATGAAATCAATGATGTTATACATTAGCACAAGATGGATTATGGATATAATTGACCATACAATAATATATAAAAAAATTCTTAGAAGGAATATCTTCTTTAATTTGATAATTTTCACTCATGTCTTGACATCGTTTACCAGTCATTTGGAAAACAGATGAAAAGAACATGCTCTGATATAGAAGGGTGATAATCTTAAACTTAGTGCTCCTAACAAAAACCTAATTGCTAATTCTATCTTTTAAGCATTTTTCACTACATGGTAAAATAGATAATTAGATAATCAATAATAGGAAAGAATTGCTCTTCTTTGGAACAAGAATTGCAGTGAGAATCTCAATAATATGTCAATACCCTGTTTACCACTGAAAGCTCTGATGTATGAAGGTTCTGTCAAAACAAACCCATATAATAATCCATACAGTTTCTTCTTTTCAATTAATTACATACCAGGATAATAAAAAGGAACAATGTTAAAATATTAACTCTTATAATCTTAAATTTGAAAACGAGTGCCTCTCCAAACCCCCACACATTTCACACGTTATTCGATCTTTTGAAGAATAGTTTGGCCATAAGAAAAGGATGCCTTATAATCTTGGAAAGGGAACCCCTGAATCTCTAAATCTGCACCCATAAAATCAGAAACTCAGATCAGATTTTAGGGAAATTTTCTAGCCTTTCTACCTTCATGGAAGATGAATTTTGTGATGAATTTAGGGGCACACACTCCACGTAAAATCACTGATACCCACCAAACGTGAGTAACCCCTAGGAGAAAAATTTTCTCCTTCCAGATTAGCCAGCGAGCCAGCAGGCCTATGATGATCAACAGATTGCTTTACTTCAGATCTCTCCCCCCATTGCTCTAGTCAGTTCGCTCTCCCATCGAGCATACTTCTTGAAGGAAGGTGGGTCATCTATGAAAAGGTACATTAGCCATTTCTGTAATCATGTGCTTTCAATTGATGTTTGGGGCACTCTAATACGGATCACAAGTTAAGCTAGATGATTGACCACTCTTGATTGTACCCTTGTTCTCACACTTTACTTGGGAGATTATCCTTTGCCTATGGTCCACTGTGACTTCCTATTAGGCCTTTCTTTCCATTGTTCAGGAGAGGCATGAATAGGGGGCACTGATTAATATAGCATGCCCAAGGTAATATATACTTGACATTTTTCATCTATCCCTGATATTCATTTCCATTCTTTGGGTTGATTGTCATCTGTCACTGGCATGACACACTATATCCACATCTCTGAGTCAGGGCCTGCAAAATTTTCCCTAGGAGTTTGATACAGCTAAAAGAAAGATAAAAGCATATATGGCCACAACAAAATGAAAATGAAAAATGCAAAAGATGGTCAGGACCAACAACAAGCATGTTGATAAAATCCTAGGCTGAACTCTACCCCCCTTATTAGCCATCACCCAATCCCCAAGCATCTCATGCTCTATCTGAATGAAAGGAACTTCTACTGTCCCAATCCCGATGATCAATAAACAGCTACATCCTTAAGGGTTATTTGAAAAGCATACAACAAACTAATAACCCAAGTTTTGCAAGAAAGAAAAGAAAATTATTGAAGTAAAAGGTGCAACAAAGGGGTGGAAAAAGAAAAAAGAGGTAAACGATAACTTGGGCCTCCATGATTGCTCCCTTTTATTTGATAGTTTGTGTAGATTGGACAGGTGTTCTACTCTCAAGTGGTGCGAATGAGGCTAGCGACACAAGAGTATTAATTATCTCCAAGCCTACTTTATTTTTCTATGTGAAAATGTCTTAATTATATTTATTAACAAGTTTTAATTGTTTTCCTAATCTAACTTAGCAAAATGGCTTAATTAATCAGTATTAATTGAGACAATTAATTTCTCTCTAGTGACTTCTAGAAAAAATGATTTGGAATCAAGATGATCTTAGCCATCAATTGTGATTAGATCATGGCCATTGATTGCTCAATGAAAGATTATAAGAAGTCGATGGGCATCCTTGGAGGCACAATTCAATTCAGTTGATGCGCAGCAATAACACGAGACACCAGCAAGGATTCAGCAGTGATTTAGAATAATTGCCGAAAAGATTTCTTCACAATGATTTCTAGTTTCCTAGTGACAAAGGGAGATCGAATTATTCTGCAGAGGTCGAATTTCTCCAGGTGGTGCAAATTGATAGGAGGCTGATTTTCCAAAGAGAAGATGAATTTTCCACAAAGGTCGATTTGCAAGAGGAAAGACAAGTTTGCTAGTGGAGATCAATTCTCCATTGGAGGCAAAAATTATTTCTCCAAAAGGTGCGATTTGCTAGTGGAGGTCGAGTTATTCTCCTGGGATGCACCTATGGGCCGATTCAGGACCATACAAGAGAGCCGAATTGATTCTAAGAGGTTGAGTAGCTTCCACAAGGTTGAAATAGCTTGCAGAAGTAAAGAAAATAATTTATCGGTGATTTGCCAATTTATGGCAAGCAATTGTGATAATTTCCAATTACAGATTTGTTGAAGAATAATAAAACCATCATCTGCAGAACTGGTATTCCCTACAATGGGCTTTTTTTGGGGACAGTTTGTCCAAAAATATCAGTGTTTATTTTATCTGTATGTTTTCTCAGTTCCTGTGGTTTATTAACTGGTGAAATTTGTAGTTGTGCTTTTGTTCAGCATTTTCAAAAACTAATTTACGGGACAAATAATCTGCTTAAAGATAGGTGAATAATTATGAGATTAACTACAATAAAAATTTTGTCAAGCATTTGAAGGGGCAGTGATTAATTCAAATACTCTTCTTGATAATTACTTGTGAGCTTACTTCTTCTAATTATGTCCTCTCTTCTTAGCTTATTATGTCTTTCATTGCCAAGTTATGGCAAGCAATTGTAATAATTTCCAATTACGGATTTGTTGAAGAATAATAAAACCCTCATCTGCAGAACTGGTTTTCCCCACAATGGGGTTTTTTTGGGGACAATTTGTCCGAAAATATCAGTGTTTATTTTATCTGTATGTTTTCTCAGTTCCTGTGGTTTATTAACTGGTGAAATTTGTAGTTTTGCTTTTGTTCATCATTTTCAGAAACTAATTTACTGGGACAAAGAATCTGCTAAAAGATAGGTGAATAATTGCGAGATTAACTACAATGGAATTTTTTACGAGAATTTGGAGGGGCAGTGATTAACTCAAATACTCTTCTTGATAATTACTTGTGAGCTTACTTTTTTTAATTATGTCTTCTCTTCTTAGCTTATTATGTCTTTCATCAAGTCAATTACCAAAACACAAGAGACACAAATTTAAGCGATTCGAGCCAAGGCCAAAACCACTCCCGCCTGGAGAGGAAAACTCGCAAGGAATTCTTCTTATAGACTTTCAGATGACAAGTACCATGACCATGACACAGACCCTTGACCCTTGTATGCCTCCAAGACCTCGTCACTGCTTCTTCATTTACTCCTTGAGCTGATCCTTCTTTCTTGCACCGTCCTACACCATTCTGTACCAAGGCTAGAGAGCTCGGTCTCTACTATGAAAGTTTTAAAACATAAGCCCTACTGCAGTGTCTTGATCTACTTCGCCTACTTGTTTGATTAATTAACAAGTTATTAATCTGAATTATTCAGAAAAACATTAAAGCTATACAAACTGCAGTCTACACATCTACAGATCATTTACTGAACAGCACGCACATGTGACAAAATTACACACAGATTTTTTGGACAAATGTCCCCGGAAAAACTTAATGCGGGAAAATTGGTACAACAGCTCTAGAGGGTTTTATTATTATGCATAATTTGAATACAACAGTCTGGGCACCTCGAAGACAGAAAATATGGTTGATCCAACCCTCTCCGGGGATTTCAAATTCGAGCCCTTTCTGGCCCACTGGAAACCCTCAGCGCAGTATTCTTCGGCCTCTGCATTAGCCCTCTGGCCCAGTGCAGCCTTTGCGTCAGCCCTTTGGCCCAGCGCAGTCTCTGCGCAGCGCAAGCTACCCTGCGTCACTTTGAAAGGCTTTGTGCTGCCTCTGCATCACCCTCTGCGACAGTATGGCTGGACTGTGTCCCTCCTTCTAGCCTCTACGCTGCCCAGGTACAATGTTGCCTCTCTGTTGTTGTATTCTCGGCCTTGGATCATATCATCCCTTTCCGATCTCTGCCCCTCATTGCACTGCAAACTCACTTCGAATTCCTCAGCAAACCCCACCCCAGAAATTCGACTTAGCTTCAATGCTCTGCAATGTGTGTGTGTGTCCTCCAACTAACCCCAAGCCTTTCCTTTATAATTTTCTCTTTGGAAAACCAATGGTCGTGATCTACTCTCTTATCAACTGTTGAGATTAAAAGAAAGCTTGATCCACGTCACTTAAAACATTCCATCACATGTGTAATTTAATTCACTTTAATTTTTTAATTTCCCTAACTTAGACTTAGGGTTCCCATTAAAAAATTTAATTATTTGAATAACTATTACACCAGATAAAATTTCTCCAAATGCTTTCTGGGTCTTGGTGATCTCGTGTGTCTTAGCCCCTTCAAAAAGTTTCGAAGCTAGAGCACCCCCGATGCTACCCCAAAGTCTCAGCACTCCCTCTTAGCTAGAGTGTGCTCTAGCAATACTTCCACACTAAAGCATCACTCGATCTCGACATCAGTCTCTGCACTGCTGATGCTTGGCCTGCTGCCCTCCATCCACTACATCATTGCCACTATACTACTACCCATGTCACAGCCACTAACACTTCCACATCTGCACTGTAGCTCCCTCTCAAATTGTTGCATCATGTTGCCTATAGCACTGCCACTGCTAACTGTTGCACTGTAACTCAGTTGTTGAGAAGTAAGCAACTAAAGGACTATCACCTAATCACTGATAGACAAGACAATTGAGATGCACCTCATCACTGAAGCTCCCTCTGTTGTTGTGATATGTTATCTCTCTGAAGCTTCGCGATGTCTGTTGCACTGCACTGCCTCTGCACTGCTGAAATCCCATCAGCCTTTGCGTTGTCGCTTCACACTGTTGCTACCTCTCCCCTGCGCTACTCCAGACTTCAGCGTCCTAGCTCTGCCTCTGCTTCACTATGATCTTCTGCACCCACTACTCTAGTCATTCCGCTACTGTCTTAAGGCTCCTGTAGCACGTATGTGATCCAAGAGTTTTGGCACCTCAAGGATCCCTCCAACATCTGTAGCTGCTCTACAGATCAAGATCGCCCCACTTCCTTGGTTCATGAGCACTCATGGCTACATCGTCGTCACTGCCATCGTCCCCTTTCGCTGTGGCTGGATTGGAATCAAAAGATTCCTTGTCCTTCCTCTTAGGACAAGAGCTAGCAAAGTGTCCAAGTTCGGCACATTCAAAGCACCGGACCTTTGAAAGGTCCTTCTTCTTCCATTGTTGCCTGTGTCCCTTAGATGCAAGGGTTGCATCCTCCTCCTCCTCTTTCTTTACTTTGACTCCACCGTCAATGCTTTGCTTCTTGGTTATTCTCTTGATTTCCTTCTGGCGGAGGATTGCCCACATATCCACCCAGGATGGTAACGTTGCTCTGCCCAAGATTATTTGGACAAACGTTTCCCATTCGTCGGTGACTGCATTCAGTGCAGTCCTCACCATGAGCCCTTCATCCGAAGTTGACCCCATAGCAATCAGTTCGTCCCGAATAGTCTAAAGTCTAAAGAGGAAGGGATCAATTTCCTCTCCCTTCTGCATCTAGAACAACTGCATCTGATTCTCCAGAAGTATCGTCATCTGGACGAAGCTTCCCTAATACATCGTGTTCAATGTTGTCCACATCCCATTTGTTGTGTTCTTCCCGACAATATGTGGGACCACATGATCCTTTACTCCATCTGTGATCAGGCGCTTAGCCCACACCTGACTCTCGTTGAATTTCTTCCAGGGATCTGCATTGGTACGCACAACTAGGACATTTTCTACATGGTCCTTGATGTCGTAATCATCCAAGACTGTCACGATTCTGGCCTTCCAGATAACAAAGTTGGACATGTCGTCCAACCTATCCTGATCTCTCAGCCCATGAGAAACAGTCTCTGCTCAATTGTTGAATCAAAAACTCTTCTCCCTTTCGTTGCTGCTACACTCAGCAAAGAACTGGATCTGGGCATTTGGCAAAAGAACCATCTAGAGTATGTGCTCCCTCTGACAAATTATTTCCCTCCCATAAATCCTTCACCAATTCTAACGAATCAATCCTTTGTGATCATTCCTCTTGATCACACTCAAATTCCTTGGCTAGAGAATCTGTTGAGCGATTGCTCTCCTCCCACTTTTGTCACCTTTGCTAGGCATGGTTCTACACCGACAGAACCTATGCCACACCAGCAACTTCTAAAGGTCAGAAACTGCACTTCAGATCTCGGCAAACTGCACTGCAATTTCTCAATTTGGATTGCGTCACCCTCCCAGTGCTGCATGAGCAGACTGGCTCAACGTCCCTCTTTTGGTGTTGCGTGAGCAGACTGGCTATCTGTCACCTCTCTGCAGCTGTGTCAGCCTCTGCGTGAGCAGACCGACTCTACGTCACCCTTGCACGGTCTGCGTCCCTCCTAGTGTTGCGCTGCCTTCTTTTGAATCTTTGTTGCTTCAGCTGCCCTTCTTGCAGCAAGTATCTTCATCCACTTTGCTGGTGGATCAGCTTGATCTGCAATGCTCTGATACAATGTGAAAGTTTCAAAACACAAAACCCTAATGCAGTGTCTTGATCTACTTCACCTACTTGTTTGATTAATTAACAAGTTATTAATCTGAAGTATTCAGGAAAGAATTAAAGCAAATACAAACTATGGCCTACACATCGACAGATAATTTACTGAACAACACACACATGTGACAAAATTACATAGATTTTTCGGACAAATGTCCCTGGAAAAACTAAATGCGGGAAAACCGGTGCAGTAGCTCTAGAGGGTTTTATTATTGTGCAGAATCTAAATACAACAATTTGGGCACCATAAACGGTCTGCCATATAGAGAAAATACACGACAGTTGTACCTTTCACTCGGAGACAAAAAATATGGTTGATCCAACACTCTCTGAGGAATTACTAATTCAAGCCCTTTTTGGCTCACTGGAAACCCTTAGCGCAATCTTCTTCAGCCTCTGCGTCAGCCCTCTGGCCCAGCACAGCGCAAGTTTCCCCTTTGTCACTTTGGAAGGCTCTGTGTTGCCTCTGCGTCGATATGGCTCGACTGCGTCCCTCCTGCTGGCCTCTCTGTTGCCCTCGACAATGTTGCCTCTCTGTTGTTGTATTCTCGGCCTCAAGATCAGATCATCCCTTGTCGATCTCTACCCCTCACTGCACTGCAAACTCACTTCAAATTCCTCAGCAAATCTTGCCCCAAAAATTCGACTTAGCTTCAATGCTCTGCAATGTGTGTGTGTGTCCTCCAACTGACCCCAAGCCTTTCCTTTATACTTTTCTTGTTGGCAAACCAACGGTCGTGATCTAATCTCTTATCAACGGCTAAGATTAAAAGAAAGCTTGATCCACGTCACTTAGAACATTTCATCACATGTCTAATTTAATTCACTTTAATTTGTTAATTTCCCTAAGTTAGACTTACAGTCCCAATTAAAAAAATTAATTATTTGAATAACTATTACACCGGATGAAATTTCTCCAAACGCTTTCTGGGTCTTGGAGACCTCATGTGCCTTAGCCCCTCCACAAAATTTCAGAGATAGAGCACACCTGATGCTACCCCAAAATCTCAACATCTACTTGGCTCCTAATTAGAGATATCAGCACCGCGTCATAAATTGTCTTACGTTGTACCTTAATCTAGTTGACTGTACACTTGACTTATTTCCTTTCACTGAGCAGTTCACCTTATATTATGATGATATCTTTACACAGCTTAACATAGCACTTAATTTAGCATAGTACCTTCTTGCACTTGTTGCAGTTCTTTCTTATAGTAAACGTTGTCATATAACTGCACCTCAAAACTGTCCTTCTTTACACTTAAAGGTTGTCCTATTTCCGCACTTTAACACAGTCATATACAGTCCTTCAACACAATACTATTTTCACACCTTAACACAGTCATATATCAGAAGTTATTCCTGCAATCTGGTCCACAAAATCTTCACATATATATATTATGTTATATCTCCTTTCTTCGCATTTTCTTCATTATAAATCTTGTTCCTTATGTCTGCAATCTGCAGTCTTTATCTCTTTAAACCTTGTTCGAAAAACTCAGAGAAGACAGAGGCTGTGTGTACCTTTTCTGCGGAGTATATAGGGTATATATAGCTGACCCCACCTATAATTGAGCCGACCTGTCCATGTGTAGTGAGGCCGACTTTAACATTGTTTATCGGTTGACTTGTACAGTGTATCTTCCTGCTTGATGAAGGCTAACTTGAAGGGTTTTCTGACGCTGATCTTGATCATCATTTGTGCCATGTCTTCAAGCTTGATTGGCAAGGTCTTGAGGCATATAGGTGTGACTTGACCCTTCATAAACATGACTCTTTAATTTGTACTTTTATGACCAGAAGACAAATCCCTAATAGACATCAAACGAAGTCAATTGACCTGTAAGAAAACCTTGCTCATGAAACCCATGAAGCATACCAAAAATATATATTATTAATCTTTCTCTTCTTCATTACATAAATACATAATTACATAGTCAATATGAAGACCGATCCTAGTTATACTTTCCAACTCTCCCTCTTAACTAGGGAGATATTCATTACGGTACATGGTGACTTTCAATCTTGAAGAATCTCATAAGAAGAATCGGATTGGTAATCGCATCTGTATAGCATCATATCAACCAGCATTGTCCTAGTGCAAGGCCTTGACTAATAGCCCCATCTCTTAATGAGACAATGGGCTACAATGTTGGCAAGACACATGACTTATAGACACCATAGTCATTATCTCTGCAAGGCACATACTCCACCCAGGTGTTCCCAGATTATGACCTTCTTGGACTATTCTTCTCTTGGGTAGCCAACCCTCTCTGGAGTTGCGTCAGCTTCTACTTGAGTAGACTGACTATGCATCATCCCTGCATGGTATGTTGTCCCTTTGGTACTGCGTTGCCTTCTTTCGAATCTGCACTGCTCCAGCTACCCTTCTTGTAGCAAATATCTTCAACTGCTTTACTGATGGATCAGCTTGATCTACAACGCTCTTATAGCATGTGAAAGTTTCTGAATCTAGATTACAAAAACCCTACTGCTAACTATTGATTTACTTCTCCTACTTGATTTATTATACAAGTTATTTAACTGAATATTCATAAAAATAGCAAAGTAAACACAAATAGCAGCCTACACAATTACAAATCACTTAATGAACAGCACGCACATATGACAAAATTACACACATTTTTTGGACAAATTTCCCCGGAAAAACCCAATGCGGGAAAACCGTTGCAGCAGCGCTAGAGAGTTTAATTATTATGCAGAATTTGAATACAACAATCTAGGCACTAGAAACACTCTGCCCTATAGAGAAATTACACGACAGTTGTACCTTTCACTCGGAGACAGAATATATGGCTAAATCACACCCTCAATCGAGATTTACAGATAACGAGCCCTTCCTGGCCCACTGGAATCCTCAACGCAGTCCTCTCCAGCCTATGCATCAGCCCTCTAGAGTCTAGCCAGGCGCAGCATCTACGCAGCGCAAGCTGCCCCTGTGTCACTCTGAAGGCCTCTGCACTGCCTCTGCATCACCCAAACGGCTCTGCGTTACCCTCTGTGTGGCCTTTGCGTCAGCTTGTCTGGGCTATGTCCCTCCTGCTGGCCTCTACGCTGCCCTAGTACGATGTTGCCTCTCTGCTGATGTGTTCTCGGCCTCGGATCAAATCATCCCTTGTCGATCTCTACCCCTCACTTCACTACAAACTCACTTCGAATTCTTCATCAAACCCTACCCCAGAAATTCGACTTAGCTTCAGTGCTCTGCAATGTGTGTGTGTCTCCAACTAACCCCAAGCCCTTCCTTTATACTTTTCTCGTTGGCAAACCAACGGTCGTGATCTAATCTCTTATCAACGGCTGAGATTAAAAGAAAGCTTGATCCACATCATTTAGAACATTTCATCACATGTGTAATTTAATTCACTTTAATTTTTTACTTTCCCTAAGTTAGACTTAGGGTCACCATTAAAAAATTTAATTATTTGAATAACTACTACACCAGATGAAATTTCTCCAAACGCTTTCTAGGTCTTGGAGATCTCGTGTGTTCCAGCCCCTCCAAAGTTTCGGAGCTAGAGCACACCCGATGGTATCCCAAAATCTCAACACTGCCTCTTAGCGAGGAGTGTGCTCTAGCAATACTTCCACACTAAAAGCATTGCCCTAATCTCGGTATCGGTCTCTGCGCTATTGATGCTTGGCTTGCTGCCCTCCATCCATTGTGCAACTGCTTTCTGTACTGCTGCCCATGTCACTGCCACAAACACTGCTACATCCGTACTTTAGCTCCCTCTCAAATTGTTGCATCATTTTGCCTATAGTACTACCACTGCTAACTGATGCACTGCAACTCAGTTGCTAAGAAGTAAGCAACTGAAGGACCATCACCCAATCACTGACAGACAAGTCAATTGGGTTGCATCTCATCATTGAAGCACCCTCTGTTGCTACTCTACAATGTCTCTCTGAAGCATTACGTTGTCTGTTGCACTGCACTGTGTAAGCACTGCCTCTACGCTGCTGAAATCCCATCATCCTCTGCGTTGTTGCTTCCACGATGTCGCTGCCTCTCCTCTACGCTGCTCCAAACTTCAGCATCTCAGCTCTACCTCTACCTAACTTTGATCTTCTGCACCCACTACTCCAGTCATCCTACTACTATCTTAAGGCTCTCGTAGCTCGAATGTGATCCAAGAGTTTGGGAACCTCAAGGATTCCGCCACTATCTGTAGTTTCTCTACAGATCAATATCGCCCCACTTCCTTGGTTCATGAGCACTCATGGCTACGTCATCGTCACTGCCATCGTCCCCTTTCGCTGCTGTTGCCTTGGAATCAGAAGATTCCTTGTCCTTCCTTTGAGGACAACAACTAGCGAAGTGTCCAAGTTCACCACATTTCAAGCACCAGACCTTTGATAGGTCCTTCTTCTTCTTCCCTTGCTGCCTATGTCCCTTAGATGCAAGGGTTGCATCCTCCTCCTCCCCTTTCTTTATTTTGACTCCACTGTTGTTGCTTTGCTTCTTGGTTATCCTCCTGATTTCCTCCTGACGAAGGATTGCCCACATCTCCACCCAGGATGGTAGCACTGCTCTACCCAAGATGTTATGGACAAATGTTTCCCATTCATCAATGACTGCATTTAGGGCAGTCCTCACCATGAGCCCTTCATCCAAACTTGACGCCATCAGCTGGTCCTAGATAATCTGAAGTCTAAAGAGGAAGGGATCGATTTCCTCTCTCTTCTGCATCTGGAACAACCACATCTGATTCTCCAGAATTATCTTCCTTTGGACAAAGCTTCCTTGATACATCGTGTTCAATGATGTCTACATCTCATTTGCCTTATTCTTCCTAGAAATATGAGGGACCATGTTACCCTTTACTCCATCCATGATCAAGCACTTATCCCACGCCTAATTCTCGTTGAATTTCTTTAGGGGATCTGCATCGGTTGGCACAGCTAGGACATTTTCTGCATGGTCTTTGAGTACTCATCCAAGACTGTCAAGATTCTGGCTCTCCAGATGAAAAAATTGGACACACCATCCAACCTATCCTGATCTCTTAGTCCATGAGAAACCATCTCTGCTTAATCTGTCGAAGCGGGTACTCTCTCTCTTCCTGCTGCAACACTCAATAGGAGACTCGATCTGGGTTTCTTGGTGATAGAAACCCTCTAGAGAGTTGCTCCCTCTAACAACTAATTTCCCTCTAGGAAATCCTCCACCAAATCGCCTCAATTAGTCCTCTACGATCACCCTCCTCATCGAATCTCAGATTTGTTTGGCACAAATCTATTGAACGATTGTTCTCCTCCCGCTTTTTGTCACCTTTGCTAGGCACTATTCTGCACCAACAGACCCTGTGCCACACCAACAACTTCTAAAGATCAGAAACTGCCCTTTCGGCCTTGGCACAATAACTCACCAACTCAGACTGCGTCACCCTCCTGGTGTTGCGTCAGCCTCTGCGTGAGCAAACTAGCTCAGTGTCCGTCTTCTGGTGCTGCGTCAACCTCTGTGTGAGAAAACTAGCTCTGAGTCACCTCTCTGGAGCTGCGTCAGCCTCTGCGTGAACAGACTCACTCTGTGTCATCCCTGCAGGGTCTGTTGTCCCTCTGGTACTGTGTTGCCTTCTTCCAGATCAGAGCTGCTTCAGCTGCCCTTCCTGCAACAAATATCTTCAGCCGCTTTGCTAATGGATCAACTTGATCTGCAATGCTCTGATACCATGTGAAAGTATCTGAATCTAGATTATAGAAACCCTACTGCTAGTTATTGATTTACTTCTCCTACTTGATTTATTATACAAGTTATTTAACTGAATATTCAGAAAAAATAGCGAAGTAAACACAAATACAAGCCTACACAATCACAGATCATTTATTGAACAACACGCACATATGACAAAATTACACAGATTTTTCGGACAAATGTCCCCGAAGAAACCCAATGAGGGAAAACCAGTGCAACAACTCTAGAGGGTTTTATTATTATGCAGAATCTGAATACAACAATCTGGGCACCAGAAATGGTCTACCCTACAAAGAAATTACACGACAGTTGTACCTTTCACTCGGAGACAGAAAATATGGTTGAATCACACCCTCAATTGCAATATACAGATAATGAGCCCTTTATGGTCCACTCGCTCAGCGCAGTCTTCTCCAGCCTCTGCGTCAGCCCTCTAGAGTCTAGCCCAGCGCTGCCTCTGCGCATCGCAATCAGCCCCTGCGTCACTTTGAAGGCCTTTGTGTTGCCCCTGCGTGACCCTCTGTATGGCCTCTGCGTCACCTTGGTTGGGTTGTGTCCCCCCTGTTGGCCTCTGTGCTGCCTTGGTACGATACTGCTTCTCTACTGTTGTATTCTCGGCCTCGGATCAGATCATCCCTCACCCTTATTTGCCCCTCACTGCACTACAAACTCACTTTGAATTCCTTAGCAAACCCCACCCCAGAAATTTGACTTAACTTCAGTGCTCTGCAATGTGTGTGTGTCTCCAACTAACCCCAAGCCATTCCTTTATACTTTTCTTGTTGGCGAATGTAGCAACCACTAGTCGTATACGCAGTGGAAATATTAAAATACTTCGTAAACAAACACTTCCATTGTAGGATAGAAATTGTAAATTGTATATTGTATAAAAGAATTGTTGATAGGATGATTACAAATGAGAATGAGGGCCTACTTATACACCCTAGGCAGGTGCCCTTTCACAAATGGCTATGTCTCTAAGACATGCCTCTTCATCACTAACTAACTAATCATTAGCTAATGACTTATTATTTATTACTACATTTACATTTACATTTATTATTAATTTATTATGAATTATATTCATAACATAGCCTCTCCCTTCAAGAAGCTTTGTCCTCAAAGCTTACTTAAGAACATCTTCTCATCTTTGTACTTTCATCTTTGTCGATACAAGATGATATGATACTTTGAGTGATAGACAAAATTGTCGTACTAAGATTGGATCAGACCATCCTAGATTGATCTTCTGGGGTATCTTCTGATCTTTGGAGATGTGTGGTGAATAGTTATTGTATGACTGGATTCTACAAACTTCAGTATCCCTAGGAACATGAATTTGTTGTTTATTTTCTGAGTGATACTGGTACGTAGCTTGATTAGAAAGTTTTCTCTTGTGATTTGGATGTCGATACATAGCTCCTTTGGTTTGGTTTTCCCTTATCATGTTAGTCGTTGATTCTTGATTTCCTTCAGGCATGGTTGTTGTTGAGTGGGCGACTGAATCATTAGTTGGGATGTCCAACGTTTGAACTATAGCTTCTGCATATGTTTTAACTTCTCTAGATTCTTCTTCTTCCTTACTTGTGATATTGACTGGATCAATATTAATCCCTTTGTCTTCAACTTGAACTGAAATGACTAACAACGTCAATACTTCACTTTGAAGTTGTTCTAGCTTGTCATTCAACGATTTCTTGTCATTTTTTAGTTTCTTTATTTGTGTAAGTAGGTTTTGGTTAGGATTCCTTAAACGTACAAGTTCATCCTTTTCTAAATTGTTGATTTTATTCTTAGTAGCTTCATCATCTTTTAAACTTTTGACTTGATCTAATAATGTATGATTAAGGCTCTTAAAACGTGCATTTTCATCTTGTTGTTTTAATAAACCCTTCTTGAGTTCCTTCTTCGATGCTTTAGCTTTCTTGACTTCTTCAAGTAATTTTTCTTGGTGATCTCTGAAACGCGAAACTTCTTTTTCTTTGCAGGAGATGACTTCTTCAAGCTCTTTTTGTTTCTTTGATATAGTTTTTTTGTTATCTTTGAACATTAAGGTTGAGATATCCTCAAAGTCTTATGATACAAACATTAACGATTTTGACTCCATTGTCATTTCTCGAAAAGTGATCATCTTCCCCTTATAAGGAAAAGTCAAAACTTGTTTCTCTATGTTTAACATGAATGAACCCTGTTGACCACTCTATGTCAACGACCCCATAGCAATACACCTATATTTTTGCAAATGGCACTCATCATGTTCGAGGTGTTCACGCCATTCAGATTTCATCGACAGTCGATAGTTTTATAAATGATGTAATCCCATTCTGCATGTTTATGATGTAAATGATCTAAGTAAGACCACCATGTATGTAACAACCTAGGTAAGCCTAGTATTTTGGTGATGATTTCTATCCTAGCAGGTTTTTTGTCTCACTGATTCATTTGTGTTTCTCGACACAAGTGATCGGCAAAGTTTTCCCCTCCAACTTCACCCCAAAGCTAGGGTGGATTTTGTCATCAAGATGCTAAGTGAGTCCTAGTGTTTTCTATCGAGTCTTTGTAAAAGTAGTTTTGGAATAATCCTAGCTCATTGGCTAGATTATTTTGTTGCAAGCTACTTGGTCTACTAGATCATGTTCTGAGTCGCAGAATTGGGTAGCTATTTGAGGGTCTATCACAAATGGGTATTCCCCCTTTATGTGTCAAAATGTATTTATCTTATGTAAATAGAGCTGGAAAAAAATTAAATCCCCTCTCAGTCAATTAATTAAATTTTATGGCCAAATTAAATTAAAAATCCTAAGCCAGAAATTTAATTAATTTTAAGTCCTAGGTGAGTTAAAATTCTTCAAAGGAAAAATTCGTGGGTCTTTAAAAAATAAATTTTTAAAGGTCCCAAGCCAAGGGAATATTGAGAATTTCAAGAAATTTTGGACCCTTGGGCCTTCGTGGTTAAAGCAAAGTCAAAATTTTGAGGTAAATAACTCAAAAATATTATTTTTGAGTTAATTAAAATGGAATTAAACGATAAATTCGAATTTCCTCAAAATTATAATTTTGACGGTCTAGATTAAAAGATAATTAAATCTTTTTCGATGGTCGAGATTATTTTGACAAGGATCAACCGAACTAGCCATTGGAGATTTTGTCTTATAAATTAGAGGTTTTGCATGTCATTTGCATCCGATCTTTGAATCGTGTGCTTGTTCTCATAAACTCTTGTAATTTTGTTGATCAATAAAGCATAAAGACTTTGGGATTACAAACTTTGGTATTCCTTTTCCAGATCTTTTCCAGATCTATGTGGTGATATTGTCTCTAAACTCTGCTATTTTTATTGGTATTTGATGGTTGATGGCCTTTATGGATTGATTTACATACAGGTATCTTGTGCAATTTTCTGGGTTTCTAAAATTGAATTTTGATTTGACGGAAATATCAGTTATCTATTTTTCTGAAAGTCTCATGGTTATTTTTTAAATCTCTATCAATCTAAAATTCAGATCTAAGTGTGCAGAGATCATTATTCAAGATTTGAGCGTTTAGAGAAATCTTCAGTTAGATCAGTCGACTCTCAGATTTCAGAAAATCTGAAAAATCCCATTGTTTCCTAATTTCTGAAGTTATCTTACGAAATTTTCTTTTTTTTGCAAGGTCTTCTTGGGCTTGTGCCCCTTTTAATTTCTCTTTTTATTAATTGTGCAAAATGGTTTTAAATCTGGCCATGCGTGCCTTTGATCTGTAAAATAACACTGTAAATTTGCAAATATTCTCCAGGGTTTATGGTTTTTATTTTTTTTCTTGTACATATTTTTGGGTTTGCTTCCTTGTTTCTGGTTTTGCAAGTCCTACTGGGAGATTTTCAAGAAATGTCTTTTTGGATCTAAGCCAGATCTAGGCCCTGGAGGGTAAGATCTGGACTCAGAGTCATTTTGGATTACAGATCTAGGTAATATCTCACTTTAAAGATTAAATATTTGCAGGTGTTTCTCTTTCAAATTGAATTAAATTCTGTTGGGAAAAAGAAGAAATTCATAATTATTTATGCAACAGTGTGCCTGCAATTTTTTATCTTTCTGTTCTGTCTGTTGGCTACATACTCTGCGTGAACCCTTGCTGCGTTAACATTATCCAGCTCTTTGTCGTCCATACGTTGTCTGTATGTAGCCCTTCTTTGCCTGCCGTTCATACGTTGTCAGTAAGCAATGTCCTCTGCTCCTCATTCCCCATCGCATTTGATTGCCTGCCCTCCTTTTTCCTTGTCGTCCAAACCTTCTCCTCTTCACTGTCATTCCTCCTTACGCCGACAACTTCCTCACGTTGTCCGCTTATCGACCCTCCATCCTCTACGTTGTCGCCTTTTCGGACCTGTATAAACCTAACACATTACCATAACCATAGTATAAACGCATTATTTTATTTCCATTTCGATTTTCATTTTTTTATTTTTTCAGTTTGACATTACGTTTGAAAACTTCATTTCTGATTTTTTTTCTTGTTTGACATCTAAAATAAAAATAAATAAATAAAAACATTAACATTGGACTTTAGTTTTAGTTTAAACTTTAGATTTTCGATTTTTCTGAATTTGTGTAGTTAGCTAGCGTTAAAATTTGATTTAACTTTAGGATTTAAAATTTTTTAAATTTTTCATTGTTCATTTTTCAGTTTCATTAACTTTAGACAAGAAAATAAAATTAAAAAAATTTAAAATTTAAAAAAACCAAAAATTTTAAATGAAAGGTGAGCTTTAAATTTCTTTCTATCTAAAGTTTGACTATAGATTTTTGAATTGGAATTACTTGGAATATCATTTGAATTCGGATTTTTTTGGAAATGTTTAGCGTTTAAATTCAATGGTTCTCTCATGATAATATTTTCGTTTCGAAGTTTAAATTGTTGGTTCGAAGTATTTTCATGCTTAGCTATGGTTGATGATCGTTGAGCTATCTTTAATTGTGGTTTTAAATTGCTTGAAATTGGTGATTAATTGCTTTAGTCAACTTTGAGAATATTTCAAGTGATGATTAATTGCATGTCTTTATCAAACATTGTTGATGCATAATTGTGAGGTTGTTTTATCGAATATCATCGTGGTGGATTGATTTTTTATCACATCAGTTACCTATCAATTACTTGATTTTAATTTCATAACGGGATGTTTTGACTCCACAAGGCACTGGTTTTGAACTTCAAATCTAATTGAATCTATAAAATCTCGTTAATCTTAACAAGTACTTGGTCATCTAACTGTCTTCTGAATTGATTGGTTTTCAACCAGTTCTCCTTCTTCATTTTCGTTAGGGTCTACCTCCCTTAGTCTGCAAGGAGACAGCTTAGATAGAGAGATTGGGGATCAGGGTGACAACCCCCGATCTGAGCCGTTGTCGTGGTACCTAGACATTCTGTGTGACAACAAACCCAATTCCTTAAACCAGGGCTGACCGAGTATGACATCAACCTCTGTATAATCCATCTTTACAACAAGAAATTGAGATATGTATACTATCACTTGTAAATCACAAATTGTATACTCATTTTGGTCAAAATTATTTTTCCTTACCCCAATGCTTGGCTCTAGAATTAATAGCTTATTCGCCAAGTTGATGTTGACATAATTTTTATCATTGCTTGTGCTGATAGCGATATTAATTTTTCTTCCTTGGATACTTCCTTTAAATGTAATTACTCTGTGATTTGTAACTGAAAACCCATTATAAGAGAACCCTTCATCCTTCGACATTTTAGACTTGAGCTCCATTATCTCCATCATTTTTTTCCATGATTGATCCCATTTTTGTTTTGCCTAGTTGACTTTAAGTATTACGTAATCGTTTTTTTTTAACCTTACTTTTCCTTAATATTAATTGCCTTGATAATTCCTTATAATACTTCCTTTATATATCCTTAAATATAGCCTTCCTTTAGTGATGAGTTCTTTGACTAATGAAATTCTAGTTTTATTTTTTTTATTTTTTTTTTATTTTTTTTTAAGTTACAACCCTAGTGAAACATGGTTATTCACCTCTCTGGGGTATAATATAAAATATATGTCCACTTGTGTGTATTTGAATTCGTTAATTTTCTCCACGTAAAAAGTAAACTTACCATTCACACAAAGAGGTTTTTAAATCCTTTTGTTCTTATTTTACCTTGAAAATACCACAGGCAATTACCATGGGTTTCTAAAACCACGAGCTTGTAAACCACTTAAATAAGAATCAAAATAATCTTACCTACTCTTCCTTCTCTTACGTATAGTTTTTTTTCATGCACTTTTTATCAATAATGTAGAACCATTTTTTTTTTTTTCTTTCGGAACTATTTTCTTTTAAATCCTTTTTTTTCCTTTTAATTTATTTCCCCCTTTTTTTAACTTTCCTTCTCTCTTTTATTATTATTATTTTTTTAATTTTAATGGACCAAGGCCTAGCGAAACAAAGAAACTACGAAATTTACTCTAGCAAATGCTTCAATTGACTCCGAAAATTAGTGTAATGAATGCTTCAATTGTAATGGCAACAAGGTTGACGAAGAGTTGATCGCCAAAGGCCAAATCAGATGTAGCTTTGATACTAAATGTAGCGACCACTAGTCGTATACGCAACGGCAATATTAAAATACTACGTAAACAAAGACTTCCATTGTATGATAGAAATTGTAAATTGTATATTGTATAAAAAAATTGTTGATAGGATGATTACAAATTCAAATGAGGGTCTGCTTATATACCCTAGGCAGGTGCCATTTCACGAATGGCTATGTCCCTAATATATGCCTCTTCATCACTAACTAACTAATCATGAGCTAATGACCTATTATTTATTATTACATTAACATTTACATTTATTATTATTTTATTATGAATTATATTCATAACAGCAATCCAACAGTCGTGATCTAATCTCCTATCAATGACTGAGATTAAAATAAAGCTTGATCCACGTCAGTTAAAAAATTTCATCACATGTGTAATTTAATTCACTTTAATTTTTTATTTCCCTAAGTTAGACTTAGGGTCATCATTAAAAAATTTAATTATTTGTATAACTATTACATCAGATGAAATTTCTCGAAACGCTTTCTTGGTCTTGGAGATCTCGTGTGTTCCAGACCCTCCACAAAGTTTCGGAGCTAGAGCACACAAGATGCTACCCCAAAATCTCAACATAATGTAGATGTCTTCAATAGTGATGATGGCAAATATCTTCAATGTAAATCTTTGATGGCAAAGATTATCTTCTTTGATGAGTGCATCCTTGAGAATATTCCTTGCAAACAAAATTGATTTTTCAATGTAGACTTTGATTCTTGCTTCTTTGAGTGTCTCTTTGTCAAGTAGCCCTCACCTTCAGCACTTTAGCTCTGATACCATGTCGAGAATTTGGAGGGGCAGTGATTAATTCAAATTCTCTTCTTGATAATTACTTGTGAGCTTACTTCTTTTAATTATGTCTTCTCTTCTTGTTTACTATGTCTTTCATCAAGTCAATTACCAAAACACAAGACGCAAATTTAGGCTCTTCGAGCCAGGGCCAAAACCTCTCCCTCTTGGAGAGGAAAACACACAAGAAATTATTCATATAGACTTTCAGATGACAAGTACCATGACCATGACACAAACCCTTGACCCTTGTATGCCTCCAAGACCTCGTCACTGCTTCTTCATTTACTGCTTGAGTTGATCCTTCTTTCTTGCACCGTCCTGGACTGTTCTATACCAAGGCTAGAGAGTTCGGTCTCTACTTGGCTCCATATTAGAGATATCAACACCATGTCATAAACTGTCTTACGTTGTACCTTAATCTAGCTGATTGTACACAACTTATTTCCTTTCACTGAGCATTTCACCTTATACTATGACGATATCTTTACACAGCTTAAAATAGCCCTTACTTTAGCACAGTGCCTCCTTGCACTTATTGCAATCCTTTTTT
Source organism: Pinus albicaulis (assembly GCA_034641835.2). Lineage (NCBI taxonomy): Eukaryota > Viridiplantae > Streptophyta > Pinopsida > Pinales > Pinaceae > Pinus > Pinus albicaulis. The sequence continues at coordinate 1,417,962,777 of CM076581.1, read as the reverse complement.
CTACTAAACACTGTCATATAACCGTACCTCAATACCGTCCTTCTTTACACTTCAACGTTGTCCTATTTCCGCACTTTAACACAGTCATATACAGTCCTTCAACGCAATCCTATTTTCACACCTTAACACAATCATATATCAAAATTTATTCCTGCAATCTGGTCTGCAAAATCTTCACATATATATATATATATATATATATATATATATATATATATATATATATATATATCTTTTCTTCGCATTTTCTTCACTGTATTAATCTTGTTCCTTATGTCTGCAATCTGCAATCTTTATCTCCTTAAACCTTGTCCGAAAAACTCAGAGAATGTGAAAATTCTATAATGTAGAATTCTGCTACAGCTACTAATTATATTTCTTCTATTGCATTCTCAAACAGCTATTTAACATTTTATTGTGTTAAATATCAAAATAAAATATGTTGCAGAACTCACGATAAATAAACAAGAGCTTTGAATTCTTTGAACTTTTCAAGACTACATCTTTAGTCTTTAGAAAGTAGATCCAGGTTTTCCTGGAGTGATCATCGATGAATGTGACAAAATATTTAACAACCTTGATAGCGTTAGTGGACATAGGTCCACAGATATCTGAGTGTATCAGTCCCAATATGCTTGCTGCTCGATTTTCACTTCTGGGAAAAGTTGCCTTAGCGTACTTCCCAAGTACACATCCTTGGAATACATCATCATGCTCCATACTGAGAACAGGTGCCCCATCAACTGTTTCTCTGAGCATCTTCAATGCACCATGGTGCAAGTGTCCCATTCTTCTATGCCAAAGTTCATTCAACCCTTTCTTGTCTTCAATATTACCACTGATTAGTGCCATCGGAGACTCAAGCTGCAACCTGTATAGTTTGTTGCTTCTAACTCCAATCTGCCTTGTTTGCTTCCAACTAGTGTGCTTGAAATATACCTTATTTCCGGCAAAGTGTACGTCATACCCTTTGTCCTGCGACTGGGATACTGAGATTAAATTCATCCCAAGCCCTGGCACATGTAGTACATTTGTGACCTTGACATTGGTTCCAACTTCCATCTAAAACACTACGGCTCCTCTCCCAACTGGAGTGCATTTCGTGATATTCCCCATAGTGATTTGGAAGTTCATCTGCTCCTCCCTATAGCTCGATAAATATTATCATACTCCAGTCATATCAGCTAAAGCCCCGCTATGAATATACTAGGTTCCTGCAGATGTTGAACTTGACAAGCATGCAGAATCCTCTTCTAACCTAGAGGATAAAACATCTAAGTCTGCCATACTTATCTGTGCTTTCTTTTCTTTGCGTTGCATCCCTTTTGAAGCTTCTGGATTGCGTAGTCTCTTCTTTGACTCTGCTTCCTTTGGATCTGACGACTCTGATACCGTGTGAAAATTCTATAATGTAGAATTCTACTGCAACTACTGATTATATTTCTTCTATTGCATTCTCAAACAATTATTTAACATTTTACTATGTTAAATATCAAAACAAAAGATGATGCAGACTTCACGATAAATAAACAGCATGAAAGAAATAGCACAAGTATTCACACATAGACACCGTTAGTTTTGGACAATTGTCCCCGGAAAAACCCAACTCGGGAAAACTGGCGCAACAGATATGAGGGTTTCTTTATCATGCAGAAATTCTGGGTACAATTGTGTGATTGTATTTATCAATCAATCCCCTGACGAAATCTGACGAGAATAGGCTTAGTGAGACAGTTCTCACTTCACCACGAAGTTCCGGCACTGAGCTGCACCCACTCTGAGTGTCTCTGTGTGATCTTTGCACAGTGATTGCGTCACTCACGCTGTCACTGCGTCACTGCTGTTGTTGCTCGTTGTGGCTGCCTCGGTGCTCACTACTGTGTGAGGCTATAGTTTTCTCCTCTTTCGGAAATGCCCTCTGGCTATTGGATGAACCCTCAGCTGTCTTCCCAACTGAAATCGAAACTCCCTCTGCTGCTCTGTGCTAGCCCGGTGTAACTGCTGCTTGGCTACCTCTTCGCTGCTGCTATGGCTCCCTTATCACTTCTCTACCCTCACTTCTTATTCTTCAGAAATTCTCCCTCCTAGAGACTTCACCTTCCCCTCTCTCCAATCGAGAATCACTTTGATTCTTCCTTCGGCTGAAGAAATCGAACTCTTGATTCTTTCTCTGTCTGATGTGTGTTTTCCATAGGCCCCTCACCCCCCTTCTTATAATCCTTCGTTGACCTTTCAACGGCCAAGATTAAAACATAATCAAGGGCTAGGATTAACTTGGAGGTGATCCATGACATTATCTAAAAGATTCACACTTGGTTTAATTAATACCCTTTAATTAATCAATTTCCCTAAGTTGGACTTGGGAAAACATTAAAAAACGATTAATTATTTTAATTAAACCACCTCTAAGTGGAATTTTCCAAGACCATTTCTGGGTTTTATGGAATACATGTGTCTTAGCCTATATACAAAGTTACAAAGCTAGAGCACATTCGATGCTACCATAAAACAACACTCCCTCTTAGCGAGGAAGGTGCGCTAGCAATACAACTCTATGTGGTGCTCTGACTTTTGTAACATCTGTTGTTACAAAAGAGATACTCCAAGACAAGGTTGCGGGGAAGCTTGACAAAGAGATACTCCAGGACAAGATTGCAGGGAAGCTTCTCCAACCCCCTCCCCCCCCCCGATCTCACTCCCAAAACGCACTCCGTTCGGGAGCTCTTTGGGAATGCTCGAAAGCACACTCCCGAAAATGCTTCTTTCGAGCGTTCCCGAAAACGCTTCCTGAGGGGAGCATTTTCGGGAGCGCACTTTTGAGCCTGAAAAAATGCTCCTTGTCTTTTCGAGAGCGTTTCAGGGAGTGCTCAGGAGCAAAAGCTCCCTGAGCGCTTCCTGAGCGTTTTTTTAATGCGGGAAGCGGTTGAGGAGCATTCGCTCCCGAATGCTCCCCAACGCGTAGAAAAAAATTGGCGTCAATTTTTTTTTTTTTTTTGCAAAGGAGGGAGGGGGGTTGAGCAAATAAAAAGCCCACCCCTCTCATTTTGTTTTTATTGTTTTAGTTGAGAGTGAGAGCAAGAGGAGCAAGAGTTGGAGAGCGATTTGGAGAGAAGGAGAGCTTGGAGAGTTTGGAGAGTTGGAGAGCGAAAGTGCCAAGGAGAGAGCAAGTTTGTAAGAGGAGGATTGCAAGAAAGAGGTAGGTCTTCTAATCTAGTTTTTTATTTTCTAAGAATTGTTTTTAAGTTGTTCAAAAATGAAAACTTGATTTTTTTTCTCAATGTTGCATTCTAGTGTGTTGAAAAGTGAAAAATTGCATTGTTTTTTTCCTATGTTGCATTTCCTATTCCCATTTGGCATTCCTTCATTTTTTTTGCAGGCTAGAAACTTGACACTTAAAACTTGAAACATCATGGCTATATGGCTAGGGATTTTCTTCATGTTGGTTCCTTTCTTTGTAATAATGGTGTTGGAGAGTAGAAGAAAGAGGCCCATTAGAGAAGACGAGAATGAAGAAGTGGTCTATAGTGGATTTGATGAAAATCCTAAAGAGGAGGAGGAGTATGCTGAGGAGGAAGGGGAGAGTGGAGAACATGAGGCCACAGATACCCCAACTAGACAAGACCAAAGTCAAACACCTTTGTGGAAATATGTTCAGAGGCAGGAAGGAGGGAAAGGTGGTGGAACCACTAAATTTCTTTGCCCCCATTGCAATAAATAATACATAGGTTCATACACCTGTGCCAGAAGGCACCTTTGTGGGAAAATGCCAGGGGATGGAGACAAAAATCTAGGAATCAAAATATGTGTCAGTGTGCGAGCAACACAGAGAGAGAAATATAGAAAGGAAGAGGAGGCTGCCCTACAGAGATCTAAAAGATCTAGGGGTTTCATTGATTCTTATACACCATCAGCTCCATCACATCATGGACAAAGAAGTCCATCAACTTCCACCCATGGCAGTGGATATGGAGGCACACCTGGACCAAACATCTCCTTAAGGCGTAGAACCATATCCGATTTCCTTGACGAAGGGTGTAGGAATGATGTGGATTCAAAAATTTTCCGGTTTCTATATGCATGTGGGGTGCCATTCAATGATCTTCGCTCACCTTATTGGCATGAAATGGTTTCTGCCATTAATGATGCCCCCAAAGCATACAGGAGCCCTGGGTATGACAAGGCCAGAACCGTGGGACTTGATCATGAAAGAGCTAAAATAAACAATTCTTTGGCTAAAATGACAAATTCTTGGAATGAGCATGGGTGTCCATTGTATCTAATGGATGGACCAATGTAAAAGGAAAGCCATTGGTAAGTGTTCTGGCTGTGTCGGTTAGTGGTGCAATATTCCTTTCAGCATATGATTATTCAGACAAATTCAAGACCGGCATTAACATTGCAGAACCATTACTTGAAATAATTGAAATTATTGGGCCATACAATGTCATCCAAGTCATCACTGATAATGTTGCTAACTGTAAGGCAGCAGGAGCAATTATTAAGGATAAATACCCCAACATATTTTGGTTTGGGTGTTTGGTTCACACAATGAACCTTTTGATGCATGATATTATTAAAAAAAAAAAACATCAATTCAAATAGCTTGGTGATTTGTACAAGAGAGGTAAAAAAATGATAAAATTTATTACAAATCATAGCAATACCCATGGGCTTTTCCATACTCACTCCAAATTGGAGTTGTTGAAGATAGCAAAGACTAGATTTGCTAGCTATTACCTCGCCTTCGGGCGCCTTTTGAAGGTAAGAGAGTCATTGACTACAATGGTATCAAGCCCACACTGGTAGGTATTAAAGGGCAGGGCAGTGACAATAGTTGACAAGCAAGGTTTTGAACATGTGGAGAAGACTGCCCTTGACCCTTTGTTTTGGGCACGTGTGAGGGAAATTTTGAACTTCACCAAGCCCATTTATCACATGATTCGTTTACAGATACAGATAAACCAATGATTGGGGAGGTTATGAGCAGATGGATAGCATGTTGGGCCAAATAAAAGATGTTGTTAAGGATAATGATCCCAACTTGTATGCAATGATTCATGACTGTGTGTGTGCACGGTGGAATAAACTCAATGTTCCACTACATGCCTTGGCATATATCCTTATGCCAAAATACTACTCTCCATCTTGGTTGGGCCACCCTGCACTTGGAGGTGGGGTTAGGATCAAACCTCACATAGATCCAGAGGTACAAGAGGGGTACATGAAGGCATTAGACAAGTTGGTCCCCAACAAGGAGGAGTGTGCTAGATTGCACCTTGAATTAGGAAGACACTTTAGTTGCACTAGTAACTTTGGTTCTTTCCATGCAATGGAAGACAGAGACAGATTTGATGCTCTCACATGGTGGGAAGCATATGGTGGCATGGGACTTTTGCCAAAGTTGGCAAAAGAAGTTCTCTCACAAGTTGTGAATACTTCTTCTACAGAGAGGTGTTGGAGCACCTACAGCTTCATACATAATGTGAGAAGAAACAGGCTGAATGAAAATCGAGTTGAAAGCTTGGTTTATGTGCATTACAACTTGAGGTTGTTGAGTCATTACTGTGATCGGGCATATGAAGATCAATCATATAAAGTCTAGGACAAAAACCCAAAGGATGATAATCTGGAGGACGACACTATACATATGGAAGAATTGGAAGCAGAACTTGTGAGGGATGATGATGAAGCATCAGCAGCCATGCCACCACCACACACAGGGCCAGTCCCACCATCCAGTAGCAGTGCGGGTGCCAGTGCCAGTGCTCAATATCCAGCTAATGTTCCTTTGCAGATTCAGCCTCCACCTACATCCTCACGTTACCCTCCGCCTTCTAGTCATGGTCGTGGATGTGGTACTCCTGATAGTACTAAAAGACCACCATTGCCTCGTGGTTCTCACAAATTAGACATTTCTCGTGGGCATGGCAAGGGGCCAGCAAATAGATAAAATAGATTTTTTGTTTACTAGTCTTTTCTATTTTCTAGTAGTTTTTATCTTTTATAACTGTTGAACAGTTGAAACTTGACTCTTTCATATTTAATGACAATTTAAGTTTGAAGTTTGAATTTGAAAGGTGAAACTTTGAAGTTGGCATTTATAAGTTTATAAGTCATTATGAATTATGAATATGATACTTCATGAAAGTTATATGGTGATCAATGAATCAATGATGATAAATGTTATATATTGAATTTTGAAATCAATGAATCAATGATGATAAATGATATATATCAATGATGATAAATGTTATATATTGAAATTTGAAATCAATGAATCAATGATGATAAATGTTATATATTGAATTTTGAAATCAATGAATCAATGATGATAAATAAATTATGATATATATTAATGATGATAAATGTTATATATTGAATTTTGAAAACTTGAAATCTTCAGATTGATGATTCGCGAGACTCAAGAGTCAATATGTTGTATGTTTCCAATTGTGGGTGTGGTTGATGAAGATTATAACTTCTAGATGATTGATGTTATATGATGCAATCTATGTTTTTATGTTTTTTTATGTCTAATTCATCATTCTACATGCTTTTGTTGACATATATGCATCAAAATATATATATATATATATATATATATATATATATATATATATTTTAAAAAAAAACGCTCCAGACCGGTAGCTTTTGAAAATGGCGCTCCCACTCCTGCTCCTAAGTAACCATGCTCCAGGAAGCAAAAATCAAAATTTTGGGTGAAAAGTCAAATCAAGTTTGCAAGGAAGACTCTCAAGCTATTTTCGAGAAAGATCTTCATCTCATTCAAAGGATCAACTTTTCAAGAAAATAATCCTCTACTATCAAGGATCCAAGATCACCTAGATTGAGGATTTCTATCTTAGAAGAAGCTCCTAACCTTTTCGTCATCATCAAGGAAGCTGCAAGCCACTCCACTCAAGTAAGTATCTATGACCTTACTTAAATCTGTCAAGATGACTTATTGTAAAGAGAGCAACAAGTTGGTTGGGTCATCAAACTTTAGTGCATGGAAGAAGAGGACAAATTTGAATTTAATTGAAGACGAAGTTATGGACTACATCGAAGGATCGACAACTCCACCACCAAAAGAAGATGCTCCAGCTTATACCAAGTACATGAAGGGAGAAATCAGAGCCAAGAGGATTCCCATAGAATCCATTAAGGACTCTCTCATTCACTATGTATCAAAACTAAAGTTTGCTAAAGAAATATATGAGAAACTAGTGGAGCTATTCTCTGTGAGTACTGCAGGAAAAGCAATCTCTGGGCCAAGAACTATATAAAATGAAATTGTCAAGGGAAGAAGTAATCGCTCCATACTTATGAGGATTTCTGAAATAAGAGATCAACTGCAGGAACTGGGAGAAGTAATGTCTGACACTAAGATGACTACAGTAGTGCTGAATGCTCTACCAGAAGAATGGGGAAACTTCATTCAAGTTTACACGAGAAAAAAGAAGCCACACCATTCCCATATTTATGGTCTCTATGTAAAATAGAGGAAACAAGACTGAAAGCCAAAGTTGATACAGGACCAACTGAAGAGAATCAAGCCTTTGCAACCACATTAAGGAAGAAATTTGGTCCTCAGAATAAAAGAAAGAATATGGACAGAGTATGATGCTTTGGATGTAATGAACTTGGGCATTATAAAAGAGATTGTCCTAAATCTGACAAGGGCAAGAGGAAAAGGGAAGAATCCCATATCTCAGATATATGGGAAGAACTTGATGCAAAGAAATCTAAGAAAGAAGAAGCGAGGGATCTCTACTATGATTGAGATCATCTTCTCCTTTAAGTGATTTCTATTGGTTGTATGATAGGAAGCAATATGCATCATGATCGAATCATGATAGGAGCTCTTGGTAAAACAGCTCCTAGAAAACCTCTCTGATAACAATATTGATGGAAGGCAGTCATCAAGATCAAGGGTCATCATGAAAACTGGTGCTGACATTTTTCTAATGGAGCTCTCTATGAATTCACTGATTAGAAAGAAAGCAGAATGGTTTCATCAAGAATTCCATGCCAAAGAATTTTGGGTTGTGATAACATATTGATGGAGCAGGCCAAGGGGTTGAAGCTCTTCATTTTAGTAAAACTGCTACAGGATGACTTAAATGAAAAAGGTATGAGGTATGTATATATTTATATGTTGACACTGGATGCTATGGAGTCATGTCATATGGTTGCAAGTAATAGACTTCTATATTTAGAAGTATGAAGAAGGATCTCTCATTGCACTGACAAATGAAATCAACATAATATATTCTCATGGAATATAACATGGTTGTATATGAACAAGGAACTGGAAAATTTGTAAGTTCCTGGGAATGAAGAATGTGCAGAAAGGAAGAGATCATGAAATGCAACCATGTCAAGAGGCAGTTATCATTCGAAAGCCAAGAAGATGCGACTAGGAGATCTCCTGGGAGGATATGTAGACTCTGAAGGAGTCTGGTAAAGAAGGAGGCCCTTGACAAAACATATCATCAGGAGATGTGTCAATCTGAATAAAGGATGTCGATGCCTACAGGATGATGTCATGGTGAAAGATCATCACTAAGGTAACCTTTGTTTTAAAAGTTCATATGTATATGTTTATCTAAATGAGTTTGTGCAGGGATGTTAATCATGAGAAAGGATGTATGATCCTTGGAAATGATTCGAAGGAAAGTAGCATGGCATAAAGGTGGACCAGATGAGAAAGGACTAATGAGTCGTTTTCAGGTGGACAACATGACTCATGGATGAAAGTGATGGATGATCTGTGCCCTACAAAGCCAAAAGTTGAAGATTCCTCAATATCGAAATCCATGACATCGAGGGGACGAATTCTTCATGAGCAGTTGGGTGTCTCACCATTGCTGCTACAGGACCCTGATTGAGAGGGAGCCTGGTGGTAAGTTTCTTACTTGGAAGAATCTTGAAGTATGTCCTTCCTGATTTAAGAGGGAGCATCGTATGTGATTCTCTAATACATGTGTCATGCACTAGACCAGGACTAACAGTCGTAAGTCTTAGTGAAGGCCATGTGGAGAAAATGGATAGACACATCATTCTGGTCTTCACATGGAAGACAGAATGGAGGATTGGGTAATCATCTAGCATTCGATACTCTTTGAGGGTTGGCTACCCAAGAGAAGAATAGTCCAAGAAGGTCATAGTCTGGGAACACCTGGGTGAGTATGTACCTTGGAGAGACAATGACTATGGTGTCTATAAGTCATGTGTCTCGCCAGCATTGTAGCCCATTGTCTCGTTGAGAGATGGGGTTGTTAGTCAAGGCCTTGCACTAGGACAATGATGCTTGATATGATGCTACACAGATGCGATTACCAATCCGATTCTTCTTATGATATTCTTCAGTTTGAAAGTGACCATGCACCTATATGAATACCTCCCTAGTTAAGAGGGAGTGCTGAAAAGTGTAACTAGGATCGGTCTTCATATTGATTATGTAATTATGGATTTATGTAAAGAAGTCAAAGATAATAAAATGTATTTTGTACTTGCTTCATGGGTTTGATGAACAAGATTTTATTATAGGTTAATAGACTTCTTCTTGATGTCAACCTAGGGTTTTGTCTTCTCGGTGTATATGTAATTAAGTGTCATATATATATGAAGGATCTAGTCTAAAGATATGCTCCAAGACTTAGTCAAGAAAACCGTGAATGAATGGCCTCATTCAGCCCTCCAACAACGCTGCAAGTTAAGTTATAAAGATGTACTAAAGTCGGCCTTCAAACAGTTAGTTAAGTCGGCCTACAAGCTGAATCGCAGATCGGCCTAAAGATAGTGTAATCACCTCTATATATACCTATGTTTTGCAGTCAGCTGAAGGCAAGTTTTTCGGTGATCTCTGAAGAGTAGTGCAAATTTCAGTGCAAATGTTTGAAGGGTTTCACGACTAATCAATATATATATATATGTGTGTGTGTGTGTGTGTGTGTGACATTTGAGTGTCATAAGGGTTGTGGCTTACTAAAGCAAAAGTTCCGATCATCCTGAAGCAGCTACAATATTGAAGTGCAGATTTGTTCCAGTGCAACAACAGTGTTAAAGTGCAGATCTATCAAGTGCATGAGCATGAGCATGATATCATCCTGAAGTGCGGATCTGTCCAAGCGCATGAGCATGAGCATGAGCATGAAATCATCTTGAAGTGCGGATTTGTCCAAAGATAGTTTGCAGACTAATCTAAAGTGAAAGTTGTTGGGACAGTGGTCTGCAAAGAAGAAGCAGTCGGAAAGTGGAAGAAAGAAGGAATGTAAATCTGAGATTTACTTCCCTAACTACAGCCTATATATATCTCAAGCAACTGAAGATTCAACTAAAGGTTCAAAGGAAGTACTGGTGCAGAATAGTGCAACTTGGTGAAGAGAAGAAGGATCAGCATTAAAGGACATCAAAGAAGTAAGGATAAGGTCTTGGATGCATAAATAGGTCAAGGGTCTAATTCTGGGTCATGGTACTTGTCATCAACAATCTATAAGAAGAATTTCTCGTGGGTTTTCCTCTCCAAGAAGGAGAGGTTTTTCCCTAGCTCTAGGAGCCTAATTCTTGTGTCTTGTGTCTTTTAATAATTGACTTGATGAAAGATTTAATCAGCTAACGAAGGGAAGACATAAGTAACTCAAGTAAACTCACAAGTAATTATCAAGAAGAGAATTTTGAACCCTCCAAATTCTCAACATCTAGATGCACCGTTATCAATTACCCAAAGGCTCTTGTCTTGGAATGTGCCAGTGACTGTCGAGCGGCGAGAAGAGACCTTCATCTTTTGCCTCGATTACTTCTTCCTTTGTAGTGAATAGGAGATTACATGCTTCCTTGATGCTTTTCTTGAGATATCTAGCTACCCTTGAACACTTCTTGATGAGCTTTTTCAATGTAGTGGAGATCTTCATAATGCTCTTAGCCAAACTTAGCTTTGATACCATGTTGAGAAATTCTATAGGGCAATGATTATAATCACTTCTCTTTACTTGATAATTGCTTGTGACATATTTTTACTTAATAGCTTTTGTTCCTTATTATTATATGTGTGAATCATCAAACAGCTACCAAAACAGGAAGAACAATAACACATAATATAGGTTGCAAGCCAGGGCCAAAGCCTCTCCTCTTGAGAGGAAAACCCGCAAATCTCTTCTTCTTATAGATTCTTCAATTGACGAATTCCAAGACCTTAATACTTAGACCAATACCCTCCAAGACCAAAGACCAACCTCTTCGGATGATGTGCTAACCTTGATTCAGCGAAACCTAGTCAAATCTCTTCCAGTAGCACTTCTTCGACCTCATGCTGCACTATTTTCGGCCTCCTACTGCAAATCTGAAATTTCGACTGCCATGCAGTTGTTGCTGCCACACATGGGAACTTTGATCTTACTCTAGAGCCTTCCTTTGACCTTCACTTGCCTTTCTCTGACTTTTGGAGCTTGACAATGACCCTTGGTGACCTTCGCTTGACCTCTTTGCCTTCTTTTCTCCAAGATCGAACTTGTAGTACATAGAAGCCCTAGATCTGTTGCTGAAACCCTAGTCCTCTTTAGCATGTGTGAGAGAAAAATTAGCCCAAATACAAGTCTCCTTCGTCCTCCTTCTTCGTTGCCTTCTTCTTCCTCTTCCTTTGCTAGAATGTGTTGATTTGGGGTAGCATTGGATGTGCTCTAAGTCTCAAATTTTGTGGAGACGATTAGACATATGTATTCCAGATAACCCATAAATCATTTGGTGAAATTTCACCAAGATTGTATTCTATTAAAATAATTAATTATTTTTAAAGGAACCGTAAGTCTAAACTTAGGAAAATAAAATAATTAAAGGGAATTAATAGAATATGGAAAGTCCATCATAACCATGTCACCAGAAAAAGGAACATTACACTTATGCTTGCTATTCTTAGGCACAATTGGGCAAGGATTAGTGGGGGGGCTCGACGAAAAGAAAGGACTTTGAATGTGATTTTGTTCCCTTACTTCAACTTGGGGGTTAATCTCGTATCCTAATCTTGTGGGATCTCCTTTATTAGCTATTAGCTTTAGGAGTGGCACTACATTGGCAACCCTGATTTGGTTGTGTGGTCCCGCTTCCAGATACCATATATCTCACTTCCCTTCGCTCATTACAAGCTATTTTCACATTTTCCCATCTGGGTCCACAAGTTATTAGCATCCCCTTCCCCTTATCCACATCTTGGGTTGGGACTGGAACGATGCCCTTGAGGTTGACGCAGCTAAAAAGAAAGATAAAAGCATAATATGGCCACATATAACAGAAAATGTACCACAAAATGCAAAAGATAGTCGGGACAACAAAATTTAGCACATGGGCAAAAGCCAAACATGAGCTCTACCCCCTATCATTATGGCCATCACCCTGGTTCCTAGGTCCCCTATGAGTGCTTCCTGCATCATTAAGTAACCCATGATTGTCCCAACCCCTGGCGGGCGATGAATCGCCCCACCTTAAGGGGGTATTTACTGCTACATCTTACACATCATGCTTTCATCCCTTTTGAGCTTTGAGCAATAAAAGGAAGAAAAAACAATAAAAGGCTAAAGGCATATGAAGAAGGGTGGAAAAACAAAGGTCAAGGTCCACATGTACCATGATTTCTCCCTCCTACATTCATACATACAAGGTGTGGGCCTCCTTCATCATGGCTACCCTTGTACCATGGCATGTGGCTTAAAGCCTTCCCTCTTGCCCCCACTCCATTCCATCACTATTTCACATGACACCTGCCATTTGATGGATGTACAATGGACCTGTCACTCCCTTAGAGGTTGAAACCACCTAATAGGGTCATTCATTACCATCTCTTGTCAGGGAAGGTTAAACCTATACATGTTCAAGGCCCATTTGGAAGGGCATGCCACTAGAAAGTGTCCATTTCTGCCCCTGATTAGAAAGCTTATTTACTCACTTACACTAATGAAATATTGTGTTGAAAGGTGAGGAGACGCATTGGATTGTATACAGGATTGCAGGTGGGTTGGACCTGGCTTCCCTATACGAGATCCAAGCCCTCCAAAGGGTCATAATGGCACTTGTAGGGTGAGCATTGGGAGTCATGGGCCTCCACACTTTCAGAGCATTGATTTCCACACCATGGGCTTCTTCAGCATCACCATATTGATTGTCCATGCCCCAATTATACAGAGATGACGATGCACTTGGACCATGTTGCCTAGCCGGCTACACATTACACCCAACACTTGGCAGTTGATCCAAGGCCCGGAGGAGGTTTTGTCTGTCTCGAGGAGATATGGGAGGGCAAGTGTCATATTCTAGCCCTCATTGATGGAACGTTGACTTTATCTTGAGCCATTTGGAGACCCATGAGACCCATTTGGAGCCCACAAAGCCCAAATTGGGGTTTGGATATGTTTTGCAACATTTAGAGGGTATCCCCCTCTTATCCATTATTTTTGAGGTCCTCACTCTCATCCCAGCACATGAGGCCTCAATGCTAGCATTGGAAAGCACTTCACATTAATTACATGGGCTAAAAGAGAAATAAAATAATAATTAATGTTAAAAGTTATCTTGGTTGGCTTGTAACCAAGGGTTTGTTACCTTGTTTTAACACTTTAGGGGGTTCCTCATTAGAAATTCGAACTTATGAGTCTTGTATAAATATGAGAGGCTCACTCTCATTTGAGATCATCACACTTTCGATTTTTGGCTTGCAACTTTGTGGAGTGATTTGGATGAATTTAATGCATTTTGACGTTTGGAAAATTTTGTTTTCTCTCTTGGAGCTTCTCTTTGGCAATTCGATGGATGGATATATTCATCATTATCTTGTAAGTGTTGTTTAATGCTATAATTCTGATCTAATAAATGTATAAAGCATGGAATATTGTGCATGGTTTTTAATGTGTCTTAATTTTGTTAGAACATTGAAGCCATTGTAAATTTTAAATGTGTTAGTCATGGATAATGAATGAATGAATGTTCATAGAGGTTGTTTGTATATTGCATCTTTGAAACTCCATTTATTCTTGCCAGTGAAGTATAAATTCCTAGAGTAGCTATGAAGTTGCCTCCATTAGGGCCAACGAAGCTACCTTTAGCTCTCCTTGAAGAGCGAAGTTCTCAAATCAAGATCATTTTTTACTCCAATCCTCCCAATTGCTAGGCATTGGTCCTAGATCCTTGGTGATCACATTATACTAAAGAAATCATTCTTCTTTCGCCTTTCTTCGCCTTTACTTAATGACAATCATGGGTTACTTAATAAATCGGCGAGGCAAAAGAGCAAACTCGGGATCGGGTTACTTAATGATTGTACTTAATGATGGGTTACATAATTGACTCGGGATCGGCAATAAATCGGCGAGGCAAAAGAGCGGAGAGTTTTAATCGGATCGGGAAAAAATCGTGAAAAAATCAGTGAATACAATAAATAAAGATAGACACATATATTGAATTTAAAAAGAAAAACATTTTTCATTCATATTCAATAAAGCCATGTCTAAACAATGCATAATATCAATAGATGTCCAAAAAATCAGGAGGACAATGTGTATACTTCAAGTCTGAATTATATTTAGTATTGGAAAACATTCAAAACATGTACAAAGATTCAAATCAGACAACAAACTTCCAAGTTTTTGTCAACAAACACCGCGGACCTGCTAAAATTTTTCTTGGGTTTACAGTAGCGTGGCTTCTAAATTTGGATTGGTAATACGTTATACCCATTGGTAGATCAATTATACACTTTACGATAACAAATGAATTTAAGGAATCGTTTCACTATTATAGGTCCTTCTAAAGTTCCAACATTCTGCAACGATTTGCTTTATTCAAAATGACATAGAACTCTAACATACTACACCTGTTTCTTTTATTCAAAACGATATTTTTAAAGGAAAAGAACGTCGCTGGACCATCAGGGAGTTGCCACAAATATGTAAGTATACAATGGCATCATTCGATCCATGGAGTCCCTAGATAGGCAGGCGACAAGAAGAAATGAAAGCAAACTCCAAGTGTTGCAGGCGGCAAGAAGTGAAAATGAAACCACAAAATAAGACCCCACTGACTTTTAACCTTAATAATTTGAGTGCCTCGTCGATTCCTCTACAAATCTCCGAAATCGCGAGTCAAACTCACATTGACCACGAGTCAAACACGGTCAACACAAGTTTGACTCGCCGAGCTTCAAATCGGCTCGTTTGGTTGAAGATCAGAGTCCGAATCGTGAGTACTCGCGAGTGATCGGAGACTCCTGTAACACTGGATAAGGAAGCCTCCCTAGGACTTGGTGTGAATTTCATTAGGAAGGAGCTTTTGCAAAACCGTTTGGACAGTTTGTTGCATCGGTGTTTCCTCTTGCTCTCCTCTTGATTTGAGGCAATGCTCACAGTCAAATCTCAATATAATTGATTCCCTATCCATCACACCAAGTGGAAACCCTAGGTGATATTCTTCAACTTGGGGATTCTTGAAGGCTTGAGCTTTTGAAGTATAACAATCATAAGCTTTTTCTCTCATCTACCTGGACCTTGGATGAACTTCTATCTCGTCAAATATCTCAAACCTAGGCCTCAGGTAGTCTTCTTTCAAGGGGTTTCTCTTGGAAAGTCCCCCTAGCTTCTCCCAAAGCTCTTGTTTTTGTCGAATCTTTCCATGGAATGAGCCACTTTGTCTCACTTAAAGCCTATCCTAGGAACATCTATCACAAGTGAGGAATATTGGGACTCCTCCCGTCGGTGAAAATCTGAGAAGAGAAGGGGACATAGATTGTGGTGAAAGTGGGCCTTTGTCCCATAGTGTTGTTGTGCCCTCTAGATTAGCCTATTTACTAGGTCTGCTAGTTTGTGCAGCAACCAAGCCTACATGAATCCCAAAAATAAAATTTATTTTACTTTAATTTCCATAATTTTTCTGGGCTGATTTAGGAGGCCTCTTGGCATGTGGGAGTGCCTCCCAATGCTACACAAAAATCAACACCTAGTTCCCCAAAAATGGCACATTTCCCTATTAGCTTGGAAATCCTTCAAAAAGCACATGACCCCAAAATCACTATTTCCTACACAGCGTAGCCAAAAGATTTTCAAGCTTGCATTTTCATGAATGTAGTTAACAGAGTTTAAAAACAATATTATCACAAAATTGTACATAAATTCAGATATATACAAGTGACAAAGTGACAATACAAAAACCCAAAAAAAAAGAGAAAAATGAAAAATGTGTGTACTTTTAAGTTTTAACAACAAAATAAGTCCATAATACTCTCTAAAGGTGAGCTTTAAGTGACCAAGATATAGAAGGCTTCAGATGTGAAAATATCTGAAATGGGTGGTGTGGCCCGAATTTGAACAGGGCTGCTAAGGGATACCATGGGCAGGAAGGAGAAGAACAGATAGGTATTATCATAGAACCATCAATTAGCTGATCTAATATGAAAGGAACCATCAGGTTGGAATTTATTTTGTATTAATCCAATCCTATAAGCAGCATCTATATTACCTGGAAAGAAGCAAACATGCTGAATATTTCATGCCCTCTTTGTTTTGCTACCACATGTCGTGTTGAAAAACTGTTTCCATCACGAATCCGATGAATATGATAGATAATTGGCACTACAAGGAAAACAAATACATATGATTATTATGAAAAGGTTTTCACAACATGATCAAAACAGTGAAAATTTCTCCACTTTACTGAAAATTTGTAAGTCCAAATAATTCATTAAGAAAAAATATAAAATAATTAATCTAAAATATTATAATTTAATAATATACTTTATTACTTTTGAAAAATACATCTTATGTTTACATAAAATTATTTACAAACAACAAATCAAAAAAAGGGAGGGTATATACAACAGATCATGTTAACCCCCCAGGTTGGCACACAGCAACCCAAACAGAGAAGGAGATTTGCTAGTGACACTAACGGAAAATTTTCCTATATATTCACTGATTTCTACCGCTGATTTTTAAAGTTTACATCTGTTATAATTGGTAGCTTGGGAGGTACTCCAAACCCTAGGGTACAGGGTTCTGGAGGAATTTGACCCACATGGGCTTTGTGAGCAAGAGTACCCAAGCTGTGGGCTTTGCACCCAAAGTTGTGGGTGTGAATCAATGCGGAATTTTGGACACTTGGAGATGATAGAGCACCCTAAGAGGAGCTTGGGGCTGCTTGTAGCACCAACAGACACCTTGTAGATTGTGAGATAATATTTTTTGAATGTTTTGTGTGGGCTTGTGGCACAAAGAACAAGTCAGCCTTGACTTGAGGAGGTGCCCTTAAGGGCTAGACGTTGCCACAAGAATATTCATATAAATAAGAGTGAGGAGGAACCTCATTCTCATCAACACAAGTGCATCTCATCAAGCGAAAGAGCAATCTGAGGCAACCAAATTCTAGCAATCTGAAGTGGAGAAAAGGTCAATTTGGTGTCTATTTGTCATGATTTGATCCGCCAAGGTAGGAAGGAGGCCAGCTGAGTTTCATAGGAGAAATCTGGGCATGTTTTTGGCATGTATCTCTCTGAAATTAATGGCTGCATAAGGCTATTCTTGAGGAGGTAGGCCGAGCTCTGTTGTAGCAGCTTGAAGAGGGTCGAAAGCCCTGTTTTGGAGGGCCAAGGGTTCAGGATCATAGCTGAGGGAAGGTCGCACTTGATAAGGGACCTGCGCAGATATTTGGAGGGAAGTTGGGCATGTTTTGAGGTGAAGGAACAGTCCAAGTTAGAGCAGACTAGCAGCCCTAACCAGAGGAAAGATTATCTCAGTATTGAAGCTCAAATCCATGAAGAATTCAAGGCAGCAAAGGACGTCTTGGACAGGTATGTGATTGTCTCTTTAATATTTGATGAATGCTAGGTGTTGAGGTCAAGATTTGGACAGTTGTTGGAAATCTTGTGGCTGTCAAGAGGGCAGCAAGTAGTTGTTTATTTGAGCCCTAAGTGCAGACCTTGAAGGACTTTAGGTCTGCTAAGAGAGGCAGATTTGGAGAAGCTCAGGGACAAATCTTTGAAGGACAAAAGAAGGCAGCCAAAGGAGCAGTTTGTCTAGCCCAAGTTTACTGAAGAGAAGGACATCTTGCAGTAATAGAGGGCAGCCCTCACACATACTAGAGAATTTAACTACTACTAGGGCTTAGCTGCAAAACCCTAGATTTCCAAATATCATCCTAGAATCTCAGACAAGGAATTTTACTAAATCCTAAGACTTATGACCATTAATAAGTAGGTCAACACATGAATCTAGGAATTCATAATCATGCAAAGGCATATCATATGTCGGATGTCCTACAACATTGATACATTAGACATACACAGACCTAGACCAAGCTAGGATTTCAACCAAAAAGGACATATCTTCACATACCTATGGATTCATCATCAAGCAAAGGTATTTCATTTCATAACATATCAATAACAAATTTGATTAGACCAGGGTTTGATCAGACAAACACACACATTCCAAGGAAATCATTTCTAAGACATTATAAGGGTCTTACTTACACATTCCACCAAACACTAATGAGTTAGGATTTCAATATAGGAACATAGAAAACCCAAGATTATCAACATTTCAAAGGTTCGGGATATTAGACCTTATCATTCAACCCTAACAAGTTAGTTTTCCTGATCATACCCAAATCCTAAACATGACATCATCAATAAAAACTTCAAATAGCATTTCACGATAACCCTAAGCAGTTTAGGGTTTCAGACATTCACATTAGCATACCCTTCGGTCAGGGTTTTCCAGAACCTGTCTAGGGTTCTTGCAAAATCAATTAAGAATATGAGTGGGGTGGGTAGATTTATCAAGTGATGAATCACCCAAAATAAGAATCAATATGATCCACTATAGCTGGACACAACAATGTTAGTAATAGATTGTCAAATGAATGAACATTTATCATAAAGAAATCAATGTTTTAAAGCATACCTTTGTTTCTTGCCAAACCTTATCTTGAGAGGCCCTCCTTCATACTCCTTGAGAATATAGCAGATGTTTTTCCTAATCACGAACAATAGAGGGAGAAAGGTGACTAGTATAATCAAAACTTAAATGAGTACATAAAACCAAAAACTGAAAGGAAATGAGACACTTATCTTTGGGAGTTGTTGAGGGCTCCCACCAAAAATTGAGGGATACCTATAAACTTATAAAACATCAAAAATATAAAATAAGATATCTAAGGCTACAAGCAAAGGACTTAGTAGTGTAAGTCCCTAATGTCAAATTCTTCGAGTTTGACTTTCTTTGGGTCTGTTTCTTCGGCAATGTTGGCTTGATCTCTTTATCTCTTCTTGTTTCTCGGATTGTCGGGACAGACACTCCTATAGTGACCCTTTTATGCCATTGATAGCATTCTACCTTAGACATGTCAACTTTCTTCCTAGGTACTTTCGATTTCTTTCCTTTATGTTGAGCAATGTAGGCATTTGATACTCCTTCAGGATTGGCAGCTAATCAGATCCTTAATTCTTCCTGACTGCAGGCATTCCATAGTTCTTCAAAGGTGGGAGATACCTTCCAACTATTAAGTCCTGCAACAAATGCACCCCAAGTAGGTGGCAATCCTAATAGGGCAGTGATCATGAGTGGAACAAATTCATCAATGACTAGAAGATCATCCCTAATTCTTGTTATTTTCACAAAGGAGGCCATTGTGTCTTCTTTGGTCATCTTTGTAGTTCTTAGCTCATTCTTCAAAGTAGATATTTGACCAATGTTCTTAATAGTGAATAACTTCGACAAGGCTTCATACATTTCCTGAGCATGGTCAATGTTGGCTATGCATGGGACAAGGTTGTCCTTAATTCCTTCTACCATTAGAGTTATGGCCACCAATTCTAGTTCCCTATATTTCACTTTGTCACCATCACTGGAATCCTTTGTAGGCTTATTTACTTTCCCCTTGACCAAGTTCAGTACCTTATTCTTTTCTAGGATGAGGTCAATTCTCTTCTTCCAGGACCTGTAGTTTGAGGCTCCTTCAAGTTTGTTTTCTCCCTTGATTGTGTTAGACATCTTCCTAGAGTGAAGTAGATTCCTTCCCTGAGATAATCCTTTGAACGGTTCCTTGATCAAGTGTTGAAGACTGCCTTTTTTTTCCTTCTTCACCAAAGCTCTGATACCATGTTAGAAAATCATAAAGGCAAAAAGATTTTCTTATTCTTGATAATTACTTGTGATGTTTCTTGTTATTATGATTCTTTATATCTTCTTTCTTTTAGTTCATCGAGCAATTACCAAAGCAGCAGCACATAAAACAATAGACACCAAATGTAGGCACTATGTCAGGGGAAAACCCAGTCAAGGTAATTCTTCCTTTTAATAGTATTCTTTGAGAATCTTCACCCTAGACATATACCATACCTTCACTTCACACCAAGTCAGCCTCCCAGATCTTCGACCCATTTCCAGCAACTTTGACTAGGCAGAAACGTCCAGCAGCAGACGGCTTCCGGCATCAGCATTCTATGCTTGATGCAACTTTACTTTTATTACAACAATCACACAAATGGTTAAGTAAAATGCTGATAGAACATATCAGTGGATCTTATAGAAGACAAACCAGAAACAGAAAAATGTGATGGTGCGTTACGGCGGTCAACAGGATGCTTCAACCAGCAAAGTCTCCTTGATCAGCCAACCCAGAATGTGTCACAACAATCCTCAAATCAGCTGCCGAGTCAACCCAAGTCAACTCCAGAAAAGTCAATGCAGGGCAGCAAGCTAAAAGTCAACGCAGCAATAAGTTCGGACAACCTTTTGACCTTGATTTCTGTGCCAATGTGTACGGCCTCTTAAAATCGAACTCTCCAACAATTTTCAGCCCTTTCGGACCATGCGTTGACCACAGTCAACGCTGGTCAAACTACCTTGAAAACCCTAGCTGCAGAATTTTCTTCCTTCTTCTTGGCCGTACGGATTTGTCCTTCTTCTTCACACGTGTGGGCTGAAATTGTCCTCCAAGGAGCTCGTACTAAATCAGATGAGAGAAGAAGATGTGTGTTGAGTTGTTGTGAAATGCTCTCCAACTTTGCCTGTATTTATATCCATCATTGGGGTGTGTGACACATCCGCTGGGGGTGTAAAACCTTAAGGCCGACCTGCACATATAATTTATTATAAATAATAAATTCAAAATAAATGTTCTGCTCATCGGATTAAGATATATTTTATATGGATTTTACACCTCTCCGAAAGAGGAATCCAACAAAAATATTAGCCTCTTAATCCGAGCATCACAACATGGAGTTTGGACCTAGTTGTCCAATTTTAACACTCCCTCTCAACTAGGGAGAACTCCATCCATTAGTGCAATCAAACATCGTGCGTCATCCCGCCGTAACTTGCTTTGCTGGCCTCTTTATTTCAGAACAGAAGTGGGTTAGTCACAAAGACATCATCCCCCGGCTGACATATTCAGCCCAGAGGTTCGAAACCTCTATCAGACTCACAAAGAGTCTCCAACCAACCCGAAGTTGGTTCATCTGACCCGAAGTCAGGCAGAGGTCCCAGACCTCACCAAACTTGATCCCAGATCAAGTGGTTGGACCGTGCCATCCTAGATAGAGAGTACGGCAATCTCTGATGCGTCCATCAGTCTTTGCTAATAGTCTCTAGCTTTTCCCACCTCATTGGCCAAATGAGAGGTACTTCCCATGAGCCCCGAACTCAATGGGTAGGATGCATACGGGGCACAGATAAATGAGTGGCGAACCAGCTCAATAATCACAAGGGTGGGGCAGAAGCATTATGAGTGCTTATAGCTCCGAGAAGCTATCCCCAAAGCCCCCCAGAGCTCCCAGAGCTCATCGTCCAGCCGGACCCACATCATAGGGTCTTTCCACGACACCAAGACTCTCACGGAAGGTTAGGAACTTGACCTTCCCCAGGGGCTTAGTGAGAATATCCGCGACCTGCTCATCAGTTCCTATATGATCGAGCCTTACGGCGCCTCGCTGTACCATATCCCGGATAAAGTGGTACCCGATATCAATATGCTTGGATCGGTCGTGGAACACAGGATTCTCAGTCATACGAATCCCACTCTGGTTATCACAGAGTATCACAGTGGTATCTAGCACATGTCCAAACAGCTCACTAAAGAGCTTTCTCAACCAAACTGCTTCACAACAGGCCATACTTGCTGCAATGTATTCGGCCTCAGCGGTGCTCAAAGCCACCGACTTCTGCTTCCTGCTCATCCATGAAATCGAAGCAGAACCAAGATTGAAGCAACATCCCGATGTGCTCTTACGATCCACCACACTGCCAGCCCAATCGACATCAATATATCCACGGAGTGTCACACTCCCGGCAGTGTATCTCAGCCCATGGTTTATCGTGCCCCGAAGATATCTCAGAAGATTCTTGGCACCAACCCAGTGAAAATGATGAGGCTCAACCATTTGTTGACTCAAAGTGTTCACTGCAAAACATATATCCGGTTCGGTGTTCACTAAGAACATCAAAGCTCCTATGAGTTGACGATACTCAGTAGGATTGGCCAAGATAGGCCCAGCAGCGCTGCCACTCAACTTCTTGAAGTTGAGTTCCATCGGTGTTGACACGGACTTGCAGTCCACCATACCAAATCTTTCTAGAAGTTTCACAATGTATTTTCCTTGAGAAAGGAAAATCTCTCCAGGTCTCTGCCAGACCTCCAGGCCTAGGAAGTAGTGCATCAGTCCTAGGTCCTTCATCTCGAACTCGGCAGCGAGCTCCCTCTTACATTGATGAATGAGAGGGTCAACACCTGTCAGGAAGAGGTCGTCCACATACAACACTAGAATGAGAGGCTTCCCCTGCACAACCTTGAAGTAAAGGTTCGGATCAGCATTACTTCGAGTGAAGCCCAGCTTCATCAAGTAACTATCCATCCTCTCGTACTAAGCTCTGGGTGCTTGCTTTAACCCATAGAGGGCTTTCTTCAACCTGCAGACATGAGTGTCTCGATCCTGAACTTCAAATCCCAGAGGTTGTTCTACATACACCTCTTCTTTTATTGCACCATGCAGAAAAGCGGTCTTGACATCCATCCGATGAAGACTCCATCCTTGCGTAGCAGCAAGGGCTATGATTGATCGAATGGTGGTATATCGTGCCACAGGTGCAAATATGTCATCATAGTCTATTCCTTCCTTTTGAGAGAAGCCACGGCAACAAATCTTGCCTTGAACTTTTCAGCACTCCCATCAGATCCATGTTTGATCTTGTAGAGCCATTTCGCGGTGACAACAGATTTGTCCTTCGGTCTCGGGACCACATCCCAGACATCATTCTTCATTATGGACTCATATTCTTCGTGCATAGCATCCTTCCAAACTTGATGCTTTACGGCTTCCTCAAAAGATCCAGGTTCATATTGTACAATAGTACTCATGGCAGCTAGATACCCTTGGTATCTACACGGCTTCTTGCTTTCTCGGAATGTCCCCCTTGGGGCAGCATGACCCTCAGCATCTTCGAGGGTGTCCCTAAGCCATGATGGTCTCTTTCCCAGTGAAGGAGATGGATCAATAGGGTCCATTGGTCCTTCAATATCAGGCATTGTCTCATCCTGTGGTTCTTCTTGATTTCCAGGCCTTTCTTCATGATTTTCTCCAGATCTTGGAAGATCTACTACTTTCTTCAGGGAAGCATCTTCGTCAAAAGTGACATCATGGCTTATCTCTACTTCCCTTTGACCAGGTACATAGACTCTATATGCCTTAGAAGTCTCACTGTAGCCCACAAACATTCATTTCTTCCCAGTAGCATCCAGCTTACTTCTCTATTCTTTTGGCACATGAAAATAGACAGGACATCCAAAAATTCTAAAATGTGAGACATCAGGTTTCTTACCAGAGAAAACCTCTTCGGGAGTTTTGGAGTCCAAAGCGGAATGAGGGCATCTGTTTTGAATGTACACAGCAGTATTTGCAGCTTCTCCCCACAGAAACTTCGGTAGACCCTGGTCACATAGCATGGCACGGGCAGCTTCCACAATAGTCCTATTCTTGTGTTTAGCAACACCATTCTGCTCAGGAGTATATGCAGTGGTAGTCTCCCTCTTAATGCCAACTTCTCTGCAAAAGTATTTGAACTCATTTGACTCATATTCAGTGCCATTGTTGGTTCTCAAGATCTTGATCTTCTTTCCGGACATATTTTCCACCAAGGCTTTGAAGGTATGGAACCACATGAAAGCCTCATCCTTCTTCTTCAAGAAGTATATCCAGGTTTTGTGAGAGAAGTCATCAGTGAATGTCATGTAGTAAGAACATCCTCCCAGGGATGTCACAGGCAACATACCAGATAGATCAGAATGGACTAGTTGCAAAATATCAGATGTCTTTGTGACACTTGAGGGGAAAGGTCCCCTTGTATGCTTTCCTTCGGCACAGCCCTTACATACACCTTCATGATTATTTCCAAAGTCAGGCATCCCTGTCACCACCTTCCTAGTTTCGGGAAGGGCCTTGTAATGAAGGTGTCCAAACCTTCGGTGCCATAGTTCGGTTTGACGGATAGTATCACATGTCATTGCTCCCAGCGGACTCCCTCCAACCTGGTAGAGTGTGCCAACTCTAAAACCAATCGAGATAGCTTCCTTGAAGCTCTTCTTCCACTTGAGCACGTTTCCATTAGAGAATGTTACATTGAACCCTTTGTCTTCCATGGCTGATACAGACACAAGGTTCTTCTTCAATTTTGGTACATAGAGTACATCTTGCAAATGTAGGACTTGTCCTTGAGACAAGTGGAGGGTCACAATCCCTGTCCCTTTCACGGGGTATGTGGCATTATCTCCAAGGATAATTTCTAGATTAGTATCCCTCTCAACCATGTCAGAGAGTGCTTCCTTGAATCCAGTGATGTGTCTTGAGGCACCACTATCTATTAGCCAGACATCCATAGTGTCGGGTGGAGATGTAGTAGAGAGAGCAGATACAAGAATATACTCATTTCTTTTATCAACAGCATTAGACTCCTCATACCTGGAGTTTCTAGACCTTTTAGAAGGTTGATTGTTTCCACCAAAGGGAGCCTTCCTCTTTCCTTTGGATTTGTCGTTTCTTCGATTCCCATTCCTTCGGTTGTTGTTGTTATCATCACTATCGAGAGAATCCTTCTTGAAGGGACATTCTCTAGCATAGTGACCAGGCCTATGGCAAGTGAAACACTTACCCTTCTTTTCTTGAGCCCTTGTTCTTCCTTTGTCCTTAGGACCACCAGAGTTCTTCTTTCGAGAATGAGCACCATAGGCAGCATTTCTGTCATTTTCGAATTCCTTCATCCTTGTTTCTTCTTGCATACATCTAGACAGAAGCTCGTCAAAGCTAGGAATGGTATTATTATTGAGAATGGTAGTAGTGAATACTTGTCATTCATATGGGAGTCCTCCAAGTGCGGTGAGGACCATCTCACGATCGGCTATAGTCTCCCCAATAGGCAGCAGATTGTTCCTTGTTTCGGTCAATTTCAGAAAGTAAGCTTGAACAGACTCATCCCGGCCCTTCTTCATATTCTTCAATTTATTCTTGAGGAATAGCACTTGGTTTACATTGTTTACCTTGAACATAAGGATCAATTTATCATACATCTCCTTGGATGTGCCTAGCTCAGATATGTAGGCAACCAAACTTTTATGTATGGATTCCCTGATCATCAGCTTTGCTTTGATCTCCCCCTTCTTATACTTGTTTTTAGCAGCAGCGGTAGCATTGGATGGAGGTTCTTGAATCTTACCCAGCACATGATCCAAGAGATCATGGTCTTCCAATTTGAGATCTAATATCATCTTCCAGGCATGGAAGTCATCCCTTCCAGTCAGCTTGTCATTCTCCTTGAATTCAAAACTTGTGGAACCCATTTCCTCCGATGGTGATTGCTAAAGTTAGGGCTTGTCTTCACCTCAGCTCCGATACCATGTAAATTTTTGTAGATGTTCTATGTTTGAAGCAACTTTACTTTTCTTACAGCAATCACACAAATAGTTAAGTAAAATGCCGATAGAACATATAAGTGGATCTTATAGAAGACAAACCAGAAACAGAAAAATGTGATGGTGCGTTACGGCGGTCAACAGGATGCTTCAACCAGCAAAGTCTCCTTGATCAACCAACCCAGAATGTGTCACAACAATCCTCCAATCAGCTACCGAGTCAACCCAAGTCAACTCCAAAAAAGTCAACGCTGTCCAGAAAAGTCAACGCAGGGCAGCAAGCTAAAAGTCAACGCAGCAACAGTTCGGTCAACCCTTTGACCTCGATTTCTGTGCCAAAGTGTACAGCCTCTTAAAATCGAACTCTCCAACAATTTTCAGCCCTTTCGGACCATGCGTTGACCAAAGTCAACGCTGGTCAAACTACCTTGAAAACCCTAGCTGCAGAATTTTCGTCCTCCTTCTTGGCCGTACGGATTTGTCCTTCTTCTTCACACGTGTGGGCTGAACTTGTCCTCCAATGAGCTCGTACTAAATCAGATGAGAGAAGAAGATGTGTGTTGAGTTGTTGTGAAATGCTCGTTGTGAAATGCTTTCCAACTTTGCCTGATGGATATCCATCATTGAGGTGTGTGACACATCTCGCCGGGGGTGCAAAACCTTGTCAGGCCGACCTCGCACATATAATTTATTAAAAATAATAAATTCAAAATATAAGTTCTGCTCATCGGATTAAGACATATTTTATATGGATTTTACACCTCTCAGAAAGAGGAATCCAACAAAAATATTAGCCTTTTAATCTGAGCATCTTAATATGGAGTTTGGACCTAGTTGTCCAAATTTAACAAACGTCCATGAGATACGACGACTTCCTATGAAGCAGCTAAAACTTGGAAGACTTCGATCTCCCAATCTAGGGCACAAAATAGAGAGAGAGAGGCACCAAAATTTCGTTTTATTCTTCTCCTTAGACTTCCCCAAACTCACACTTCTTTTGGCTTCCCGACAATAGACTTCAAACTTTTCCCAGCTACAAGAGATATCGAACTTGTTGTAAAAGAGAGTGCTCCAAATAAATTCGATTTCCTTTCTTTTATAGGCTCTAGGTGAGGTCGAATAGGTCTCTCTTAGGCCGACATAATCCCCTTTAAGTTGACTTGGTGTGGAGGTCACATAATTCATATTTTACTCAATATTAAACCTTTTTACATGATTTAAAAGCCCAAGAAGGGTCTCTTAAAATGTAAAATGACTCTATTAACTAAGAATAAATCCTAGAAGTCCTCAATGGGGACTTCGACCTAAAACATGGTGACCCAAGCATGAAACCCATGCTTTAATAAGTCACAATAATAATAATAATAATTCTCTTCTTTATTCTTTTGTCAAGTACATTACAAGATGACTCAAGTACATGAAGACCGAACCTCCTTACATTTTCCAACAAACCATTGTCAAGGATGTCAAAGTACCGAAGCAAAAGAATCGAGATTCATACCGAACATCTATGCATACAAAGTGCAAACCACATAAAGGAAGTCCTAAGCACATTTTAAAAAGTATCCAAAATGAAGGCTAGCTACTGAAGAAGTCGAAATTCGTCTATCAAGCCTTCGTTTTGGACAAGTTTTGAGTGATCAATTCTTTATTTTGGAAGGTCATACTCTCAAGTCGAAAGGCATGTGCATAAGTCTACCCTCTACCACCTTTCAAAAGAAGTCGAAAGCACTATTTGAAAGAAGATATATGTTTTCTTCATTTGTACCCTAGTCTGAGCTATGTAAAGGTAAAATTGAGTTCTGAGCTCAAAATAGTCTCAAGCAGATTCGAAGTTGTAGACCTAATTGGAAGGCTACAAGAAGGGAGTCGAGACTTCCTCCTCTCACCCATAGTCATAGTTCCGTCAACATATTCAAGTGACAATAGAACCATAATATGAACAATGGTATAGATCCACGAAGAAATGACAATTTCGTACATAAAAGGCGAGTTTTTGGTCAACTATTTTGAGCACACATATATACAGGATTCAACCTAGTCAACCAAAGGGTGATTCGACCTATGTAGTGACATAATAAACAAAGATTTGTGGTATAAGATGCTCGAATGTGTGCATGAATATCCATAGTATCTAAAGCATATATATATACACACAGCTCAAGCCTTAACACAGTGAACAAACTTGTGGAACTGCCTCTCTTGATGTGTCTATTACACTTGCACTTAGAAATAATCTCGTAACAAGTTGCTTGCTTAGGGTCTATCTTGTAAACCCTATTCGTATTTTGTAAGGAGGCTACACATGTTGAAATGTGATCGTTCAGTTGTACGCAGTAGTAACGTCACAACATTGTGACAGAACAATAAGCTCTGTGGGTCCTTTGCATCACAAAGTTGAAAGCAGAGAAGTAGCAGTTTATTGATTTTGAAGAAATAGTAGTCCAGAGGCAATAAGTAGGGTCACAATATTGTGACAAGTCATCTCTTTGAAGGAGCGTTCTGTTTCTTGGCAACGCTTCTCTAAATATCAATAAATCCTCAATTTTATTCCATCATGAGAAAGGGTTATTGTAATCAGTAGCTGACAACAAGATAAAATTTCTTGACAATCATTTTCAACATCTTAGAAACTTCTTGGGTAAATGATATATCATTGTAGACAGTTCTCTAGATTTGTACATCCCTGACGAACAAGCAGAACAACAGCGTTGATTTTGTAGCATTGGAAAGTGTTCCAAGTCTCATATTTTGGGAAGAGGCTTGGACATCAGTATTCCAGAGAACCCAGAAAATGTTTGTGGAAATTCCACTCGGATCATGCTTTATTAAAATAATTAATTATTTTAAAGTGATCCCTAAGTCTAAACTTAGGGAAAATAAATAATTAGAAGGTATTAATAAAGCAAAGTGTAAATCTTCTAGAAAACGAAGATCAAATCAACTTTTAATCTGAGCCATTGATTAGAGATCTAATCTGGGCCGTTGATTCTTTAGTGAGAAGACTATAAGAGAAGGCTTGAGGGTCATTTGGAAAGCAAGCCAGGGACACTCTCAATACCCGAAAGAAATCGATTCTAGAGTAAGAGAATTCAATTTCAGAGGGTGAGGTTGTAGAGGCGGAGTTGCAAACGCAGAAGGAGGAAGGGGAAGTCAGCAGACGAAGAAGAAGTCATCAGAAGGATGCAGAGGGCGCAGCGTTGAGCAACAGCACTGGCCCTCCATGCAGAGTGACGCAGTCCAGTGTAGTGATTGCGCAGAAGGCCACGCAGAGTGATGCAGAGGGAGGAAGGGTACCTTCAGTGTGTCAGAAATTATTCTGAAGTGTTCGGAAAAATTATCTCAGGTGTATGCTAGACACTCGCTCGTCATATTTTCTATAAAATATTTACTACTGCTGAAGATTAATATAATCCCTCATCTACTGCATCGGTTTTCCCACATTGGGTTTTTCTGAGGACAATTGTCCAAAAATAATTGTGTTCATGTGATTGTTTCTATTGTGCTATATGTCTTCTATTTGTTCTTCTGATTTTGATTAAGTGAAAACTGCAATTGTGTTTATTTCAGAATTTACTGAAGCTTCTGTAAATAACTTATCATAAATAAGTAGGTGAAATAAATCAATTACTGCAATAGTATTTCAGATTGAAAATTTCACATGGTATCAGAGCTAAAGACAAAAGACAGAAGAGGAGGTTCTGCAATGGAACTAAGATCTGACATCGATGTAGCAGCAGCTCGGAAGCGTTCACGCAATCCTCCAGAATGCATGGAGAAACAGAGGGATCATGATATTTCAGTTCTGGCATCCAGACTAGAAAAGGATTTCGCTTGTGTGTCAAGCACAGCCTCTCCAGGGGTATGGTATAAAGACAGTGTAGCATCTGCTCACATGACAGGAGTTCAAGAATGCTTCTCGAGCTACTAGGAAGAGCAAATGAATTTTTAGATCACGATGGGAAACAAGGCCAAGTGTACCCCTGTTGGAAGAGGAACCATAATATTTCAAACAGAAGCTGGTAATAAGCTTCGGGCTACCAACATACTGCATGTGCCAGGATTGGGGATGAACTTCCTCTCGGTGTCTCAACTTCAAAACAAGTGTTACGATGTATACTTTATTGGGAATAAATTTTATGTCAAACGCCCTAGTTGGAAAAGGAAGGCACAAATTTTAGTAAGAATCCATAAACTGTATAAGTTATAGCTCGAGTCTCCAATGGCACTGATAGGCAGCACGAATGAAAGGGACTTGAATGAATTATGGCCCAAGAGAATGGGGCATTTACATCATGGAGCTTTGAAGATCCTCAAGAACACTGTCATGGGAGCTCCAAAACTTAGCACGAGGAAAGACGATGTCTGCAGGGGGTGCGTCCTAGGGAAGTATGCCAAGGCAGCATTCCCAAGAAGCAGCAGTAGGGCCAAGAGTGTGTTGGATTTGATACACTCAGGCATCTACGGACCAATGTCTACGAATGGTCTTAGTGGTGCAAAGTATTTTGTCACCTTTATTGATGACCATTCCCAGAAGACATGGATCTACTTTCTCAAGACCAAAGATGAAGTCTCGGAGTAATTCAAAGAATTCAAGGCTTTGGTAGAAAATTTAACCGGAAAGTGGATCAAGAAATTGTGTTCAGATAATGGTGGAGAATATGTTGGTAAAGACTTCACAAGATTCTATGCAAAGGAAGGCATCAAGAGAGAATAGACAGCTCCATACAATCCAGAGCAGAATGGAGTCACAGAAAGGAAGAATCAGACCATTGTGGAAGCTGCAAGGGAGATGTTGTATGATCAAGACATGCCCAAATTTCTATGGGCTAAAGCTTGCAATACATCAGTGTATGTGTAGAACAGGGTGCCTCATAGAGCATTGGAAAAGCGACTCCTGAGAGTGTGTTCATTGGCAACAACCCTGAGGTGAGCCACTTCAGGATATTTGGCAGTATAGAGTATTGTCACGTACCTGATGAGAAGAGGAAGAAATTAGATCAGACTGCAGAGAAGGGATACCTTGTGGGATATAGAGAAAATGCAAAGGCATGTCGCATCTATATTCCCAGGAATAGAAAGATCGTAGTAAGGCAGAACGTGAAATTCATGGAGGAGAGAGCCTTCAGAAGATCCCGGGAAATGGCTACAGATACGCAGTCTGAGGAGGATCCGCTAGTACAACCACAGCAGCCTACAGAAGATGGCTCTAGTGCCTCTCCACATCACAAGGACTATGAAGAAAGTTCTTCCGAAGAAGTGCAAGAAGGAGAATAGGTAAATTCACCCACCACCAGTGGAAGGATGAGCAAAGAACTCCAACAAACTCTAAGGGATGTAGAGGAATTTATTGGAGCCCCTATAAATGAGAAGAGGGTACGCAAGCAACCAGACAGGTACTAGGCATTAGTAACACAGGTTGGAGAACCCTCTAGTTTTAGGGAGGCAGCTCAACATTAGATGTGGGTAGATGCTATGGTGGAGGAATACAGCTCTATCATGACAAACGATGTGTGGGAAGTAGTCCTTAGACCTCATAACAGATCAATTGCAGGTTCAAGGTGGATCTACAAGATCAAGTATGCTGCAGATGGCAACATAGAGAAGTTCAAAACCAGGTTTGTGGCTAAGGAGTATGCACATAAGGAAGGGATCGATTATGAAGAAACCTTCGCCCCTGTAGCTCGGTACACTTCAATCAGATCCATCATCTCTCTTGCAGTACAGATGGGATGGGAAATTCACCAGACGGATGTCAAGACAGGGTTCTTGAATGGGGTGATAGAAGAGGAAGTGTACATAGAACAGCAAGAGGGCTTTGAGATGCATGAGCAGAAGACTCATGTATGCAAGCTTAATAAAGTCTTGTACGCACTAAAGCAAGCCCCTAGATCATGGTATGGGCGAATTGATAGCTACTTGCAGAAGATGGGATTTTTCAAGAGTGACGCAGATCCCAACCTCTACTATCTAAGAGTAGGGGATGAGCCACTTATTCTAGTATTATATGTAGATGATCTGTTCTTGACTAGATCATCTAAGCTCATCAAAGACTGCAAGGAAAATATGGCTACCGAATTCGACATAAAGGATCTGGGGCAAATACATTATTTTCTTGGTTTGGAGGTCTGGTAGCAAAGGGGAGAAATCTTCCTTGGGCAAGGAATATATACTACAGAGATCCTGAAGAGGTTTCAGATGCAGGATTGTAGACCCATCATTATACCATTGATTACAAATTGGAAGAAGATCGACACGTCCAAGGATGATGAGGCTGACCCTACCTTGTATAGACAACTCATAGGATCATTGATGTCCCTGGTCAACACCAGACCAGACATCTGTTATGCAGTGAATACCCTCAATCAGTTCATGGTCAAACCAAGGAGGGCTCACTGGGCAGTAGCCAAGCATGTTCACAGACACTTGAAGGGGACAGTCGAGTATGGGTTGAAGTACACCAAGGGCAATGAAATCCAGTTGAGTGGGTTCACTGACGCAGATTGGGCTGGAAGCCCAGTGGATCGGAAAAGTACCAGTGGGTACTTTTTCAGTCTCGAATCAGGAATGACTTCCTGGTGCAGTGGGAAACAGAAGTTCGTGGCACTAAGCTCAGCTGAGGCTGAATATATGGCCGCCAACACAGCTTCGTGTGAGGCCATATGGCTTCGTAAGTTGTTCATGAACTTGCTCAAGAAGAGGATGGAACCGACCAGAATTATGTGTGATAACCAGAGTTGCATCAAGCTCTTTGAGAACCTAGGTTTCATGACCAGTCGAAGCACTTCATCAAGATTATGTCCAACGAGGGGTTGTACAGTTGAAGTACATTCCTACAAGAGAACAGGTGGTCGATATCCTCACAAAAGCTCTGGGTAAGATTAAGTTTACTTACTTCAAGGAAAAGATGGGGGTGGTCAAGAACCCATTCCAGTAGAGGAATGGGTGGCCTTTAGATTCAGAGGGAGTTGTAGTACAGATGAGATAGTGGCAGAGATGGTGTCACAGGCAGTAGTACAGAGGACAGCAACGCAGAGATGAGGGGCAGCATCCAAGACATCAACAACATAGCAGATGCTTCAGGTCAGAGCAGATATAATTGGTACCTTGCTTGAACACTTTCCTGGCTAAGAGGGAGTGTTGATTTTGTAGCATTGGAAAGTGTGCCAAGTCTCATATTTTGGGAAGAGGCTTAGACATCAGTATTCCAGAGAATCTAGAAACCATTTGTGGAAATTCCACTCGGATCATGCTTTATTAAAATAATTAATTATTTTAAAGTGATCCCTAAGTCTAAACTTAGGGAAATTAAATAATTAAAGGGTATTAATAAAGTAGAGTGTGAATCTTCTAGATAACGAAGATCAAGTCATCTTTTAATCTGAGCCATTGATTAGAGATCTAATATGGGTCGTTGGTTCATCAACAAGAAGACTATAAGAGAAGGCTTGATGGTCATTTGGAAAGCAAGTCGGACACACTCTCAGTATTCGAAGGAAATCGATTATGAAGTAAAAGAATTCGATTTCAGAGAGTGAGGTTGTAGAGGCAGAGTTGCAAACGCAGAAAGGAAGGGGAAGTCAGCAGACAAAGAAGTCAGAAGAAAGACACAAAGGGAGCAGCGCTAAGCAGCAACACTGGCTCTCCATGCTGAGTGACGCAGTCCAACACAGTGACTGCACAGAAGGCCACGCAGAGTGACGCAGAAGGAGGAAGGGTACCTCCAGTATGTCAGAAATTCTTCCGAATTGTTCAGAAAAATTATCTCAGGTGTATGCTAGACATCTGCTCGTCATATTTTCTATAAACGATTTTCTACTACTGAAGAATAATATAAACCCTCATCTGCAACACCGGTTTTCCCACAGTGGGTATATCCGGGGACAATTGTCCAAAAATAACTGTGTTCATGTGATTGTTTCTATTGTGCTATATGTGTTCTATTTGTTCTTCTACTTTTTATTAAGTGAATACTGCAGCGGTGTTTATTTCATAATTTACTAAAGCCTCAGTAAATAACTTATCATAAAAAAGTAGGTGAAATAAATCAAATTACTGCAGTAGTATTTCAGATTGAAAATTTCACAAACAGTAGTATATTGATCCTAATGTAGGAAAAGATAAGCAGATAAATACAGTGGAGAATACCTTGAGTTGATGCACACCTTAAGGAAAAATGATGAAGAGACCATGGCATCCGAAATAGCGGGCCACTAGGACAAAGGTATGTGGTTGGAAAAACTCATGAGCAAGGAGTTTTATTATAGGTCAAAGACTTCTTCTTGATGTCCTTTAGGATTTTTTATCTAGTCATAAATATAATTAAGCCATATATATATATATATATGTGTGTGTGTGTGTGTGTGAGGTTGTATTACACTTGTAAAAGAGTCACTACAAGATGTTTGTCACTATACCCTTCAAGTCGGCTCAAAGTAAATAAAGGATTATCCCTTGAAGAAGTCAGCCTACATACACTTGATCACGTCGGCCTAAAAGCAAAGAGACAGTCTATATATAAAAGAGGATTGCAGCCTCATTTGAGATCAACCAATTCAGACATCTCTCAAATAACACAGTGTGGATTTCAGTACATACATTAAGGGTTATAAAACAAGAAAGAAGGTCACAGTTTTCAGATATATCACCTCTACATTTTCTTTGTAGACCGAAGTAAACTCCAGTATTACCACAGCTCAGTAAAGGGTGCAATCAAGTGCAAATGAGTGTTGGAAGACAACCAAGGTTAGGAGATAGTGGAAGACTAATAGAGAAGCCTATAGGAGTGTGTCAAGAAGTGAAGGACTAAGAGATCAAGAGTCTCTTAGTGACGGAGTTGGACAGTGCAAGAAAGAAGGACAACGCATGAAGGGATAGTGACAAGTATCTTGAGTAACTTTGTATTAAAGTCTTTTGTGAAGGGTCTTGGTATTCTCAATTGAAGCATCTATAAGAAGAAATTTGTGGGTTTTCCCTTCAAGAGGAGGGGTTTTGGCCTTGGTTTATAGCCTACATATTGTGTCACCATTCTTATTGTATTGGCAACAGTTTGATGTATTGCTTATCGTCATAACAATAATCAAAGCGATAGAAGCTAAAGTATAACACAAGCAGTTATCTAGTTAGAGAATTGAATTAAACACTGTGAAAATTCCTATAACCTAACAATCTCAGGAATCCTGCTGCAACCAACTGAATTTACTACTCCTATTTTGTAAATTACAATACAGAACTTATTCAAATTTCTTCATGAATTATTGCAGTAAATTACTGAAGCAACCTACACTTAATACTTTATGATTCTAAAACAAGGAAACTGAGCAAAAAATAAGTCACACATAGGACACTATTATTTTTGGACGAAATTCCCCGGAAAAACCTCGGTGCAGCAGATCTGAGTGTTTGTATTATTAAGAAGTAGCAATTCCTGAATACATCGTTGAATACCTCAAGGGTTATTCAGTTACAGAGAGAGAAATACTGGCAAAAAGAATGTGAGTTTTATCTCACTCAATCACTGGAAAATTCCAGCTGATCCAGTCACTGGGTGAGGTGCCCCTGGCAGGCTCTACGATGCCACGCGCAGTCCCTATGCAGTCCCTGTGTCACCCTCTCTCAGCACTGCGTCACCCTAGCTATGGATAGATCTGACCCTCGGAATCTCAGATCTCAACCTCTCAGTCTCACACCCCGGCTCCCGGCTTCTAGAACTGATCCAACAATCAAATCTCGAGAACCCTCTCAGCCACAGCGCAGCCTCTACGTAGCCCTGCGTGGCTCTGCATTGGCTCTACGTCAGCCTATCTAGCTCTGCGTTGGTTATGTTGGACGTCTCTCTGCGTCTCTCTGTTTATGATTCTCCAGCTAAGAAAATTCTCTCTCCAGAAACTATTTCTGCCCCTCACTGCACTGGAATCACTTAGATTTGATCTTCGTTTGAGCTCTTGCTCCGTTAGAAGAATTCGATCACTTGATTCACTCGGTGTGTCTTTCCAAATGACCTTCAAGTTTTCCTTTATAGTCTTCTCATTGAGATATCAACAATCGAGATTAGATCTCTAATCAATGGCTAAGATTATAACATGACTTGATCTTCGTTTTTTCTAGATCATTCTCACTCTGTCTTATTAATACCCTTTTATTATTTAATTTCCCTCAGTTAGACTTAGGGTCCCCATTAAAATAATTAAATTTTACAATAAAACATAATTCGAGTAGAATTTTCACAAACGGTTTATGGGTTCTTTGGAATACCAGTGCCTAAGCCTCTCCATAAAATTTGAGACTTAGAGCACTTCCGATGCTACCAAAAATCAACAAACACTACCCTACTGAATTCTCAACATAGTATCAGAGCTAAGGACATTCAAGGGCATCATGAAGGTCATCAAGAAGGTTGCAAGCCATCTCAAGAAAGGTTTTAAGAATTTATGGAATCTTTTATTCTCTTCCAAGGAAGTGTCAATCATAAAATATGAAGGTCTTTTCTCAGTGCTCTCGGTACATTTCAAGAAGAAGACATTTGGGTAATTGACAGTGGTGCTTCAAGACACATGACTGGCCATTCAAAACAATTAAAGACTCTAGCAAAAGGAAAATCCACTTATTTTGTTGAACTTGGAGACAATAACAGTTATCCCGTAAAAGGTATTGGATCTACATCAATCAAGCTTGAAGATGGAAGCAATATCCACCTCAACAATATTCTATTTGTTCCAGGTTTGCATAAAAACTTGCTCTCAATTTCAAGCTTAGAAGACAAAGGAGATAGAGTAGCTTTCATTGATGGAAAGGTTGTTGTTTGGGGAAAAGATTCAAATATAAATCAAGCCAAAGTTATTGGCATTCGAGAAGGAAAGGCTCTACAGAGTGATCTCCCCTTTAGCTCAAGCCCTAGTTCACGTTGAAATCAGTCCCTGTGAACTATGGCATTGAAGGTTTGGTCATCTCCATTTCAAAATCCTTCCCTCTCTAAGCTCCATTGAAGATGGAATCCCAAATCCTAAAGAAGGCCATGAAGGAGACTACAAGGGATGTGCATTAGGAAAGAATCTCAAAAGACCATTTGTAAGTAGTACTTCACGATCAAAAGATATCCTGGATCTCATCCACTCTGATGTGTGTGGACCAATGACTCCAAAATATCTTGGTGGTCATTTATACTATGTCACCTTTATAGATGATCATTCAAGAAAGACTTGGGTTTATCTGTTAAAATCCAAGGATGAAGTTTTCACAAAGTTTCAACAATTCAAGGCTGAAGTTGAAAATCTTACAGAAAGAATAGATCCATTGAAGAAAGTGTAAAAAATCTAAGACTACAGTCTATATTCAAAATAGATGTCCTCACAGATCTCTGGACAATAAAACTCCAGAAGAAATATTCACGGGAAAGACGCCATTTGTAGATCATTTCCGAACCTTTGGGTGTCTTGTATATATCCATATACCAAAGGATAAAAGAAAGAAGTTGGATCCTTCAAGGATGAAAGGAATATTTGTTGGATATAGCAACTCATCAAACGCTTATAAAATATACATAAAGGATGGCCATCACATAGAAGTTAGTCCTAACGTCATATTTGATGAGAGCATTGTTGAGATTTTGGGGTGTTGGGGTAGCATCGGATGTGCTCTAGCTCCCAAAATTTGTGGAGGAGCTAGAGTACATGAGATCTCCAAGACCTAGAAAGTGTTTAGAAGAATTCCATCAGGTTTTAGTTTTATTCAAATAATTAATCTTTTTAATTAAGGACCCTAAGTCTAACTTAGGAAATTAAAAGATTAAAGTGAATTAAATTAAACATGTGATGAGAATGACTTGAGTGACGCAGATCAAGCAATTTCTAATCTTAACCATTGATTAGAGATTAGATCATGGTTGCTGATGTTTCAACGAGAAAAGTATAAGAGAAGGGTTTGGGGTCAGTTGGAGAACACACACACAGGCAGAGCACTAAAGCTAAGCTGAGATTCTAGGGTGTGGTTTGCTAACAGTTTCAAAAGTGTTTCAGCTGCAGCGAGGGGCAGTATTGGCAAGAGGGATGGTTTGATCCTAGGCCAGGAGTCCAACGAGGGCAAAGAAGGAGCATTCCAGAGCAGTGCAGAGGCAGCCGCTACGTAGTCCAGCCAAGAGCCCAACAGGGGAAGCGCAGAGGCAACAGGAGCCAAGCAAGGCTGACGCAGGCCCAGTTAGGGCAATGCAGGGGCAGTGTAACCCCTTCTAAGGTGACGCTAGCCCTCCCTGAGCAACGCAGAGGTTAACGTAGAGGGCTTTCCAGAGGCCGAAAAGGGGCTGAGTTCTGTAAATCCCGTTTGAAGGTGTGAATCAATCATATTTTTCTATCTCCGGGATAGAGGTATTGCTGCCATTTATATTTCTTTGTCGGGTTAACCAGTTTTGGTGCCCAAGATTGTTGTACTTAGAATCTGCATAATAACAAAAACCCTCCATAAGCTAGCAGTGTCGGTTTTCCTGCATTGGGTTTTTCTGGGGACAATTGTCTAGAAAATCCTTGTGTGTCACTTTTTCTATGAGCATGTTATTCAGTGTTTGATCTGTATGTGTAGGTTATTAACTGTATTTACTTCGATGTTAATTCTGAATATTCAGACTAATAACTTATGTAAGTAGGAGAAGTAAATCAAGATTTAAAAGTAGAGTTTCTTAAGTTTAAGAAATTTTCACATGGTATCAGAGAAATTGCAGATCAAGCTGGATCTCAAGCAAGACGACTGAAGAAATTTGTGTTGCAGAAAGCAACAACAAAACCGGAGAAGGTAGCGCAACACGTGAAGGACGCAGAGGCAGCAAGAGCCACGCAGAGGCTGACGAAGTCCTAGCTGGGTGATGCAGAGACAGCGCAGTGCCTTCCAGAGGGACACAAAGAACGCAGTGCCTTCTAGAGGGATGCAAGAGCAGCCTGCGTTGCGCAAAGGCTACACTTAGCCAGTCTACTCACGCAGAGGCCAGCCAGGGTGACGCAGTCCAGTAATTGAATGTTGTGCAGAGCGTCGTGAACCGGAAGTTGAGCTGCAAATCTTCGGCAGTTGCTGGTGGGGGGAAGATTTTGCCGATGCAAAATTGTACTTGAGCTAAGTTGACAAAGAGCGGGAGGAGAACAACTGCTCAGCAGATTTCGTTGGCAAAAGAAATATGAGGATCGATCGTAGGGTGATCGAAGAGAGCTGATTTGTTGTGTTTGGCAGATTTGCAAGGAGGAAATCAATTGTCAGAGGGAGAAAAGGGTGCCTTTTTCGCCAAGGACCCTAGATCTGAGCTTCAATTGAGAAGTGGGAAGAGGAAGATATGTTCCGACAAAGTAGATCTGGAGTGTATGTTCGTCACTCGACCGCATGATCGTGATAGGTTGTGTTATGTTATCACTCAGGTTTTCCTTGAAGTTGTGGAAAAGGAAAGCATACCCGAGGTAACCACAAACCAACCTTCAGATGCAGAATCTAGCCAATCTGCATCCAGAGAGGGCTCTCTCTTTATAATTTATCTTTGTTCTTAGAAAGTTTTAGGCTAGTTATAAATCCAAGAGTTTGTTTGAAAATGGTGGAATTCGCCAACTAAGGGCAAGGTTGAATATTTTTAGGCCATTGGGCTATGGAGTCAAAGGATGGCTTTACTGGATTAATCTTCTACACACAAGATGGCTTTGCAGGGCAAGATAGCCAAACAGAGAACAATTTTTAGGAATTAAAGTGGATGGAATGGGTTTTGAAGGGATGAAAGGCAATCAAGAATCTTTCAACATATTCAAAGAAAGAAAATGAATGATTACAAATAAAGAGCAGTTAAGAATTCTTTACTATAGCAATCAAAATGTTCAAACCAGCGAAACAAGAGCAATTAAGAATTCGTTGCTTATAACCAGTTTGGAAGAAAACATTTGGAATAACCGCAATTGAAAATCAGAGTACACTTAAGTAAGTTCTGATTTATTCTTTTATGTCAATTATTCAGAAATGGAAACACAGTGATATTATAAACAGATATAAAACTTAAAACATAGGATAGAAAAACTTATTGAACTGCAGTTTGACGCATGAATCCTGCAAAAAGTCCTGAGCTTCAAATCGTCATCCAGCAAGCCACAAATAAATTTCTCCAAAGCACTTTTATTCCAAAAACATCAATGTCACAACAAAGTAGTAGAATCCACCCTCAATACTCATTTCGAGGGCTTATTTATACAAAAAACTATTAAAAATATCTTACAACAACCTAGGAAATAATCTAGGGTGACTAATGAATAAGCTACAACATAAAGAGAGACAGATGGTCTCGTAAATAGGATAAAAGGCAACTGTTGATGTGTTGTTTCCTCTTTTTATGCATGTGCTGGAGGCAGTTTCTACAATATAGCTCGATGCTGTCCTCTTTGGTAATTCTTTTTTGACTGCCTTGCTTGTCTGATACTCTTCTATTCTTACTGATACACTTTCAACTGCTGAGCTGATACTCTTTAACCTTTGTTCATCTATTTATCCTTCACACAATAGTAAAAAGGCAAAATTTTCCATTTGAAAATGAATTTTACAAAATTTCTAACAGGTCTTCCCACCATTTGTCTTTTGCTATTTTGGTTCGTTGGAGTTTTCTTAATGTTTCATCAGCCTCTGTGTATCTGAAGAAATTGGGCTGATTTGGGAAAAAATATCTTATTTCATGCTCAAGATGAAATAAATTCTTTAATCTGTCATAAAGATTCTTTCCTGTAGGCAATGTCGATTCTGATGAACTGATAGAGGAACAGGTTACAGTGTGAGCATGTATGTCCAATCTATTAACATAAGTTCTCAAGTCCATTATTTTGTCTTCTGAAATCATAGGACTGGGCAACCCGCTGGCTAATAAAACATTAAACCTTTCTTTGAAGGCAATGATCTCTTCTTGAATATATGAGCACTTACGTTCCAAATTTTGCATAAGAGTTCTCTTAGTAAAAACTCTTTTTATTTCTAAAATTGTACCTGTTCTGTCCTCAATTCCAAGCTCTGCAAGCTGCTGTCTGGTCTGGGTGTTTAAGAACTGTATGAGTTGATTTGCTTGTTCAGGTCTGTCTCTCAATTCTTCTCTTGTTTTGTCAATTTCCTCCAGAGCTATTTTGACCAAGTCATTTTGTTCAAAGATTATTTGAATGAAGGACCAAATATCCTTTATCGACTTAATAATATTATTCCAAAGAATTTCATTGATTTCTCTCAAAGGCTTCTCCAATGAGAGATCATTTTCTAAAGCTTTAACCAATTTCTCCAACCTTTTGATTTCTCTTGTATGGTCAGCAACAGTCTTTTTTGACATATCATATTTTTGTTCCAAATTTATGAGTTGTAACTTTGTAGATTGAAGTTCTGTTACTCTAAGTTTTAAACTTTCCATTTGTTTCACTAATTCTTCAGAACTTAAACTAGAAGTATTCACCTGTGATGGGTCTGTTTGCTGGTCTACTGCTGTTGTAGTTGTACCTGTAGTAGCCTCTGTTGTGGATGTCTGAATAGTAGACTGATTTTCTTTCAATGCTTGCTCCAGTTCTTTTCTGTTTCACTTAGTTGCTCATTCATTTTCATAAGCAACTCCATCATTTCTTCTTCTGAATTTTTCTTCAATACTTCTTCAGTTTGAGGATGCCTTGAAGCTGGTAATTTCAATTGCTTCCTCAATGCAGCAATGTCATCATCCTTCTTTTTAATCAATGCTTCAATGCCTTTTATATCTTTGGGATTATGACCCAAACTGATGATTATTTCCTCCAAAGATTTTATTCTGTTATCCTTTGCTTGAGAAGAAGCTTTCTCAATC
This sequence comes from Pinus albicaulis, assembly GCA_034641835.2. Lineage (NCBI taxonomy): Eukaryota > Viridiplantae > Streptophyta > Pinopsida > Pinales > Pinaceae > Pinus > Pinus albicaulis. The sequence goes on along the minus strand of CM076581.1, from coordinate 1,417,921,031 downwards.
TGCAACTGGGTACTTGTATTATTCAAAGAATCTTGCAATCTATGAGTTGCCTTTACTTTGTCAGTAAGGGTAGAATATATCATTTCTCCAGTTTTCTTGTGTAATTCTATCTGGTCCAATGGATGAATATCTTTTGCTAGGACCTCAAAATTGGTCCTGATGTAGTCAGCTGCTGTCTGTGGTTTTGGCACTTTAGATTTGAAATGGCTCATTAACATTTTCCCTTGCTGAATGTCAAAAGCTGACATTAATCTCTCTTGATTTTGTGGAGCCATTTTAAGATATTGATTATACACCTGCATCCTCAATGGATCATTCTTTGCTTTTATACTGATAAATGTCTTTTTTATGTCTCCTACATCTGTCTTTGGTTGTTTGAATGAAGACACTTCAGTGCTTAACTGTCTTTGTATTTCCTTTCCTTTATGACCTGTATATGTTTCACTAACTGAACCAGTAAGCTGACTATCCTCCCTTTCTTCATCAAAGATTTCATCAATAGATTCTACTTCAGGAAGTGGATTCAGTTTCTGCCTTTTAGCTTGAGGTTGTTGTGAAGATTCCTTAGGAGGAGTAGGATCTTTAACTTGTCTTTTCTTGCCTTGTTCCACATTAGATGGAGTCTGCAAATTTGAAACTTCAGGGTGATTGACTTGAATAGGAGAAACCTGTGCTTGATATTGTGCCTTGGAAGTTTGAGGTTTTTCTGTCATGGTGAATGTTTCAATGACTTGTACTTCTGGTTCTTTCTCTTTACCTTTGGATTCAACTGCAATTGATGGAATGTTTTCTTGTAAATTCTGTTGAATAATACCAACAGAAGAAGTACCAACCTCTGGTCTCTGTACCTGTGTAAAAGAATCCAAGTCAAGTATTTTTGCAAGATCTTTCATAACATTATTTATATCAACCTGCTCACTATCCTGCTCTATCAAAGTTCCTTCTACCCACTCATCTGTATTAGCATACTTTTCAATTTCAGGGATTCTTCGATGCATGTAGGGTGCTGATTTATTTTTCATCATTTTGTCACAAATAAAGTTGAATGGGTCATAGGGTACCCAATGGAAACTCTTCTGCAATTTGTAATGTTCCTCTAATATCTTTTGAGCTTCTTCCCCTCCATCTCTAGAATTGCAGATAAATGGACCTAGTTGGCTCCTTATCCTGAGTTGAGCCTTTTTCTTGGCATTACAGAAGTGAATTATATCTGAATTGTTCATTTGTCTGAAATACTCAAGTGCAAAAAGTCTCATTGGAACATATCTGGGTAACTTGAAAGGGCTCAATTCACATCCATAAATTCTAATTTCAGTATGATTCTGATAGAAGTACCAGTCACCTATCTTATACTATTTTGAAAGCTGAAGGATTTTCCTGATTTCATTGTTGAGTCTTGGAGGGGCAACTCCTGTCAACAAGGTAGTTGGAGGATGTATGAAAAGGTTAATGAACTCATTATAAGAATAGGGAGAATCTATGGAACAATGAGTAATGGCTGACCAAAAGATAACAGATCTTGGATTCCCTTGGGCATCAAGTTTTCTGATATGGAAAGGGAAAGTTTCAGACTGGTAATAAAGCATGAGATGGTAAATGACAGTAGAATACTTGAATACTTTCTCATTCTCTAATCTCATCAGTTGATTATGAATCTTATCTGCAATGAAAGATGCAAAGTCGTACTTGACAGCAGGAGGCTGTCTAGGGGTGAACATAGATAATAACACCAGGGTTAAATGGTCGACATACTCACTGGTATTAAAACCCATTATAAAAGATATCATACTCAAAATATTTTGACCTTCTTCAGTGAAATAAACATTAGCATAAGGGGGAGGGCCTGTAGGCTTATGCTCTGGCCACATGAAGGTTTGGCAAATGCAAGTTAACTCCTCCTGGGATAATTTAGTGGATTTCTCCAATAATTCTTCCATTAACAAAGGAGTAAGGGCTTCACCAGGCTGAAAATGTAACATATCATTGATGAATTGAGCAGTAATAGGAAAAAGGATGTTCTGGCTTGGGGATAATACTGCTCTCTGATTTGGATCATAATTGGCATGGCAATAGTGGATAATTTCAGGAAAGATATGGACTGAGGGAAAAAGGTATCTAGGAAGACCAGACTCCCATAACCCAATAATATCTGAGCCATTCAAATAATTGTCTCTGTAGCGACAATGAATTCGAAGGGGGCTTTCACTGAAAACTAAGTCTTTAATCTGAAAATCTTTATCTACTAATGATAAGTAATCCAAATCTCTATGGGGGGCATTCAATGGAGCTACATTCAGGGCCAAAGGAACTTCCATTTTGGTTCTTGTGTATTCAAAGTGGAAATTTCGGGGGTTTTTTCACGGAAACGGGCACAATTTCAGTTTTGAAGATGAAATTTACAGCTTTCTGTGGACGCAATTGAAATTCTGAGGAAAGGGAAGACTCAAAACACTCTGTAACAGTTCTTTGGTATAGAATTTTAAACGAACGACATGATTTCACAGAGTTTGAAACGGGAAATGATGTAAATACCTGTTTTCAGAAGGAAAACCGTGTTTAACAGGTACTGGCGGACGACGGATGGACGCTTGAATACTGGAATGATGGGGTCTTCAGTAAATTCTGTTAATGGTAGTTTAACAGTCGATTTTCAAATTTTCAGTGTGGAGGGCGCAATCGCTTTCAACATACAGAATGAGCAAAAATGCGCGAAATTTGTTTTATTTGGAAAGTCAAAGGAATTTTTTATTATTTTTATGGGATGACGTCATCAATGGTACGGGAAGGACATGTCACCGGGGTCGGGCGGTAAGCGGTAAATTCTGCACCGCTTTCGGGAGTTGGCGGTATTTGGTGAAATGGCAGCGATCCCATTCAGCGATTAACACGTGGCCATGGCACTGTTTCGAAACCACTTTGATTTCGCGTGTTAAATCTCAGACAGAGGATGGGCAGCGGAATGTTTGTGAGTCGTAGATCTTCAGGTGGATGATCGGACGGATGATATGATGTGGAACTGGTGGGGTTTTAAAGCGCGGGCCCAAGGTAATTAATATTTTAATTAATAATTTCGGGCGGCGTGTGATTGGTGGAAAGATTGGTTATTAATTAATCCGGGTGATTAATTAATCCCGTGATTTAATGAGAGTCGGGGTTGCGGCGGGACTTTGGTTTTTATTCGTTTTTCCGTTCAAAAACATATAAAAATATACGTTTAAACTTTTTTTTTCGATGTATTTTTTATTTATATGGAAATAAATTAATGAAATTTATTTACCATAGGGGCGGAGTTAATATATATGGATATTTTTTAGCCAAAGGGTTTATAATTTGGGATTTTTATTTAATCATGTAGGATTTAATTAACTTTGGCTAAAAACTTATAGTAAGAGGGTTGTGGGGATATTATTATAAAAGGGAATTATATATAATAGGATAAGGTATTTTCACTAGGGATTTAATAAATAAAATGAGATGTTAATATGACAAAGGGACAAGGAAAACTCAAAATACTTTACAAATCTAGGAAAGTGAAGATTTCTGAAGCAAATTGTATTATATCAACTTCAACACTTTAGACTTAGAATAACAAGTAATTTTGAGGGGCTTTTATGAAATATGGCATGATTTTCCTAAGTAAAATGGGATTTTACTTAGGAAAGGATTAAAAGTGAATGAGTGTAATGATAAATATCTTTAAATACTAAGGTTTTCTCCAATCATTGGGCCGAGGGTCTGGTCCCTCCAAAAGTCAAGGAAATGCCTTGAGCCCCTCTAATCTTCAAATTCCTTAGCACTTAGGGGAAATTAGTAAAAGCTTTAGGGGAAAAGTGAGAGGGGGAGTTAATGATTTTGACTTTGCTTTACTCTGAAATTCTGCCAATGTAGTGTTCTCTGCACTTGGTGATGAAAATAAAGGATTAAACACATTTAGCACCATCATTCATCACATGAAACTTTGCAACACCATCTACCTACCCTATCTACTTTACTCTACCATTTTCTCTTCTTTATTAGGGTGCACTTAGGCTGGCAAACCCTTATCAATCTTCTTTTCTTTTACATGGCAAATCTATCTAATTCTACACTTATTGCATCCAAGGGCTCAGATTAAACTGTTGAGCACCTTTTATTAACTCTACCTATCTACTTATCTGCCAAGATTAAACTGTTTGGTCAGATATTTATTCACTATTCTACAACATGAAATTGAAAAATGAATGAATCAAGTTTATACAGTTTGAATCTTCATAAATTGTGGCAAAGTTTAACAAGTTGCACACAATTACTTATTTACAAAAAATGAAATAGTAGTGGCATTTGGATTTGCACCCTTTCCTTGGTCTATTTTTGTTTGGGGTTCATTTCTTTCACTTTTTTGACCATTTTATTCTTTTTACCCTTTGATTTTCTTTTAGGGTATACCCTCTTTACATTTTTTAAATTTTTTTGATTTTTTGATTTTTCAAGAATATGGAACACCTTTGCACAAGAAAAAGGTTTGAACATATTGCATAGTTCAACAAGTCAATCATGAAAAATGACACCTATTGGTATAGAGCCAACAGGTTGAATGACACAGTGGACAAATTTGTCCAACTTTTCTATCTGGAAGGCGAGAATCTTAGTAGTCCTAGACGCATATGGCTTCAGGGAGCATGCAGAGAGCGTCTTGGCTACACCAACCGATGCGACTCTCCTGGCGAAGCATAATGAAGCAGAGGCACATGCCAAGCGCTTCATCATGGACGGGGTTAAAGATCATGTGGTACCACACATAGCCGAGAAGAAGACGGCTCATGAGATCTGGAAAGCTTTAACCACATTATATCAAGGGAATTCTATCCAGAGGAACATGCTTCTAGAGAATCAACTGAGGTTATTTATAATGACCAAGGGAGAGGAGATCAATCATTTCCTATTCAGACTACAGTCGATCCGAGATCAGTTGACTGGCATGGGGGTCAAGGTGGAGGATGATGTCATGGTGAGGACTACTCTAAATGCAGTCACAGAGGACTGGGAAACATTTGTCCAAAGCATTTTGGGCAGAGTGGACCTTCCTAACTGGGACGATATGTGGGATATCCTCCGACAAGAGGAGATCTGTCGAATGACCAACACTGGAGCGGGCAAGGTGAAGAAGGAGGAAGAGGAAGATGCAGACTTGGCATCAAAAAAGTAGCAAGGGAAAAAAAAGTGTGATCTGTCAAAGATCAAATGTTTCCAATGTGGCAAACTTGGACACTTCGCCAGCAATTGTCCTCAAAGGAAGAAGGACAAGGAAGCTTCTAGTTCCAAGGCTGTTGTAACCGACGATGGCTCTGACGATAATGTAGCCATGAGCGCTCATGAAACACGGAGGTGGGGCGATATTGACCTGTAGAGCAGCTATAGAGTGGTGGCAGGATCCTTGAGTAGCCCAACTCTTGGATCACATCCAAGCTACGGGAGCCTTAAGACAGTAGCAAGGAATGACTAGAGCAGTGGGTGCAAAGATCACGGATGAAGCAAAGGAAAAGGCTGAGACGCTGGAGGGGGAGCAGCGCAGTGCAGATGCAACAGCAGAGAAGAGGAGGCATGTTTACGCAGTGCAGAGTTGCAGTAGCGCAATGGCTTCAGGAGGACAGTGCAGAGCAACAGCCTATGGAGCTTCAGTGATGAGATGCAACTCGACTGTATTGTCTGTCATTGGGCAAGGGTCCTTCAATTGCTTACTCTCAGCAACTAAGTATCAGTGCAGCAGTTGGCAGCACAATGCAACAATTTGAGAGGGAGTTGCATTACGGATGTAGCAGTGACGGTGGCAGAGTCATGGGCAGCAGTACAGAGAGCAGTAGCAGCGCAATGATGTAGGGCAGCAAGCCAAGCATCAGCGTAGAGATCAAAGCAATACCTCTGGGTGAAGTGTATTGCTAGAGCACATTCCTCGCTAAGAGGGAGTGTTGAGATTTTGGGGTGATGGGGTAGCATCCGATGTGCTCTAGTTCCGAAAATTTGTGGAGGAGCTAGAGTACATGAGATCTCCAAGACCCAGAAAGTGTTTAGAAGAATTCCATGAGGTTTAAGTTTTATTCAAATAATTAATCCTTTTAATTAAGGACCTTAAGTCTAACTTAGGAAAATTAAAAGATTAAAGTGAATTAAATTAAACATGTGATGAGAATGACTTAAGTGACGCGAATCAAGCAGCTTCTAATCTTAGTCGGTGATTAGAGATTAGATCAAGGTCGTTGATGTTTCAACGAGAAAAGTATAAGATAAGGGCTTGGGGTCAATTGGAGAACATACACACTGGCCGAGCACTGAAGCTAAGCTGAGATTCTAGGGCGTGGTTTGCTAAGAATTTCAGAAGTGTTTCAGCTACAGCGAGGGGTAGTATTGGCAAGCGGGATGGTTTGATCCCAGGCCAAGAGTACAACGACGGAAGAGAAGGAGCATTCCGAAGTAGCGCAGAGGCAGAAGCTATGTAGTCCAGCCAAGAGCCCAATAGGGCCAGTGCAGAGGCAGCAAGATCCAAGAAAGGCTGACGCAGGCCCAGTTAGGGCAGCGCAAGTGCAGCATAACCCCTTCTAGGGTGACACAAACCCTTCCTAAGCAGCGCAGAGGCTAACGCAGGCCAGTCAAGCTGACGCAGAGGGCTTTAGAGCAACGTTGGGGTTTCCAGAGGCCAAAAAGGTGTTGAGTTCTATAAATCTTGTTTGAGGGTGTGAATCAGTGATATTTTTTTGTCTCCGGGATAGAGGTATTGCTACCATTTATATTTCTCTGTCGGGTTAACCAATTTTGGTGCCCAGGATTGTTGTACTTAGAATCTGCATCATAATAAAACCCTCCAAAAGCTAGCAGCACCGGTTTTCCCGCATTGGGTTTTTCTGGGGACATTTGTCCAGAAAATCGTTGTGTGTCACTTTGTCTATGAGCATGTTATTTAGTATTTGATCTGTATGTGTAGGTTGTTAATTGTATTTACTTCGATGTTAATTCTGAATATTCATATTAATAGCTTATGTAAGTAGGAGAAGTAAATCAAGATTTAACAGTACGGTTTCTTAGATTTAAGAAATTTTCACAAGCATAGCATTCAAGAAATCAAAAGATATTTCCACAGACTCTGATGATGAAGATCTTCCAATATTTGAGGAAGAAGGTCCCAGTGAACCCATTCAACCAGTGGTCCTACCTAAAACAAGAAAAAGGCCCAATTGGTTAAAGTCCACACTATTTGATGCAGAAGGTCATGGAGCAACAAAGGGGGCATTTAGAGAAAGTAAGAAACCCAGGAAATACTCAAGGTGTGTTGCATACATGACAAAACTTATAGAAGCATAATCACGCACATTTGAAGAAGCAATACAGAATCTCGAATGGAAGAATGCCATGAATGAAGAATACCAATCTATCATGAAGAATGGTGTATGGGAGATTGTACCTAGGCCCAAAGACAAATTGGTGGCTACTTCCAAATGGATCTATAAGATCAAACATGTTATTGATGGAAGTATCGATAAGTATAAAGCAAGATTTATGGCCTGAGGTTTCTCTCAACTTGAAGGCCTTGATTATGAAGAGACATTTACTCCTACCGCAAGATATACAACGATTCGATAACTAATATCCCTAGTTGCATCAATGGGATGGAACATCCATCAAATGGATGTCAACACTGCATTTCTGAATGGTACAATTGATGAAGTCTACATAGAACAACCCTTGGGATTTGAAGTTTAAGATAGAAAGGCATATGTGTGCAGGTTGAAGAAAGCACTATATGGCCTCAAGTAGGCACCAAGGGCGTGGTATGCTAGGATGCATGCATATCTTCAAAGACTAGGCTTCAAGAAAAGTTATGATGACTCAAACTTATATATCAAAGTGGAAAAAGGTGAACCGATAATTATTCTTCTATATGTAGATAATCTTCTCCTAACAGGTATAGAAGGACGAATTAAAGAATGCAAGGAACACCTAGCAGCAGAATTTGATATGAAAGATCTTGACTTGATGCATTACTATGTGGGACTAGAAGTCTGGCAACGACCTAATGAAATCCTTTTAGGTCAAGGAAAGTATGTGATAAAGACGCTGAAGAGGATTGACATGATGGACTACAAACCAATGACCACTCTGATTATCACAAACTTAAAAGGACTTAGAAGTTTTGATTCAAGCCCGGTAGATCCTTCCAATTATAGACAATTAATTGGCTCACTAATGTACTTGGTCAACACTCGGCTAGACATATGTTTTGCAGTAAATATCCTCAGCCAGTTCCAAATAGAACCAAAGCAGGATCATTGGTTGGCAACAAAACACATTCTGAGGTACCTTCAAGGAACCATCAACTATTGTCTAAAATATGATAGAAGGAATAATGTCCAAATAATTAGATATACAGATTTTGACTGGGGAGCAGTGAACAAGATGGTAGGAGCACCACCGGAGGATGCTTCAGTTTCGGATCCTCTATGGTCTCATGGATGAGCAAAAAGCAAGACATTGTTGCTTTGACCCGCCCGAGCCTAAATATGTTGCAGCATGTGAAGTAGGCAAGGAAGCGGTTTGGTTAAGGAAGCTATTATCTGACTTATTTGAAGGACCGATGGATCCTACAGTAATTCTATGTGATAACACTAGCTGTATACGTTTGTATGAAGATCCAGTATTTCATGGAAAGACAAAGCACATTAACAACAAGTATCATTATGTTCGAGAACTAGTACAAAATGTGTTGAGAATTTGGAGGGTTGGAGATTAATTCAATTCTCTTCTTGATAATTACTTGTGAGCTTGGTTATGTCTTTTCTTCTTTAGAGGACTGGGAAACCCATGAAGCAAGTACAAAATACATTTTGTTATCTTTGTCTTCTTCTTTTCATAACTACATAGACAATATGAAGACCAATCCTAGTTACACTTTCCAACAAAATGGTGTGCTACAACTTTAGCATGTTTCCACTGATGAACAGGTAGCTGATATATTGAAAAAGTCACTTCCAAAAAAGAAGCTTGTGTATCTGAGAGACAAGCTTGGTGGGGTGGATGTATCCTCCCTATGTGAGAGGGAGAGATAGACACACATTATTGTCTTCATTGGAAGAAAGAATGAAGTATTTTGGGATTTGGTAACCATCTTGCATTCGATATTCTTTAAATGTGGTAATGGCATTCTAATAAAGATTAGTCGAGGATGGATATTCTTTGAGATAAGAATAGTCCTATGAGGTCATACTCGGTGAACACTCGGGCAGAGTATGTACCTCGGAGACAATGACGATGGTGTCTATAGTCATTGGTCTCACCAGCATTGTGGCTCAAGATCTCGTGGAGAGATGGAGCCATTAATCAAGGCCTTGCGTTGTAACAATGTTGGATTAATATGATGCTAGAAACAGATGGGTTATAATCCAACTCTTCTTATGTAATCTCTTCAAGTTGAGAACGACCATATACTATTATGAATACCTCCCTAGTTAAGAGGGAGTGTTGAAAAAGTGTAACTAGGTTCGGTCTTCATGATAACTAGTAATTATGATTTTATGTAAGCAAAGAAAACAAAGAATAATATGTTACTTGCTTCATGGGTTTCATGAGCAAGGAGTTTTATTATAGGTCAAAGACTTCTTCTTGATGTCTTTTAGGATTTGTCATCTAGTCATAAATATAATTAAGTCATATATACTCAAGTCGTCTCAAAGTAAAGAGACATACACTTGATCATGTCGTCCTAAAAGCAAAGAGACAGTCTATATATATAAGAGGATTGTGGCCTCATTTGAGATCAACCAATTCGTACATCTCTGAAATAACACTGTGGATTTCTGTGCGGATCTCAGTGCAGATTTCAGTACATAAGTTAAGGGTTATATAACAAGAAAGGAGGTCACAGTTTTCAAATATATCACCTCTACATTTTCTGTGTAGACTGAAGTAAACTCCAGTATTACCACAGCTCAGTTAAGGGTGCAATCAAGTGCAAATGAGTGTTGGAAGATAGCCGAGGCTAGGAGATAGTGGAAAACTGAAAGAGAAGACTATAGGAGTGTGTCAAGAAGTGAAGGACTAAGAAACTGAGACTCTCTTAGGGACGGAGTTGGTGTTAAATTCTAAAGATGTTCTATGCTAGATGCAAATATACTTTAAACTTCTAGGGCTTAATGAAAGTAAGTTCCAGATAGAACATACCAATAGATCAATGGAAGACAAGCCAAAACAGAGATAAGGAATGGTGGTGTTACGGCGATCAGCAGGATGCTTCAACCAGCAAAGTCTTCATAAGGTTAGCCTCCCACATGTGTCACACAACCCCAAGACGTCTCGTCAAGAATGCTCCACCAAGACGCTGCACCAAGAAGCCCTAAACGCAGAATCGAGAACGCTGCTCCAGCACCATCCAAGAAAGAAGAGAATGCCTCCACAAATGTGTGTGTAAAAGTAACTCCATGTCTCTCTAATATATAGGCATATGAGGGGGTGTGTGACACATCTCTTATGCATGTGGGATAAATCAGGCCAACCTTGCACATGTGGAATAAATTCAAAATACACGTTCTGCTCATCTAATCAAGATGATCTTTAGATTGATCTTGCACCTCTCCGAAAGAGGAATCCAATAAAAATATTGGCATCGTCATCTGAGCATCACAACATGGAGTTTGGACTTAGTAGCCCAAGATTAACACTCCCTCTCAACTAAGGAGAACTCCATCCACCAATGCCATCCAAACATCATGCGTCATCCCGTCGTAACTTGCTTCGTTGGCTTCTTTATTTCAAAACAAAAGGTGAATCACAAAGACATCACTCCCGGGTAACCCGAAGTCAGCTCAGAGGTCAGAAACCTCTATAGGACTCAAAGGAGTCACATAGCAACCCAAAGTTGGTTTAACTGACCTGAAGTCAGTTGGAGGTTTGAAACCTCACTAGACTTGATACCAGATCAAGTGGTTGGACACGTGCCATCCTAGACATAGAGAGTACGACAATCTCTGATGCGTCCATCGGTCTTGCTATGGTCTCTATTCACATTTCCCACCTCATTGGCCAAATGAGAGGTACTTCCCATGAGTCTGAAACTCCATGGGTAGGATGCATACGGGGCACAGATCAGAGAGAGGTAAACCAACTCAAGAAGCTATCCCCAAAGCCCCCTGGAGCTCCTAGAGATCATCATCCAATAGGATCCTCCAAATAGGGTCGTTCCACAATTCCAAGATTCTCACAGAAGGTTAGGAACATGACCTTCCCCAACGGCTCTGTGAGAATATCCGCGACCTGCTTATCAATTCCTATATGATCGAGCCTTACGGTGCCTCGTTGTACCATATCCCAGATAAAATGGTACCAGACATCAACATGCTTGGATTGATCGTGGAACATGGGATTCTCTGACGAGCGAATCCCCCTCTGGTTATCACAAAGGATAACGGTGGCATCAAGCACATGCTCGAACAGCTCACTGAAGAGCTTTCGCAACCAAGTGACTTCACAACAGGCCATACACGTTGCAATGTATTCGGCCTCAGCGGTGCTCAAAGCTACCGACTTCTGCTACTTGCTCGAAGCAGACCCAAGTGTGAAGCAGCATCCAGATTTGCTCTTGCGATCCACCACACTGCCTGCCCAATCGGCATCAACATATACATGGAGTCTCAAACTCCTGCCAGTGTACCTCATCCCATGGTCTATCGTGCCCCAGAGATATCTCAAGAGTTTCTTGGCACCAACCCAGTGAATGTTATGAGGATCAACCATGTGTTGACTCAAAGTGTTCACTGCACAACATACGTCCAGACGGATGTTCCCTAAGAACATCAGGGCCCTTACGAGTTGACGATACTCGGTAGGATTTGCTAGCACGGGCCCAACAGCGCTTCCACTCAACTTGTTAAAGTTGAGCTCCATTAGTGTTGACCCGGACTTACACTCCACCATTCCAAATCTTTCTAGCAGCTTCACAATATATTTTCCTTGAGAGAGGAAAATCTCACCAGGTCTCTACCAGACCTTCAAGCCTAAGAAGTAATGCATCAGTCCTAGGTCCTTCATCTCAAACTCGGAAGCGAGCTCCCTCTTACACTGATGAATGAGAGGATCAGCACCTGTCAGGAAGAGATCGTCCACATTGAGAACCAGAATGAGAGGTTGTTCTCTATCAACCTTGAGGAAAAAGGTTTGGATCAGCATCACTTTGAGTGAAGCCCGGCTTCATCAAGTAGCTATCTATCCTCTCGTATCAAGCCTTGGGGGCTTGCTTCTGTAGAAATTTTGGAATCTTAAATCTTATGCAGAAATTAATATTGTTAATCCGGCTAAGCTCCTCCTACTTATAAAAGTTATCAACTGAATAAATTCAAGTTAACATTGAAGCAAAACACATAACAGATCTCTACCAATTCAGATCTAGAATAAGCACATGCACACATTGACAAAGTGACAGTTATTTCTAGACAAATAGTCCCCAGAAAAACCCAAGGTGGGAAAACCGGTCTCTAGCTACTGGAGGGTTCTATTATTAAGAATATTTCTGAATACACAACTTTGGGTTCCAAATCTTGAAAACCCGACAGAGAAAACTCTAGATCTACAGCTCACTCGCTGATCTAGGGCCAAAATAATGGTTAATCCACACCCTCAAACGAGATTTACAGAACTCAGCCAAATCTAGGCATAGAAACCCCAGTGTTGCCCCTGAAAGGCTCTGCGTCAGCCTCTGAAGCCCATGAAAGCCTCTGTGTCAGCCTTGGATGGCCTCCAAACCCTCAGCGCTGCTCCGGAAGGGACTGCGTTACCCCAGAATAGGTGACGCAGCCACTACGCTGCCCCTAAGGGTCTCTGCGTAACCCTTGAAGGGTTTCCTAAAAATTACGCTGTCCTTGCTGCTACTGCTACCTTCCTCTGTGATGTCCTTGAGTTGATCTCTTCTCTGCCTCTTGTGTATTCTAGACCCTAGGTTTAAATCATCCCCTTGGTCTAAATTCCCCTCTCTGCAGCTAAAACACTTCTGAGTATTCTTAGCAAACCCTGCCCTAGAATCTCAACTTAACTTCAGTGCTCTGCCTCTGTGTGTCTTTACAAATCACCCCAAGCCTTTCCTTTATACTTTTCTCGTTGACAAATCAACGGCTATGATCAGATCTTGAATCAATGGCTAAAATTAAAAGAAAGGTTGACCCGTGTGACTGAAGACAATTTCATCACATGTTTAATTAAATTCACTTTAATTATTTTATTTTCCTAAGTTTTAACTTAGGAAATACATTAAAATAGTTAATTAATTTAATATCTCCTAAACCAGAAGAAATTTCCCAAATCCATTTCTGGGTCTGTAGATCATGTGAACTCTAGTCCTTCCTCAAAATTTGGGACCTAGAGCGCAACTGATGCTACCCCAAATACACAAAATCTCAACACTCCCTCTTAGCATCAAGGGTGTGCTCTAGTAACACATCACACTTATGCATTACATGATTTTGGGCACTGGTTCTGTGTTGTTGAAGCTTGGCCTCTTGGCACTCAACTCTGCACTGTTGCTGCCATTCTGTATTGCTTCACATGACTCTGCCACTAAACTGCAGCTCCCTCTCAATATGTTGCATCTGTGCTGCTCATAGCACTGCCACTGTTGATCTGCTGCACTGCAACTTCAGTTGTTGAGAGAAACAACTGAATCACCTGCCCAATCTTTGACAAACAAGTCTGATGGGTTGCATTCTCATCACTGAAGCTCCATAAGCTACAAATCGGTGTTGGCATCTAAAGAACGATGCACAGCTACAGCTCTACCTGCATAATCAGACTCCCTCTGGACAACTAAAGTCACATTAGCTCCTTGTGCTAAAATCTATCACGCTGCTGCACTGCGCTGTCCCTCTGAAGCTTTCTGCGTTGCTGCAGTTCTGCACTGCTTAAGCAGCACTGCTCTACGCTACTGAAGTCACATCAACCTCTGCTCTACTACTACTTCTACGCTGTTGCTGCTTTGCTCTGTGTTGCTCCTTCCAGCCTTCGGATCTGCCTCTTCTTCAGCCTCATTTGTGATCTATGCACCCACTGCTCCACTTGTCCCGCTACTGTCGTAAGGTTGTCGTAGCTCGCTTGTGATCCAAGAGATGAGCTACTAAAGCATCCCGCCTCTTCTATGTAGCTCCTCTACATGTCCATGTCACCCCACCTCCGTGGTTCATGAGCACTCATGGCTGCTTCATCTCCTGACCCATCATCTGCCACAGCTGCCTTGGAAGAGGATGCTTCCTTGTCCCTTTTCTTCTCCGGACAATGGCTAGCAAAATGTCCCATTTCACCACACTGGAAGCACTTGATCTTTGAAAGATCCTTCTTCTTCTAAGGCTACTTCTTCGATGCCAAGGTTGCGTCTTCCTCCTCTTCCTTCTTTCCTTTGCTCAAAAAAGGGTTGTGCTGCCTCTTGGTGAATCTGCGTAGTTCTTCTTGCCGCAAGATTGACCACAAGTTGTCCCAATCTAGGAGGTCCGCTCTGCCCAAGATACTTTGGACAAAGGTTTCCCACTCATCCGTGACTGCATTGAGGGCAGTCCTGACTATCACTACATCATCTACAGATGCACTTGTTGCAGTCAGTTGATCCCTGATTGCCTGCAGTCTTAAGAGGAAGTGTTCCATGTCTTCTCCCTTGGCCATCATAAATGACCTCATTTGGGTCTCCCACAACATTTTCCTTTGGACAGATTTTCCCTCATACAGGGAAGTCAAGTCCTTCCACATCTCATTAGTTGTCTTCTTCTCAGCTATGTGTGGTACAATATGGTCCTTGATACTATCCATTATCAGCCGCTTGGCATGCCCAGCAGCTTCCCTATGCTTCCCTAGGAGATCCACATCTGTCGATGTGGCCAGAGTCTGCTCTGCATGGTCTCTTAGATTGTACGCCTCAAGAACAATCAGGATCCTTGCTTTCCAAACCAAAAAGTTTGAGAGACCCTCTAGCCTATCCTGATCACGAAGTTCATAAGGAGCCATCTGCTCAAAATGTGTCGGAACTTCCTTTTCTCTTTGCTAGAGAAATGGATCTAAGGCCCTTGGTGAAACAGGTGCCTTCTACTCCCTCTGACACTTGATTTCCCTCCTTGGAAATAAACCAAATCAACTATGATTCAGCTTCTTCTTTGTTCCTCTGATCAAACTCTTAAGTTTCCTTTGGCAAGAGAACTTAAATAATTAAACAGAATTTAATTAAACATGTGACGAAATTGTCTTAAGTCACACGGATCAAGCTTTCTTTTAATCTTAACCATTGATTCAAGATCTGATCATGGTCGTTGGTTTCCCAACGAGAAAAGTATAAAGGAAAGGCTTGGGGTCATTTGTAAAGACACACAGAGGCAGAGCACCGAAGCTAAACTGAGATTCTAAGGCAAGTTTGCTAAGAATTCTCAAAAGTGTTTCAGCTGCAGAGAAGGGAATTTAGGTCAAGGGAATGATCTGATCCCAGGGTCTAGAATCAGTAAGAGGCAGAGATTAGCTCAAAGAGGCAGCGCAAAGAAGCAGAAGAGCAACAGCAGGAAAGGCAGCACTATGCTACGCAAGTGTTGCGCAGTCCCTCAAGGGCAACGTAATTGCTGCAGGAAACCCTCAGGGGTTACCCAGAGACCCTAAGGGGCAGCATAAGGTTTATGTCACCCTGTCTAGGGTAACACAGACCTTTCCGGAGTAGTACTGAGGGTCAGAGGGGCTTCAAAGGCTGACGCAAAGGCTTCAGGGGCAGCGCTGGGGTTTCTAGGCCCTAATTTTGGTTGAGCCTTGTAAATTTCGTTTGAGGGTGTGTATCAGTCATTATTTTGGCCCTAGATCATCCAGTGAAATGTAGATCTATTATTTCTCTGTCGGGTTTTCCAGATTTGGAACCCAGGCTTGTTGTATTCAGAAAATTCTTAATAATAAAACCCTCCAGCAGCCAGAAGACCAGTTTTCCCACATTGAGTTTTTCCAGGGACTATTTCTCCAAAAATAATTGTGTCACTTTGTCTATGTGTGCATGAACTTGTTCTAGATCTCGATTGGTGGAGATCTATTATGTGTTTTGCTTTGATTTTAACTTGAATTTTATTCAGTTAATAACTTGTCTAAGTAAGCGGAGCATAATCGGATTAACAATAAATAATTTCTGCATAAAGAGTAAAGATTCAGAAATTTCCACAATCCCTTGGTCTAGGGTTGGCACTTGAAAACCCTATGAGTCCATCCTCCAAGTTTCCATGGTAACCCTAGATTGTCAAATTGATATCATACTTCTGTTAATGTATACTTTGCTTGGGTGTACTTGTCAATGAATATTGCAAGTACAGGAAGAGGGATGAGGAGATCCTCTGTTTTGGCAAGAATGATGGAAGGAGGTAGTTGTAAGGACCCTTTGAACTTTGGGTACTCTGATGTATAAAAAACATATTCATGGTATGATCGTTCGATTGTGGATGCCTGGAAGGGAAGAATTAATAATAGCATATGAAAGGATTCATGAACCTGATATTGCAGTAAACTAGTTGATATAAAGATCTTGTTGCAAGCTAATAATAGTATATGCTTATTAGAAGTTGTTGGTTCAGTTGTAGCACGATCTTGGAGATGAGGAGCGGGGCTAGATGACTGGTTGAGATATGTTGATGTTTTGCTGAAGACTATGATGAAGATTGAAGGAAGACCATGACGTTGATGATGACATAACATACTGTTAAGTTCTACACATCCTGCTATATGAAGAAGATTCGTTTTAAGTAAGATATGATGACTCCATTGTGTTGTTGCCTTGGTGCTTGGTCCGAGGAATAGATGTAAATCACAATGATAGATTTAAGAGCAGGTTGCATATGGATCAATGATCATGTCCTGGTAGATCACTTTCTTGATGTTCATAAGGAGCCATGTTCAAGGTCTATCATGATTGGTTCGTGAAGGAATAGCAAATGCAAAATAATGATGTGGAAAGTGTGAAAATTTCTAACTTGAAATTCTACTGCAGCAATTGATTTATTTCTCCTACTTGTTTTCCACAATAAGTTATTTACAAAACCCTTCAGTGAACATTAAAATAAATTATACTGTAGTTATCACATAATTGCATAGAGAAAAGAACAATGAAATGCAAGCACAAGAATCAATCACATCAACACAATTGTTTTTGGACAATAGTCCTCGAAAAAACCCAATGCAGGAAAACAGGTGCAGCAAATCAAGGTTTATTTATTATTCTTCAGCAAGAATCTATTTACAAGTAATAATTTGCACAATCATGGAGAAACTTTTGTGAAAACACCTGAGACAATTTTTCTCCAATCATTGGAGAAATTCTAACACCCAAGAGACCCTCCAGCCCCCACTGTGTCACCTTTGTGTCATCTTCTGCATAAGGACTGTGCCCTATGCTACGTTGCCTCTCTGCGTTGTCCCTCTACTAATATGCGTCCCTCCTCCTCTGTCTCTGCTAATCTGCACTCTATCGCATGAATAAGAAAAAGGACAGTTGTTATCATATTGACTAGACGATATGTTGGTTAAATTGGGTTTACGATTACACTTAGTATTTGTATGACGTAATATGCATATTAGAGTAGGATGCATCGCATGTTGATTTTCGCAATAGAACTAATATAATATTTTGTTCTCATGTTAAATTAGACACGTTCAGATTAAAAACGCATTTAGAATTAGATTTTATTTCATGTTGATTTTTATGGCCTAACAAAACAATGGGCGATCAACGGACATTGTAAAAACATGTTACCCCATGTGCTTAGTCTTTGATGTGCAGGTAACAAGTCTATGGTTCCAAGAGATTGTTGGTGTTCTTATGAGCTCCTTGTTCGAGTACGTTCGTGCACTCTACTGAGAGATCATGTCTCCGTTGGTGCCAGATGTTACCCACCACCTGTGGGTGACACCCATAGGAGTATTTTTTCTCCTAGATTGTCTTCACTCGGCAACCAACAGCCCCTTGCTGCCCCCACATAGATTTGTTGAAATTTGGTTACCGGAGGACAGGTGGTTCCCTAAGGCTTTGATCTTTGGCCTAGGGAAAAGTGTCCAAAAGAATTTAATTTTTCTCCTAAAGTGACTTTATAAAGTTATAAAGTCAAATCTAATTTAAAAGTGACTTTAAGTGATAAAGTTACTAAAGTCTAATTTTAAAGTGACTTTAATAAAGTCAATGTCAAATTAGAAAGGAAAAGTGACTTTGGAAATAAATGACTAAGTGGGTCTTTATTAAAGTGGAGTGAATTAAAAAATAGAAAGTGAGATTTAAATGAGCATTTAATCTCAGCCCTAGATCTAAAGCTTTTTCAGCCATTGGATTTAGGGATTCCCCAAAAGTCACTTAGGGTTAGGTTAAAGGAGGAAAAGGAGGGAAAAGGTCATTCATTCTTTCATGAGAAGATTGAGAGAGGAGAAGAAAGAGAGCTCGAGTCATTTTCAAGGATTGAGCTTGAGAAGGTGAAAGAGAGGCAGATTCAGCAAGTTCGTACAACAGCAAGGAGCGGCACACTTTTTGACGCAGCAAGGCCATACAACAGCACAGATTTCGAGGCAATAGTTCGTACAGCAGTTTTGTGGCACGGTTTTCGAGGAGAAGGACAGCACAATTTTTTAGGAAAGGTACAGCAGCTAAAGGTACAGATTCTTGGGTGGCTGGGCACGATTTTCGAGGCAGCTAGCATAGATTTTGAGGAGGCAGCTCTGCTATAAATTTCCATACAGTGCGTACGGAAATCTGTGCTGGCTACCTCGAAATCCACTTGGTCTAGTAGTAATCCCTTTGGAACCCCTCCAAGGACCCCTGCTAAATTGAGAGTTAACAAGTAGCAAATTTTGAGGCAGCCAGTACTGCTTGGGGGGATCCACTTGTCAACACATGACAAGGATATCGCTCATCAAAGGCTCATCACAACTTGGGGCGATCTCGCTCATCCAAGGCTCATCACTGCTTGGGGGGGACCCACTTGTCAACACATGACAAGGATCTCGCTCATCCAAGGCTCATCACAACTTGGGGGATCCACTTGTCAACACATGACAAGGATCTTGCACATCCAAGGTTCATCACTGCTTGGGGGGCTCCACTTGTCAACACATGACAAGGATCTCACTCATCCATCACTACTTAGGGGGGTCCACTTGTCAACACATGACAAGGATCTTGCTCATCCAAGGCGCATCACAACAGCGGGGGCTCCACTTGTCAACAAATGACAAGGATCTCGCTCATCCAAGGCTCATCACTGCTTGGGGGGATCCACTTGTCAACACATGACGTAATGTCACCAAATTAATTAATATGGTTAAGAAAAATTTCCATTTTTGTCATTTTTGCCATGGGGGGATAATTTGGGCAATAGGAGTTAAGAAAGGTAGATTAGGAGGAGCCCACTTAGCTTTTTCGGAAAAGAAGGCTTCCAAAAATTAAAGAAGGAAATAAATTAAAGAGCAAGTGGAATGTGGGGGCCACTCCAAAGGGAATTCGTACCCCTTAGGAGAATTCGTACTTGTGGGAAGAGAGAGAAGAGGGAACTCGAAGTGTGGGGGGCACATGAAGGAATAGAGGGGGCAGTAAGATAAATCGAGGTGGAGGGCCTCATTTTGGGGATCCTTTGCTAATTTGATATTTGAACCATTGTTTGCTCAAGCTGGTTAGTTGGGTCAATAGAGTGTTGTTTAGCACACAAGATTTCCGAGGGGAAATCTCAACTCCTACTTCGGTGGACTTTGAGTGCCACCCTAGGGGAGACACTTCCTTACTTGTGAGATGGTCCGGGAGTATTATACAGGTGAAATCGAACTGTTCTGGGGGCAGACTGGATGCAGAAGGGACATACACACTTCTTAGGAGAGAGAACTTCAGAGAAGCATTGGTTCTGTGCTTTTGGAGGCAACATTACCTTCTCTTTGCTACCACTTTGGTGGAGTTTACCGGGCTAAATCAGTGGCTAGTCATCAGGCTGAGAATCTTTCTTCAGTGCACACGCAGAGGCAGTCTTTGTGGGCCTGCATAGTTCCTTGGGGAGCCACTCAGTTGTTGGTGGGTTATTCGGTGGTTTGGGGTTGAGATCTTCCTAGAGGCATAAGGGAGAATTTACAGGATAATTCTTTGCTTTTGGGACTCTCATTTTGGCAGCAGGGATATAGGTGGTGTTGAACCCAGCTAAAGGAGTAGCTCACATTATTTGGGGACAATTTCGAAAGGTTGGAACCAGGGCCAAGGCTTTCTTGGTTTTTCTAGGTTTATTGAGGAGAGGCCAAGATTAAGTTGGCTGAATTTTCTGAGCGCTCTAGAAGGATCAAACCGGTGTCTCTAAACAACCAGCACCTGCTAGTAATTTGCTGCATTTTGTGGGTTTTCTAGTTTGGAGGATTGGGAACAATTCCTTTCTGGGTCTTGTGGGAAAAAAAGAGGGAGCTACAACAACAATTTCAAGCCAATACGTGCAGTCCAGCAAGGGATTCGAGCCATCTTCAGTTAGCACCAATGGTACAATTTCTGGGCACACGTGGGAGGTTGAGGAAAGGATTTTGGGAGTTGGGTTGTGCTAGGAGTTTGAGGAGACCATCCGGGGAGTGGTGTTCAGCATTTTGGGGAAATTGGAAGGTTGCTTCAGCACATTTCAAGACAGGCCATATTTTCCAACCAGTTTGAGGAGGACGTGCTATTTGAGGTTGATTTTCGGAAGTCAGAACTAGGCCAAACCCTTTATGGGTTTTGGTGGGTTATTTGCAAGGAGCTTGGGGCTACTTTTATAGAATTTTCTAAGCATTGGAATTGGGTGTTCCAGAAGCATCTTTCTGGTAGACAATACAATTTTCTGGGGCAGCGTAGGGCATCATTGGAGTAGCTTGTGCTCTCATCTGGGATTTCTATTTTACCACCTGGGTCTTGTCAAGCTTGCCATTGAGGCAAGCTTGGATGCACTCCTTCAACACCATTGTACTCTTGCTCCAATTATTAATAAAATAGCTCCGCTGGTTTGCTTTTCTGGAGATTTTGTGGGTGTTTACTAAATGTTATAAAATTTTGTGTTGCATGTATTTTTTGTTGTGCATGTCAGTGTTTTACCTAAATAGGAACATTACAGTGGTATCAGAGCCTTGATCTTGGCCCAACTGTGGGTAGCCAATAGGAACATGGGAGAATTGGTTATGAATACACAGTGACAGGGGAAACCCTAGACAAACCCATGGCTCAAGACAAATTCAATGCAAAAATTCTGGGGTGGAATCCATTGGGACGGTGAGAGGTTGGCCCAGTTGAGGAGGGTGACCATCTAGACCCATCCTCATCTTTACAACAGAGACACTAGAAGTACGTAGGTCGTGGCAGTGCATCCTTCTACACCATGTGGAGAAAGACGACAGAATAAGGGCACTGTAGAAATTTCTAAATCTTTACACATTATGCAAAATTTATTATTGTTAATCTGGTAATGCTCCTCCTACTTAAACAAGTTATTAACTGAATAAATTCAAGTTAAAATCGACGAAAAACACATAACAAATCTAGAACAAGTTCAAGCACACATAGACAAAGTGACAGTTATTTCTAGACAAATAGTCGCCGGAAAAACCCAATGCAGGAAAATAGGTCTCTGGCTGTTGGAGAGTTTTATTATTAAGAATTTTTCTGAATACACAAATCTGGGTTCCAGATCTAGAAAACCTGACAGAGAATATACTAGATCTACAGCTCACTGGCTGATCTAGGGCCAGAATAATGACTGATCAACACCCTCAAACGGGATTTACATAACTCAACCAACATTAGGGCCAAGAAACCCCAGCACTGCCCATGAAAGCCTCTTTGTCAGCCTCTGAAGCCCCTCGAACCCTCAACACTGCTCCAAAAGAGACTATGTTACCCCAGACTGGGCGACGCAGTCACTACGCTGCCCCTTAGGGTCTCTGCGTAACCCTCTGAGGGTTTCCTGTTGAAAATCACATTGTCCTTGGAGGGACTGCGTTGTCCTTGCTGCTGCTGCTGCTCTCTTCTTCTGCATTGTCCTTTAGCTGATCTCTACCTCTTGTGTATTCTAGACCCTGGGATCAGATCATCCCCTTGGCCTAAATTCCCCTCTCTGCAGCTAAAACACTTTTGAGAATTCTTAGCAAACCCTGCCCTAGAATCTCAGCTTAGTTTCAGTGCTCTACCTCTGTGCGTCTTTACAAATGACCCCAAGCCTTTCCTTTATAATTTTCTTTTTGACAAATCAACGGCCATGATCAGACCTTGAATCAATGGCTAAGATTAAAAGAAAGCTTGATCCGTGTGACTTAAGACAATTTCATCACATGTTTACTTAAATTCACTTTAATTATTTAAGTTCCCTATGTTTTAACTTAGGAAATACATTAAAATAATTAATTAATTTAATATCTCCTAAACCAGATGAAATTTCTCAAATCAATTTCTGGGTCTTGTAGATCAATTGTACTCTAGTCCCTCCACAAAATTTGGGAGCTAGAGCACAACTGATGCTACCCCAAATACACAAAATCTTAACACTCCCTCTTAGCATCAAGGGTGGGCTCTAGCAATACATCACACTTATACATTACATGATTTTGGGCACTGGTTTTGTGCTACTGATGCTTGGCCTGCTGCCACTCCACTCCGCATTGCTGCTGCCATTTTGTACTGCTGCCCATGACTCCGCCACTGCAACCATTGTACTGCAACTCCCTCTCAATATGTTGCATCTGTGTTGCTCATAGCACTGCCACTGTTGGTCTGTTGCACTGCAACTTTAGTTGTTGAGAGAAACAACGAAATCTCCTGCCCAATCTTTGACAGACAAGTCAGATGGGATGCATCCTCATCACTGAAGCTCCATAGGCTACAGATCTGCGCTGGCATCTAAAGAACGATGCACGGCTACAGCTCTGCCTACGTAATCAGACTCCCTCTGCACTACTAAAGTCACATCAACCCCTTGTGCGGAAATCTATCACGCTGCTGCTGCACTGCGTTGTCCCTCTAAAGTTTTTTGCGTTGCCGCAGCTTTACACTGCGTAAGTAGCTCTGCTCTACGCTGCTGAAGTCACATCAGCCTCTGCGCTGCTCCTCCAGTCTTTAGATCTAACTCTGCTTCTGCTTCTGCTTTATCTATGATCTATGCACCCACTGCTCCACTTGTCCCGCTACTATCTTAAGGCTGTCGTAGCTCGCTTGTGATCCAAGAGATGAGCTACTCAAGGATCTCGCCTCTCTTCTATGTAGCTCCTCTACATATCCATGTCACCCCACCTCCGTAGTTCATGAACACTCAAGGTTGCATCATGTTCCGACCAATCATCTGCCACAGCTGCTTTGGAAGAGGATGCTTCCTTGTCCTTTTTCTTCAGAGGACAATGGCTGGCAAAATGTCCCATTTCACCACACTGGAAGCACTTGATCTTTGAAAGATCCTCCTTCCTATTTGGCTGCTTCCTTGATGCCAAGGTTGCATCTTCCTCATCTTCCTTCTTTACTTTGCTCAATCCAGGGCTGTGTCGCCTCTTAGTGAATCTGTAGAGTTCTTCTTAACGCAGAATTGACCACAAGTTCTCCCAATCTAGGAGGTCCGCTCTGCCCAAGATACTTTGGACAAAGGTTTCCCACTCATCTGTGACTGCATTGAGGGCAGTCCTGACTATCACAGCATCATCCACTGTTGCACTCGTTGCAATCGGTTGATCTCTGATTGACTACAATCTGAAGAGAAAATGCTCCATGTCTTCTCCCTTGGTCATCATGAATGACCTCATCTGAGTCTCCAACAACATTTTTCTTTGGACAGATTTACCCTCATATAGGGAAGTCAAGGCCTTCCACATCTCGTTAGCTGTCTTTTTCTCAGCTACGTGTGGTACAATATAGTCCTTGATACCATCCATAATCAACCACTTGGCATGCCCAGCAGCGTCCTTATGGTTCCGAAGGAGATCCGGATATGTTGGTGTGGCCAGAGTTTGCTCAGCATGGTCTCTTAGATTGTATGCCTCACGAACTATCAGGATCCTTGCCTTCCAAACTGAAAAGTTTGAGAGGCCATCTAACCTATCCTGATCACGCAGCCCATGAGGTGCCATTTGCTTAGAATTTGTCGAAACTTCCTTTTTTCTTTGCTATGTTGAAATTTGGTTATCGGAGGACAGGTGGTTCCCTAAGGCTTTGATCTTTGACTTAGGCAAAAGTGTCCAAAAGAATTTAATTTTTCTCCTAAAGTGACTTTATAAAGATATAAAGTCAAATCTAGTTTGAAAGTGACTAAAAGTGATAAAGTTACTAAAGTCTAATTTTAAAGTGACTTTAATAAAGTCAATGTAAAATTAGAAAGGAAAAGTGACTTTGGAAATAAATGAGTAAGTGGGTCTTTATTAAAGTGGGGTGAATTAAAAAATAGAAAGTGAGATTTAAATGAGCATTTAATCTTAGCCCTAGATATAAAGCTATTTCAGCCATTGGATTTAGGGATTCCCCAAAAGTCACTTAAGGTTAGGTTAAAGGAGGAAAAGGAGGAAAAGGTCATTCATTCTTTCATGAGCAGATTGCGAGAAGGAGAGAAAGAGAGCAAGAGAGATTTCTGGGCAGTGAGGAGAAAGAGGCAGCGCTTTGGCACACATTCCAAGGCAGGATTTCAGCAAGTCCGTATAGCTAGGAGAGGCTCACATTCCAAGGCAGTTTTGGCATGATTTTCTAGAAGACTATATAGCGGCTTTTTGGCACGTTTCCCAAGAGGCCTTACAGCAGTTTGGTTCAGTTTTCGAGCATAAGCTTGCTTTTTTGGCACGAATTTCGAGGCAAGTTGTACAGCAAGTGGTTGTCCTCTTGCACAGATTTCGAGGTAGATTTCGTACAACTGTTTTCTGTTGTTTTTTGGCATGAAAATCGAGATTCCGTACAGCAGCATTTATTGTTGCTTGCACAGAAATCGAGGAGGTCATACAGCGCATTTATGGTAGAAAATCTAGGCACGAAAATCGAGGAGGCCATACAGCATTTATTGTTTTGTTTTGTTGTTTGCACGTTTTTCAAGGTGGTGGTAAAGCATGGAAAACGAGATAAGTTGTAATTTGTACTTGCTGATTTTTTTTCTGAGTATTTCTCTCACTGTAAAAAGCATTTTTCCAAACATAACGAGCTTTCAAACTGGTTTTCCCCAAGAGTAGTTGGGGGTTTTTCCAGGGTCACCTTGACCAAAAATCACTGTGTTAAAATGTGTTTAATGGCTGTTTGTGTCTGCTGATTTTTATTACTGCATTTTCCAGCATTGTGAAAATTTTTCAAAATTTGTGTTTTTCAGCAAATATTTATTTTCCAGCTTGCTGAATGTAAAGTTATGGGAAAGGGCATTTAACTAATTGGAGAAATAAGGTGAAACTGAAAACCGAGGTGGGAAAACAGAAATTTCTACATGGTATCAGAGCTTGGGCGCTGAAAGTGCAGTTTGGGACAACTAAGGAGAAAAATACAGTCTACTGATTTTTCACTCAGAAAATTTCAACAAGCTGATTTTTCACACACACAAATTTTATCTTTACTACAGCAGTGCTATTTTCAGTTTTTAGGACAGCAAGGATGTCATTGGGATTGAGGGTGGAGGATAGGTTGGATGGGCATAGTAACTACAGTGTTTGGAAGGAGAGAATGTACAGTATCTTTGAAGAGGTAGAAGTTTGGGATGTCATGGTGCATACCGCACAACACCCTGTTGTTGTGCCTACTGATGTTGTTTAGTTGGCAGTGTATAATAAAAAGAATAACAAGGGTAAGAAACTGATTCTAGATGGAATCAAAGACCATTGCATTCCTCATGTGAGAGGAAAGAAAAATGCTCATGAGATGTGGACAGCATTGACCAATCTCTACTAGAATACCAATGAAAACATAAAAATGGTTCTAAGGGAGAAGCTGAAGACCATTAAGATGGGTAAGACTGATAGTGCAGCTGGATATCTCACAAAAATTACTAATGTGAGAGATGAGTTGGCAGCAGTTGGAGAGGTCATTCCATCCACTGAGTTGGTGCGGATTGCAGTGAATGGCCTCCCCAGTTCATGGCTAAACTTTGCTGATGGGGTTTGTGCACGTGAGACCCTTCCCACATGGGAGAGGTTTTGGGATGATTGCAGAAATCAGGAAGGGTCAGCTTGGGGCAGCCAAGCCAGTTGAGCAGAATGAGGATGTAGCACTGTTGGCAGGAGGCAAGAGAGGCAAGGGAAAGAAGCAAGCTTCCACGAGCAGTGGTGGGGGCAAAGGCAAAGGTAAAGGTAAACAGGGTAACACGCAGAAGGACTATTCCAAGGTGAAGTGTTGGAATTGTCAAAAGATGGGACACTATGCAGTTGTGTGTCCCGAGAAGAAGAAGAAGGAGAAGAACCAGAACATGGTAGCATCAGCAGAGGTAGAAGACTTCACGGATCGCTTTGACCGAGAGTTTGGGTTTATTGCTTGTGAATCCACTAGTGCAAGATCACCTGCCACGGAGGTTCAGAGGGAGCATGCATTTCCCTCGACTAGTGGAGCATCTTCGGGTATCTGGTATGTGGACAATGGGGCTTTACGTTATATGACAGGAGTCCGTGAGTACTTCTCAGAGCTTTCAGAGAGTGGCACTGATATAGAGGTAGTACTCGGTGATGACAGAGTTGTTAGAGCAGTCGGTGTGGGAACACTGACATTTCATAGGGAACCCAAACCTCCCTTGAAGGTGTCAAATGTTCTTTATGTGCCAGGGATGAGGAAGAACCTCATATCCGTCTCAGCTTTGGAGGATAGAGGATATGAGATACTGTTCAGGGGAGGACAGGTGCTGATATATCCCAAGGGCGCTCCAGCTGATTCAGCTAGAGTGATAGGTGTACGCCATGCAAAGGTGTACAAGTTTGCATTTCAGCCCCTTTTGGCATTGAGCAGTAGTACCGACAGCAGAGCTAGCAGTTCTGAGCTGTGTCAGATTTGGCACCGCAGGATGGGGCACATGTATCATGGAGCCTCGAGGACTTTGCGGGAGATCACTACAGGTGTGCCAGATTTCAGTACTAATCACTTTGATACTTGCAGAGGATGTGCGATGGGCAAGTTTGCCAAATCCCCTTTTCCCAGCAGTGACAGCAGAGCGACTGGGATACTTGATTTGATTCATTCCGATGTGAGCAGTCGGATGTGTCATGTTTCCTTGAGTGGATATGAGTACTATGTTTTATTCATTGATGATCACTCCAAGAGGACCTGGATTTATTTCTTGAAGACCAAGAGTGAGGTCTTCAAGCGGTTTCAGGAGTTCAGAGCTCTTGTGGAGACACAGACAGGTCGGAAGATCAAGTCCCCGAGGTCGGACAATGGAGGAGAGTACACCCTTGGAGAGTTTGTTGACTATTGTGCGAAGGCAGGCATTAGGAGGGAGTTCACTGTTCCTTACAACCCCCAGCAGAACGGGGTTGCGGAGAGGAAGAACAGATCCATCGGAGGGGCTGCCAAAGCCATGTTACATGATCAGGGGTTGCCATTGTTTTTGTGGGCAGAGGCCTGCAACACTGCTGTTTATTTGCAGAACAAGAGTCCGCATCGTGCCTTGGGGCATATGACTCTGGAGGAGGCTTTTTCTGGGAAGAACCCTGATATGGGTCATCTTCGTATCTTTGGGTGTATTGCATACTCCTATGTACCCAAGGAGAAGAGGACCAAACTAGAGCCCACCATAAAGAAGGGTGTCTTTGTGGGCTACAGTGAGACCTCGAAGGCCTTTCAGATTTATATTCCCGCACAGAGGAGAGTTTTTGTTAGGTGGGATGTGAAGTTCGAGGAGGACAGGGCCTTCAGGAGGTCACAGGAGTTAAGAGTATCTGGATCAGCTAGACCCTCAGGAGCAACTGAGTTAGTCGCAGGGATCCAGTGGGCAGGGATCAAGAGGATCTAGAGGTACATCGATTACGGTGTTAGGTCCATCAGTGAGCAGTGGCTCACAGAGTCAGAGGGGTGGTGCTTCGGGCAACATGTAGAGCAGTCCGCAGAGCAGTTCACTAGGGAGTCCACTGATGGACAGTTCACACGGTACCTCAGCATCTACAGGTTTAGGTGCAGGCAGGAGCACATCAGACAGACAGTCAGGGGTTCAGGCTCCTGATGATGAGGAGGAGTTTCATTCTCCAGTGGGAGAAGTGTGCTCAGGGAAGAGGAAGTCCAAGTGGCTTTAGGATACCTTGAGAGAGGCCACATCTGTCGCTGGGCCTAAGAGGCCGGTCAGAGAGAGCAGACCACCTGAGAGGTGTTGTAGCTATATGGCAATGGTTGCCAACATCCTTGACTCTGAGCCTTCTAGCTATGAGGAGGCAGCTAGCCAGCAGGTCTGGAGAGAGGCCATGCAGGAGGAGTATTCTTCTATCATGAAGAATGATGTTTGGGAGGTGGTGCCGAGGCTTGAGGGAAAATCCGTGGTTACTTCCAGATGGCTTTACAAGGTAAAGCATGCTGCAGATGGCAGCATTGAGAAATTCAAAGCGAGGTTTGTGGCTAGAGGGTTCTCCCAGGTAGAGGGAGTTGATTATGAGGAGACCTTCGCTCCCGTGACTCGATATACTTCGATCCGCTCCATTATATCGATAGCAGCAGAGATGGGTTGGAAGATCCACCAGATGGATGTGAAGACCGCATTTCTCAATGGCTTCATACAGGAGGAGGTGTACATTGAGCAGCCACAGGGCTTTGAGGTGCATGGGAAGGAGTCCCATGTGTGCAGACCGAAGAAGGCCCTTTATGGCCTGAAGCAAGCTCCCAGAGCTTGGTACTCCAGGATAGATACTTACTTGCAGAAGATGGGTTTCACAAAGAGTGAGGCAGATCCGAACCTTTACTATATTGTGATAGGTGAGGAGCCTCTCATTCCGGTGTTGTATGTGGATGACTTAGTCATTACAGGTGCAGAGAGACTCATAGAGCACTGCAAGAGAGATCTTGCGGCGGAGTTTGAGATGAAGGACATCGGCTTGATGCATTACTTTTTTGGTTTGGAGGTGTGGCAGGAGGAGGGGCATTTCTTCCTGGGACAGGGGAAGTATATTGTGGACATCCTTAGCAGATTCCACATGGAGGATTGTAGACCCATGTCGACACCGATGATCACCAACCGGAAGAAGCTTCATGCTTCAGATTCCGAGTTGGTGGATCCCACATTGTACAGGCAGCTGATTGGTTCCTTGATGTATTTGGTCAACACTAGACCAGATATTTGTTTTGCAATCAACACGATGAGTCAGTTTATGTGTGAGCCTAGGAAGGTTCACTGGGTGGCTGCAAAACACATTTTGCGGTACTTGCAGGGGACAGTGGAGTATGGTCTGGACTACAAGCAGGGGGATGGAGTGAGATTGGCAGGTTATAGTGATTCTGATTGGGCAGGTTGTGCTTTTGATAGGAAGAGCACTTCAAGGTGCTGTTTTGGGTTGGGTTCGGCAGTTGTGTCATGGTTCAGCTGGAAGCAGCAGTCAGTAGCATTGAGTTCAGCTGAAGCAAAGTATATGGCAGCCAGTCTAGCTAGTTGTGAGGCCATTTGGCTTCGCAAGATGTTGTTTGGCTTATTTGGTCAGCCATTGAGACCTTCAGTGATATACTGTGATAATCAGAGTTGCATTAAACTCACGGAGAATCCAGTGTTTCATGACAGGTCAAAGCATATTGGCATCAAATATCACTTCATCAGAGACTATGTTCAGAAGGGAGCTGTGAAGCTTGAGTATATTCCCACTGATGAGCAGGTTGCGGATATTCTTA
Organism: Pinus albicaulis; assembly: GCA_034641835.2. Lineage (NCBI taxonomy): Eukaryota > Viridiplantae > Streptophyta > Pinopsida > Pinales > Pinaceae > Pinus > Pinus albicaulis. The sequence continues at coordinate 1,417,891,267 of CM076581.1, read as the reverse complement.
CCAAAGCCTTACCACGGGGCAAGCATGTCTACTTCAGAGACAAGATGGGTGTGGTGAGGAACACCTTCCTTGGTAAGAGGGAGTGTTGAAATTTGGTACCGGAGGACAGGTGGTTCCCTAAGGCTTTGATCTTTGGCCTAGGGAAAAGTGTCCAAAAGAATTTAATTTTTCTCCTAAAGTGACTTTATAAAGTTCTAAAGTCAAATCTAATTTAAAAGTGACTTTAAGTGATAAAGTTACTAAAGTCTAATTTTAAAGTGACTTTAATAAAGTCAATGTAAAATTAGAAAGGAAAAGTGACTTTGGAAATAAATGACTAAGTGGGTCTTTATTAAAGTGGGGTGAATTAAAAAATAGAAAGGGAGATTTAAATGAGCATTTAATCTCAGCCCTAGATCTCAATCTATTTCAGCCATTGGATTTAGGGATTCCCCAAAAGTCACTTAGGGTTAGGTTAAAGGAGGAAAAGGAGGAAAAGGTCATTCATTCTTTCATGAGCAAATTGCAAGAAAGAGAGAAAGAGAGCAAGGGAGATTTCTAGGCAGTGAGGAGAAAGAGGCTACACTTTGGCACACATTCCAAGGCAGGATTTCAACAAGTCTGTACAGCTAGGAGAGGCTCACATTCCAAGGCAGTTTTTGGCATGATTTTCTAGAAGACCGTACAGTAGCTTTTTGGCATGTTTCCCAAGAGGCTGTACAGGAGTTTGGCTCAATTTTCGAGAAGCAAAAACCTGTTTTTTGGCACGAATTTCGAGGCAGGCCATATAGCAAGTTGTTGTCCTCTTGCACGAATTTCGAGGCAAATTTCGTACAGCTGTTTTCTGCGTTTTTTTGGCACGAAAATCGAGATTTCGTACAACAGCATTTATTGTTGCTTGCATAGAAATCGAGGAGGTCGTACAGTGTATTTATTGCAGAAAATCTAGGCACGAAAATCTTGGAGGCCGTACAGCATTTATTGCTGTTCTGTTTTGCTGTTTGCATGTTTTTCGAGGTGGTGGTAAAGCACAGAAAACGAGATAAGTTGTAATTTGTACTTGTTGATTTTTTTCCGAGTAATTCTCTCACTATAAAAAGCATTTTTCCAGAAATAAGAAGGAGCTTTCAAACTGGTTTTCCCCAAGAGTTGTAGGGGGTTTTTCTAGGATCACCTTGACCAAAAATCACTATGTTAAAATGTGTTGAATCGCTATTTGTGTCTGCTGATTTTTATTTCTGCATTTTCCAGCATTGTGAAAAATTTCCAGAATTTGTGTTTTCAACAAATATTTATTTTCCAGCTTGTTGAATGTAAGGTTATGGGAAAGGGCATTTAACTAATTGGAGAAATAAGGTGAAACTGAAAACCGGGGTGGGAAAAGAGAAATTTCTACATGCTAGAGAAATGGATCCAAGGCCCTTGGTGAAACAAGTACCTTATGCTCCCTCTGACAACTAATTTCCCTCCTAGGAAATCTACCAAATCAACTATGATTCAGCTTTTTCTTTGATCCTGTGATCAAACTGCAAATTTCCTTTGGTTAGAAACTCTCTGAGAAGTTGATCTCCTCCCGTTTTTTGTCTCTTGTAAGAAGTCTAAAGATCTAAAAACTTCAGAAAATTAACCCCACCAGCACCTTCTGAATTTCTGCAGCTTTTCTGCAGTTTTTTCTGGATCTAACAAATTCGGATCTGAATCACAATGGCTGGCTTCAGATCAATCCAGCGTTGTTTCTGAGTTGCCTCTGCGCAGTAATTGCGTGGGCTTGCTAGGAGACAGTGCTAGATAGCGTCACCATTCCCTCTATGTAGATCTTCCTCTGAAAACTGCGTTGTCCCTTCAGATCTGCATTTCTGCTGTTTTTCCAGCTGCTTTCTGCAGCTAGAACCTTCAGTCTCTTCTGCTAGTGACCCTCCTAGATCTGCAATTGCTCTGATACCATGTAGAAATTTCTGAATCTTTACACTTTATGCAGAAATTATTACTGTTAATCTGGTAATGCTCCTCCTACTTAGACAATTTATTAACTGAATAAATTCAAGTTAAAATTGAAGCAAAACACAGAACAGATTTCTACGAATCCAAATCTAGAACAAGTTCATGCACACATAGACAAAGTGACAGTTATTTCTGAACAAATAGTCCCCGGAAAAACCCAATGCGGGAAAACCGATCTTTGGTTGCTGGAGGGTTTTATTATTAAGAAATTTTCTGAATACACAAATCTGGGTTCCAGATCTAGAAAAACCAATAGAAAATATACTAGATCTACAACTCACTGGCTGATCTAGGGCCAAAATAATCACTGATCGACACCCTCAGACGGGATTTACAGAACTCAGCCAAGATTAGGCCCTAGAAACCCCAGCGCTGCCCCTAAAAGCCTCTGTGTCAGCCTCTGAAGCCCCTCAAACCCTCAGCGCTGCTCTGGAAGAGACAGCGTTACCCCAGACTGGGTAACGCAGTCACTATGCTGCCCCTTAGGGTCTCTGCGTAACCCTATGAGGGTTTCCTGCTGAAAATCACGCTGTCCTTGGAGGGACTGCGTTGTCCTTGCTGCTGCTGCTCTCTTCTTTTGTGTTGTCCTTGAGTTGATTTCTGCCTCTTGTGTATGCTAGACCCCGGGATCAAATCATCCCCTTGGCCTAAATTCCCCTCTCTACAGCTGAAACACTTCTGAGAATTCTTAGCAAACCCTGCCCTAGAATCTCAGCTTAGCTTCAGTGCTCTGCCTCTGTGTGCCTTTACAGATGACCCTAAGCCTTTCCTTTATACTTTTCTTGTTGACAAATCAACGGCCATGATCAGATCTTGAATCAATGGATAATATTAAAAGAAAGCTTGATCCGTGTGACTTAAGATAATTTCATTACAAGTTTAATTAAATTCACTTTAATTATTTAAGTTCCCTAAGTTTTAACTTAGGAAATACATTAAAATAATTAATTAATTTAATATCTCCTAAACCAGATGAAATTTCCCAAATCAATTTCTGGGTCTTGTAGATCAAGTGTACTCTAGTCCCTCCACAAAATTTGGGAGTTAGAGCACAACTGATGCTACCCCAAATACACAAAATCTCAAACAAAGCACCAAATCTCCTTAAAAGCAAAGCCTATTAGTGATGAAAGGGTGAGAGCAGGGGACGCTTTTGCTAGTGGAGACCTAGATTTAGATATCAGGAGCCTGAGGAGGAGGTTGAGCATGATATTGAGAGCCCACAGGATGACGAGGAGCACATCGATATACCTGGTGGGGTGCAAGAGTCACCATTGTTAGAGACCTATTTGATAGCCCCAGTTTACATGGAGAGGATAGAGCCTACACCCAGAGAGCCCATCTGTTGAGGAGTTGCCACCCATGGATGAGATGTCGACAGTTGTTGAGGCATCCAGAGTTGTGATCGAGTCTGCAGGTGATAGATGCCCACGACAGTTTCATCAGTTCTAGGCCGACCTTCTAGCATTGAGAGACAAGGCCACGATAGTACGAGAGGCCATTCTGCAGCAAAACGAGGAGTTGGAGGGAATGAGAGTGGTTTGTGCCGAGTCGGTGGCCAAACTAACTCGCATTGGGAAACGGTTAGATTCCCTAATGGTCCAGCTAGAGTGCACATTAGAGCATCAGAGTAGCCCTCTTCAAACATACATATATGGGGTTGGTAGCACTAGTAGGTTGCCTCTACACATTGGAGGGGGAGAGCCAGAGTCACCTCGACATATTTTATGTGTTGACCAGGATGATGAGATGAGGTGACATGAGTTGAGCAGGGTGCGGCATCCACAAGATGAGGAGCTTGTTCTGTGTATGGAAGTTCGTACATTCGATCCCTCTCTTGGGGTTGGATGTCATGAGATTCTGAGTTGGTACCCGGTGGAGTGGGCTATGGAGATGGTAGTGGACCAATGTGAAGCTCAGCAAGAGTTTTCAAGCATTGGGGATATCGTAAGCCCAGACTGGCATTTGGGCTGAGAAATATTTAGAATATTTTTTGATAAATGGCTAGATGTACTTTGGAAAATAAATGCAATCTACAGCCTTAGCGAAGTTAAATAAACCATAAAAATATTCAAAGTCCAAACAAGGTCAGCCTACGCCCACAGTTTGTGAATTGGAGCCCAAGTTCTGGGAAATCTGCAAACACTATATAATTCTTCATGTATGAACTGTTACAAAGTGTTCCTATCATCTACAATGAAATAACGATTTGATTAAAATTTAAACACAAATAGGAATTCTCGTACCCAACACATACCACAAATCAGCAAACAATAGAGACCATGAACTATACCCTAAAGTCTTTATTATGATTCAAAAAACATTCCGAGCGAGACAGTAGCGTTACATCAGCTTTTTTGCAGAATTACATTAGCCAAATATCAAATGGCTTTCGACACAAAAGACTCCTAATTTATAGACAAAACCTCCAAGTGGAAAAATAACAGCTAGTTGTTTTGCTCCTCGTCAAAATAATCTCGATTGTAGATAAATCTTTGATGATCTTTTAATCTCTATCGCTGAATATATTTATTTTGAGGAGTTTTTCAATTTCTCATTAAACTCATTTTTTATTAATTCAAAAATAATTATTTGAGTTCATTTCCTCAAAAAATTGACTTTGACTTAACTACCAAGGTCCAAGGATCCAATTTTTCTTGAAATTTTCAATATTCCCTTGGTGGGGACCTCCAAAAATCAATTTCTTTCATACCCACAAATTTTTCCACTTGTAAAATTAAATTTCTCTAGGACTCTAACTTTGACTCTAATTATTTAATTTTTTGGCTTAGGATTAATTAAATTGTTTGCTAGAAAAATAAATTAATTGACATTTGAGGGGATTAAATAGTTTTTCCTCTTTAATATTTTAGCCATGGTGTCTGAGTATGAGGAACCATGCACTAAAATATTTTTTTACATAAGATAATTACATTTCAACCCTCAAAGAGGAACACCCATTCGGTATAGACCCTCAAATTACATACCCAATTCTGTGACACAATATGATCTAGTAGCCGAGTGATCTGTAATCAAATAATTTAGTCAATTAGCTTAAATTATTCCCAAATCATGTTTACATAAGACTCGACTAAAACACTAAGACTCACCTAAGATTTCAACAAAAAATTCCACCCTAGCTTTGGGGTGAGGTTGGAAGGAAAAACTCTGCTGACCATCCATGTTTAGAAACACGAGCCAGTGAGACGAAAAAACTCCAAGAATGAAATTTTCGCCAAAACAATGGGCTTACCTAAGTTGTTACATACATACATGGTCTTACTAGCATCATTTACATTACAAATTTGCAGAATGGGTTTACAAGGACTCAATATACTGATGATTGATGACTTCAATCCTTCGAAAAAATTTTGGCATGTCTACTTCCTTGGAACTTTGACAAAACGTGTGCAACAGGACTCATGCCGAGGTGGCAGTGAGCATTTGTCATATGTGGTGTCGTTCTAGTGCCTTGCCAAACATTTTCAGGTCTGCTAAACAATGTGGTAATGGGACCCAATAAAAGATGTCTGCTCCCTTTGTATGCATAGCAATAATAAGTAAAACCTGTATAACTCCTACCCTTGAGCCACTGTCATCTTACCAAGTATTTGGCACAATTTTTGGCAAAAATAAATTGATTGCTACACTGTAAGGGAAAGCTCCATGATTTACTTCCTCCCCTCCTACATCCCTGTTAATTAGTTAGGGTGTGTAACTACCAACATTTTGTGCAGTTGTCTAAAGTTTTACCTTTTCTTACTGTTACATCTTCTCTTCAGTATTCATTATTTGCCTCTTTAATCTTTTTTACTTACACAGATATCATCTAAGTTTTGTTCAGGTCTAACTATGTTGATATAGATCTTTCAACACAAAGAGGCAAGGATTGCAACTACATATAGCATGCTGAATAGAGATTGTGAAAAGGTAGTGCTCTCTCATACAAATTTCCAATGAGTTGGGATTCATTTTCTGGCTCAACATCAGAAACACAAAGCACATAGAACTGTAACAAATTTAAACCTTTTTTGAAACCATGCTACCTAAGTCTGAAGCTGACATGCTTCCCCTTCTTTCATAGAAGTGCATCCATACGTTGGAATTCCTATTGGGCTAATGCAGCTACTGAATTTCTAATTTCCTTTGCAAGAAAACTTGCTAACCAAATAAAAGACAATAGTTTCATTATGGTAAGGGTCTAAACTCATCCTTAATATTAAATTTTATTTTTCAAACACTATATGTTCTTTTATTGCCTCCAGTACTTCCTTTATAAAGTTATTAAGTTTGAATGTGAACAGAAATAGAGTTGATGATTCTGCAATGTCAAATTTCTTGCAAGGCGGACTGTTAATAAAACAATCAATGTGATAAATGGCACACCACCATAAAAGGGCTTATTTGCATTAGCATAAAGAATAAATAAAACATGCTTACAGTTTACATCTCCAGTTCTAAGGAAATATGAATGTAGGCTATGAGCGAGCATAAGGGGATCCACAGATTTGCTTGCTGCAGCCAGTGCCTGCATCGTGACATTTAGTTAACCTTAGCCTTCTTATTATAGTTCCAATTGTTTCCTCTAATATTATAAACTGAGGAAATTACCTATGAGAAAAAGAAAATGCCTTTCAATATATGCTTCCACCTCATATTCATCATACATTTCTCTCAAAAAAAATTGTGCTTCACATAATCTTAAAGGAATCGTATGCTATGTACAAATCAGCTGCTATAAACAGACAAGGCATCCAAAAATGTTAGTTTCTATTTACCCATCAGCATTCTCTTTTCGAATATGTATAGGTGATTTGGTTACATTACAATTCAATGAATAAAATTAAAATAAGGTTTTGCATCACTAGTTTAGTTATCTTGTAAGATGAATTCAAAAGCATTCAAGCACAATGCAATCAAGCTTGTGAAGTGGTCGAGATGTCCAATAATAATTTCCAAATGGTTCGAGCAGAGAGACATACTTGCCGCAAGACCAACTATTGTTTTCTGTCAAAAAAAGGCAGTTCTATAAGGTCAACTTTTATAAACCATATCTTCCTCAATATTGCTCAAAAACTCTATTATAACCCCATTTTGGAAATCTCACAATTTTCTTTTAGATGGAGCTAGAGGGAACTCTATCGGACATGTTAACACCCAAATTGAATTTCCTCAAAATTGATATTGGGAATCCAATAGTGACAATTCATGGTTACATTCTGCAGTGAACTCAACATTATTGACTTCACTATTTATCATCAATGGTTTGTTGTTGAATTCTGTAGCCTCGGAAGGTCTTGTACATTTGCTTTCTGTCTTAGCATGTTAGAAGATACTTGATTGCCTCTTTAGTGCTTGCTTGGTGGAGTAAGTGATTTTATGATTTTTTTCCTAAGGTTAACTTAGAAAAAGTATAAAAATGAAGTTAATAAACTATTGTGGACTTTTAGGTCAAAGTTCTAAGGATAAATAATAAAAGTATTTAAGTGACTTAGACATAGCCTTAACCATTGATCCCGAGTGAGGCTTAGGCTTTAATCCTAACCATTCATCACATAGAAGATTAGGGTTAGGGATTTTGGCATAACGAAATTATAAAATAAACCAAGTGAGGTGAAGATACATTATTGTTGAGGAAGCGATTTTCTCAAGAGCGAGAGGCTCTATTACACTGAATAGAAGTGACAAGCATTGCAGCAGGGAATTTCAAGAGAATTTTCAGGGAAGCCAAAGCTAGGCGAAAGAAAGGTCGAGCCAGCTAAAAAGGATGGCCAAATTATTGGAGGGTCGAAGTATCCAGATGTAATATCCCAAAAATGGATTCTTCAGCAGATCATGCCTGGAAAACGCATTCTTCAGTTATGATGGCTTCAGCTATCATATAATATGTCTGAAAAGTCTCAGCAACCAAAATAAATAACAGCAGCAACCTTTACTCAACCTTTAGGGGCAAAAAGGTGGGGAAAAGTGAGGATTTTGGCCCTAAAATGAGTGTATAAGAACATCTGCGTAAAATGACGTCTCAAGGTTCTGGGATATGTTAGAATAGGTCAAGAGGGACTTCCATGTCGAATTTCAGCTCAAACAAAGGCGTTTTGCTAAGTTAAACAGTTTCTCCTCCCCGACTAGTCAATAAAAACCCTGATTTCCCAAGACTTTGAATATGCAGAAATTTGTTGAAGCAAGGGCAGCGTATTTTCTGAAGGAATATGATGTATAACACTATAAATAATCAGAGAATGAGTTTAAGTACAAGGCATAGGCCTTCAGCAAGGTTAAACAGCAGTTTTATATAGAAAACCCCTCAAGATAGAGGTGCCGCAAGACAAGAAAATAATCCAGAAACCCTATAGCGTTTTCTGCAGTAGCTGTGAGACAGAAGATGCATATATAGCCAATAATAATGTATAGCAGCAGAAGAGAGTACAAATCTTGAGGAAACAACCTCTCAAGAGAAGAAATGCAAGCCTCCACAACACATGTACATAAACATGAAAAGTACTGCTATTTCTGCATAAACCCAGGCTATGAAAAACGCAATCTAAGATAAAATTCTGCTCCAAAATATTGTCAACACATGGATATGACAATAGATGGCCCAAATACAATAGGGGAGCAAAGCTCTAACCCTTATAAGCAAAAATATCTCAATCCTCCAAGGGATTGGCTAAAATGCACAATACGACAAAAATGCCGGAGTTGCTGGGCAGCTAATGCAACTCCAAACTGAAACCAAATAGAGAAGGCTGAAGATGATGAGAAACTGAAATAGACCTCCTCCAATAGATCTCCAGAGTGGAAGGCTGATCCTTACACTTGAGATCTTCCCCTCAAATCAACCGGCAAACCCTCACTGCAAATACACCATGAAGATAACGCAGAAACTGAGAGGGACTGCGCAGTAGTGGAAATAAACACTTTGGCCAAGTGCCAAGATCTGCAAATCAGCTCCAATATCCTCCAACCTGATCCTCCAAAGGAAAGAGAGACTCTCCCTCTGAAAAACAAGAGAAGGAAGTGGTGTCGTAAAGTCACCACGGCAACACCCTACAACACAGTATTATGCTGCTGCAGCAATAACGCTGTCCTGGAGGATGATGCTACGAAAATAACCTTGCCCGAGCAGGCACTCGAAGTCCCCCGGGGCTAAGGGTGAGATCTCCACACGGAGACACTCGGTGCACTAAACAATGCAGCAGACGGGCTAAACAGCCAGCGTGCCAGAGAGAAGACAAATGTCTCACTCAATAATTAATAATCCAAGAATCCAAGCATGAATCAAATGAGGAGGCTCCTCCATCTTTTATAGTGTTGGTTTCCCTCCAAAACCCAATGTAGCCTCTCTCTCTCCTCCACATCCTCATCCTTATCCACATTCTCATCCTTATCTGCGCAGAAGCTTGGAGAAACTTTTAGAGTGTACATAGGCCCCCTCCTCCACGTGGTGTTGGGTCCCCCCTTGACTCCCACTTAAGTCACAACGTTGTGCTACTAGGTGGATGTCTTATTTCATTTAAGTGAGTTTAGACCCTCTTTACTCACTTTTTATTTACTTACAAACTATAGGTGGCAAAATAAACAAAATAGAATATTCCAATTTACTGTCGCAAATTAGGAATATTACACCAGAGGCCGCATTTCTCAAGTGCACAAGGGCCATACAAGGGAAAGGAGTGGGATCGAATCGCTAGTGAGTGACAAGAGACAAGAGACACTAGAGATTAGGCCAGTGGCCAGGGCAAAACTCACAAGGGAAAACCCAACAATCCTTTCCTTATAGAATGAATTCAACAAGAGATACATCAAAGTCAAGATGACTAACCAGCATAGAAGACTAGCTCAACCTCTCACCAAGAAACCAAGTCAATCATCCTCAATCTTATTGAAATCACATAGATAGAAGATGCTTCCCTTTTGCATAGAGATGACCAACAATGTTAGTTTTTGTAGCATCGAATGTGTTCTAGCCATGAAATTTTGTGGAGAGGCTAGAATACATGACTTCTCCAAAACCCAGAAATTGTTTCTGGAAATTCTGCCTAGAAGTGTCTAAATTAGATTATTAACCATTCTTAAATATTTCCTAAGTCTAAACTTAGGTAATATGGTTAATTAATCAGTATTAATTGAGATAAGGTGATAATCATCTAGAAACACACATGGATCTATAGAGAATTAATCTGGGCCATCGATTATGCTTTAATCTTGGCGTTGCTCCAACAGAAGATTATAAGAAGAAGTTGATGGATAGATGGAGAACACACCAGTGCAGATACTCAGTTGCTCAGGCCGTTCGATTTTCTCAATAGCAGAAGCTCAGCAGAGAAGATATAGCAAAAGGGTGAGTAGTAGGTGTAAGAAGACGACAGCGGCATTCCGAGAAGAAGGTTTCCAATCCCCGGAAGAGGCAAATGGAGGAAGACCGAATTTCTCATAGAGTCAACCTAAGCGTCGCACAGAGGGTGACGCAAGTGACTCAACGCAAAGGCTAGGGAGGTAATTTTGTGAAAAATTGTCTTACCTGAAATCCCACTGTAGGAACTGATGGAAAGTCTTCTATTTGTTGTTTACTGAATAAATTTATTTACTGTGTTCTACAAGCAAATATCGAAATCCATTCACTACAGCCTACACAATTAAACTGCAGAAGAAATACAAGTGCGGAAATAAATCTGAACACACATAGATCACACAACCATCCGACGCAATTATTTTTGGACTAATGTCCCCCGAAAAACCCAATGTGGGAAAATCGGTGCAGCAGATCTGAGGGTTTATGTTATTATTCAGTAAATTTTGAGTACAAATCTATGATTGACGAGACTATCAAATCATGCAAAGAAAATGACAGAAGAGATCTCGTGAGACAAACCTCACTCCTCCATAGGAAACTGGGACTAATCTGCACCAAGGTTGGGCTGCCCTCGGCTGCCTCTGCATGGTGACTGCGTCACAACTATGGCTGCCCTCTTCCTCTTTGTTGATCTCATTCCTGGCTAGAAACTAAAGCCTACTGGCCCTCCGGAAAAACTCTTTGGGATCTGACACTGGCTCTGCGTTGTCTCCTCAGCAGGAGAACGACTTTCCCTCTAGCTTTGCGTAGTGACTGTGAAAGCACTGCGTCACTTGCTTTGCGCTGCCACTGTGGCTCTCTCTGTCTTTGATGTTGTGTACTCTCAGGCTTAGGAAATCTTCCAACTAAATCGACTGCCCCTCACTGTAATCAAGAATCACTTAGATTTGATTTTCTTCCGAGCACTGCTCTGTCAGAAAAATTCAATCTCTAGATCCTTTGTGTTTCCCAATGTGTCTTTCTAAATGACCCTTCAAGTCATTCTTATAATCTTCTCATTGAGACTTCAACGACCCAGATTAAATCTCTAATCAACAGTTAAGATTAACTTTTGACTTGATCCATGTATTCTAAATCATTCTCACTCATATTTTATTAATACATTTTAATTATTTTATTTTCCTAAGTTTAGACTTAGGGTACCTTTAAAAATAATTAATTATTTCTATAGAATACAATCCGAGTGGAATTTCATCAAACGATTTCTATGTTATCTAGAATACATGTGTCTAAGCCTCTCCACAACATTTGAGACTTAGAGCACATCCGATGCTACCCAAAATCAACACTCCCTCTTAGCGAGGAATGTGATCTAACAATATGCCATGTTGCATATTGTTCTAATCCTGAAGCATCTCCCTCTGCGTTACTGATGTCTAACACTACTGCCCATCAACTCTGCGCAAACGCTGCATCTGTACTGTTGTTGACACTGCCACTGTCAACACTGCCTCCGTACTGCAACTCCCTCTGAATTATGCATCTGTGTTGTTGCTGACTCTGCCACTCCCAACTGCTACTGCACTGCAACACGGTTGCTTTATACAACTGAAAAACATCCAAAATTGGACAAGTATACTGCATCTCAGTGATGAAGATCTGACTGTTGCTAGCCTTTGCACTGCCTCTCTGAGGCTGCTGCTGCTCTCCACTACGTCCCTTTGCGCTGCTGCAACACTGCTCTACGCTGCTCAGACTCTAGCGTTGTTAACCACTGCGTTGTCACTTCAACACTCTGCACCAACTAGCACTAGTCCATCTTGCTACTGCTATTTAGGGCTCCCGTAGCAAGGTGATGATCTAAGAGGTGGACTCCTCAAGGATCCTTCCCATCTTGTAGATCTCTGGTCTACAACTCCAAATCAGCCCACCTCCCCCCTGGAGGTATAAGAGCTATCATAGCAAACTCCTCCTCCTCTATCTTCGCAGCTCCAACCTGAGGATCATGCTTCTCATCCTTCTCCTTTTTTCTGAGAGGACATTGTGTGGCGTAATGTCTCATCTCGCCACACCGGAGCATTTGATCTTTGACAGATCCTTCTTCCTCCAGCATTGCTCTGGTTGTCCCTTTGATGCAAGGGTTGCATTCTCTTCCTCCTCCTTCTTGATCTTCGAACCGTTGTTGTTGCCGCCCTCAAATTGACACTTGAGTAAGTCTCTCCGCATCTCTTCTTGCTAAGGAGTTGCCCACATTAACTCCCAGTCCAGCAAGTTCTCTCTGCCCAGGATGCTCTAGACAAAAACTTGATAATCCTCGAACACTAAGTTGAGGGCTAATCTGACCATCTTTGTTGCCTTAGGAGTTGCTCCTATGGCTGCCAACTGATCTCGGTTTTCCTGAAGTCTAGACACGAATAGATCCATACACTCTCCCTCCTACATCCTAGTGGTCCGCATTTTCTCCTCTAGAAACATCTTTCACTGCTCGGAAGACCCCTCATACAGCGTTTCCAACGCATCCCACATCTCCTTAGATGTTCCTTTGGTTGAGATGTGTGCAAGAATGTGATCCCTCACTCCATCGAGGATCAACCGCTTAGCTTTAGCCATATTCTTCTTGCAAGAATGTGATCCCTCACTCCATCGAGGATCAACAGCTTGGCTTTAGCCATATTCTTCTTGAAGGCCCGTAATGGTGTTGCATCCACCGGTTCAGCTTGAGAACTTTCGATAAAGTGCTTCAGGTCATGCTCATCTAGAAGTTAGGAGATCTTTGCCTTTCAGATTACATATTTGGAGGCACCCTCCAGCCGATCCAAGTCACGCAATCCACTAGTGGCCATCTCACCCGACTACTGTCGGTCTGCTGCCTCTCACCCTCTACGCAGCTGGCTTTACGCACTGTTGCGCATTCAACTGCGTCCCTCCAGCTATTGATCTACATAGATCTGTTGCGTTGCTCCCTTTACCTCAGACAAACAACAATCTAGAAAAATCCCACCTCTCTGTCGCCTCACTGAGAGAGAGATTTCCCTTGTTGATCTGGCCCTATTGGCTTGGACTGCGCACTTCACTGGGAAATCAATCTACTGCTTACGCAGCTCTTTTACCCCCAACTACTACTTCAATGTTGGATCTGCTGGATATGTTCTTTGTCTCGCCTGCACTCAGCTTAAACAAGCTCTAATACTTTGGTCAACGCAAGGTCAAACGGACCTGAAACTCTCCCAGAATTTCGATTTTCCAAATCTGCATTTTTTGGCACTATTCCCGAGGCTAGATGTTGACTTTGACTTGGCTGCATTGACCTAGTTGCGGCTGTTGTTTGCGTTGACCATTGACTTTTGGTTAACTTTTGGGTTGACCGTTTTGGCAATCCTAGAGGGTTGTGTTACATTTCTAGTTGGTTGACCATATTGAGTCTTTGCTGATTGAAGCATCCTGCTGACTGTCGTAAAGCACCAACACACATATATTTTGGCTTGTCTTCTGTCGATCTACTGGTATGTTCTATCAGCATTTTACTTTGTTGTTTATGTGATTGTTGTCTAATATTGAGATAAAAAGTAAGGTTGCATCAAGCATAGAACATCTACAAAAATTTACAGCCTGAGCACTAGTTGACAAAGAGCGGGAGGAGAACAACTTCTCAGAGGATTTCCAGCCAAAGAAATTTGCAGATCGAAGAGAGCTGATTCGTTTGATTTGGCAGACTTCCAAGAGAGGAGGTCAGTTGTTAGAGGGAGCAAAGGGCGCCTTTCTCGCCAAGGACCCTAGATCCGAATCTCTAGCATAGAAAGAAGGATTAGTTCCGACAGATTTTCTGAGAAGATGGCACCTCGCGGACTACATGATCAGGTTAGGTTGGATGGTCTGTCCAACTTTGAAATCTGGAAGGCCAAAATCCTGGTACTCATGGAGGCAAACAGTCTGAGGGAGCATGCAGAAAAGTCTCGGCCACGCTGAGCGATGCAGATCTCTTGATGAAGCATGAAGAAGCAACGGCGCATGCCAAGCGCTTCATAATGGACGAGGTTAAGGATCATGTTGTACCACATATAGCTGATAAGAAGACGACTAATGAGATGTGGAAAGCCTTAACTGCCTTATATGAAGGAAGATCTATCCAAAGGAGAATGCTTTTGGAGAATCAGATGAGGTTATTCATAATGGCCAAGGGAGAAAAAATCGAGCCATTCCTTTTCAGATTACAGGGGATCAGGAATCAGTTGACTGCCATGGGAGTGAAAGTGGAGGATGATGTGATGGTGAGGACTGAACTCAATGCGGTCACAGAGGACTGGGAAACTTTTGTCCAAAGAATCTTGGGCAGAGCGGACCTTCCCAACTGGGACAGTATGTGGGCAACCCTCCGTCAAGAAGAACTTCGTCGGTTCACCAAGAGACAGTACAGCACCGAATCAAGTAAGGTGAAGAAGGATGAGGAAGAAGATGCAGCCTTGGCATCAAACAGGCAGCAAGGGAGGAAGAAGCGTGATCTATCTAAGATCAAGTGTTTCTAGTGCGGCGAACTAGGACATTTCACCAGCAATTGTACTCAGAAGAAGAAGGGCAAGGAAGCTTCTACCTCCAAGGCTGTTGTGGTGGACGATGGCTCTGAAGATGATGTAGCCATGACCGCTCATGAACCACGAAAGTGGGGCGACATGGATCTATAGAGCAGCTACAGAGTGGTGGCGGGATCCTTGAGTAGCCCAACTCTTGGATCACATCTGTGCTACGGGAGCCTTAAGACAGTAGCGGGACTAGTGGAGCAGTTGGTGCAGAGAGTCACGGATGGAGCAGAGGCAGAACTGGACACTGACGGGGAGCAGTGCAGTGCAGATGCAACAACAGCGTAGCAACGCAGCGCAAAGGGGTTGATGTGACTTCAACATCGCAGTGCAAGCTAGCTTATGCAAAGTAGAGTTGCAGCAGCACAGTGGCTTCGAGAGGACAGCACAGAGCAGCAACCTATGGAGCTTTAGTGATGAGGATGCAACTCAACTGACTTGTTTGTCAAAGATTGGGCAGGATTTTTCAGTTGTTTTTCTCAGCAATTGTATTGCAGTGCAGCAGTTGGCAGCACGATGCAGCAGATTAAGAAGGAGTTGCAGTACGGATGCAGCAATGGCGATGGCAACGTCATGGGCAGCAATAAGGGAGAGCAGCAGCAACACAGTGATGAAGGGCAGCAAGCCAAGCATCAGCGCAGAGACCCACACCAAAGATCAGTGTAGAACTTCAGGGTGAAGTAGTGTTGTGCTAGAGCACTTTCCTCGCTAAGACGAAGTGTTGAGATTTTGAATGTTGGGGTAGCTTCGAAAGTGCGCTAGCTCCCAAACTTTGTGGAGGGACTAGAGTACATGAGATCCCCAAGACCCAGAAAGGGATTTGAGAAATTCCATCCGATTTAAGAGAATATTTTTAATTAAGGACCCTAAGTCTAACTTAGGAAAATTAAAATATTAAAGGTAATTAATTTAAACATGTGATAGAAATGACTTAAGTCACACGGATCAAGTGTAGAAATTTTCTATTTCCCACCCCGGTTTTCAGTTTCACCTTATTTCTCCAAAATAGTTAAATGCCCTTTCCCATATCCATACATTTAACACGCTGGAAAATAAATTTTGCTGAAAACACAAATTCTGGAAAAATTACAGAATGCCGGAAAATGCAGAAATAAATATCAGCACATACAAACAGCCATTCAACACATTTAAACACAGTGATTTTTGGTCAAGGTGACCCTGGAAAAACCCCCTACAACTCTTGGGGAAAACCAATTCGAAAGCTCCTTCTTATTTCTGGAAAATGCTTTTTACAGTGAGAGAAATATTCAACAAAAAATCAACAAACAGACTTTACAACTTATCTCGTTTTCCGTGCTTAACCACCACCTCGGAAAATGTGCAAACAGCAAAAACAGAACAGCAATAAATGTTGTACGTCCTCCTCGATTTTCGTGCCCATAAATCTGCAATAAATGCAGCTGTATGGCCTCCTCAAAATCTGTGCAAACAGCAATAAATGCTGCTGTCCAAAATCTCGATTTTTATGCCAAAAACACAGCAGAACTTTGCTGTACAGAATCAGCCTCGATTTTCGTGCAAGAGGACAGCCACTTGCTGTATGGCTTGCCTCGAAATTCGTGCCAACTAAACCAGCCTTTTGCTGCCTCGATTTCTGTGCCAAACTTGTTGTACGGCCTTGCAGTACGGCCTTACTGTACGGCCTCCCTTTCTAGAAAATCGTGCCCTGAAAATCTGCCTTTCACTGTGCTAACTCAGCTGTACGGTCTTGCTGAAATGCTGCCTTGGAATGTGTGCCAAGCTACTGCCTCCTCCTTACTGCCCAGAAATCTCCCTTGCTCTCTTGCTCTCCTTCTCTCAATCTGTTCATGAAAGAATGAATGACCTTTTCCTCCTTTAACCTAACCCTAAGTGACTTTTGGGGAATCCCTAAATCTAATGGCTGAAATAGATTGAGATCTAGGGCTGAGATTAAATGCTCATTTAAATCTCACTTTCTATTTTTTAATTCACCCCACTTTAATAAAAACCCACTTAGTCATTTATTTCCAAAGTCACTTTTCCTTTCTAATTTTACATTGACTTTATTAAAGTCACTTTAAAATTAGACTTTAGTAACTTTATCACTTAAAGTCACTTTTAAATTAGATTTGACTTTATAAAAATTATAAAGTCACTTTAGGAGAAAAATTAAATTCTTTTGGACACTTTTCCTTAGGCCAAAGATCAAAAAGCCTTAGGGAACCACCTGTCCTCCAGTAACCAAATTTCAACATCAAGCTTTCTTTTAATTTTAGCCGTCGAATCAAGATTAAATCACGGCCATTGGTTTCCCAATGAGAAAAGTATAAAGGAAAGGCTTCGGGTCACTTGGAGAACACACACACTAAGGCAGAGCACTGAGGCTAAGCTGGAATTCTAGGGCGTGGTTTGCTAAGGATTTCTAGAAGTGTTTCAGCTGCAGCGAGGGGTCGTATTGGCTAAGGGGATGATATGATCCCAAAGCCAAGAGTCAGCAAGAGGGAGAGAAGCAGCACCCAGGAGCAGCACAGAGGAGCAGAGGCTACGCAGCAGCTGCGCAGCGCAGAGAGTTTCATCAGCTATGCAAGCCCAAAAAGGGCAGCGCAGAGGCAGCAAGGGGCCATCAAGGTTACGCAAAGGCCAGCCACGGCAACGTAAGGACTGCGTCACCCAGTCTAGAGTTACACAGCCCTCTCCTGAGTAGTGTAGGGGCATCAGCAGGCTAGCAGGCTAACGCAGAAGGCTTCAGAGTAGCATTGGGGATTCTAGAAGCAGAAAGGGGTTGAGTTCTGTAAATCCCGTTTGAGGGTGTGAATCAGTCCAGTTTTTCGTCTCTGGAACAGAGGTATTGCTGCAGATCTTATATTTCTATGTCGGGTTAACCAATAAGGTGTCCAGATTTGTTGTACTTAAATTCTATTTAATAATATAAACCCTCCAGCAGCTAGAAGACCGGTTTTCACGCATTGGGCTTTTCTACAAACAGTTGTCCAAAAAATTTTGTGTCATTTTGTCTATGTGAATGTATTCAGTTTAGATATGTATCCGTGTAGGTTGTTAAAGTGTTTACTTTGATGTTAATACTGAAAATTTCAGATTAATAACTTGTATAAATAGGAGAAGTAAATCATGATTTAACAGTAGGGTTTCTGCATAAGTAATATTTAGAAATTTTCACATGTTGTTGTGTACTCTCCAGCTCAGGAAATCTTCCAACCGGATCTACTGCCCCTCGCTGTAATCAAGAATCACTTAGATCTCATTTTCTTCCGAACACTGCTCCATCAAAAAAATTCAATCTCTAGATCCTCTGTGTCTCCCAATGTGTCTTTCCAAATGACCCTTCTATTCATTCTTATAATCTTCTTGTTGAAACTTCAACAGCCCAAATTAGATCTCTAATCAACGAATAAGATTAAATTTTGACTTGATAGATGTATTCTAGATCATTCTCACTCATATTCTATTAATACACTTCAATTATTTTATTTTCCTAAATTTAGACTTAGGGTCCCTTTCAAAATAAATAATTATTTCTATAGAATATCCGAGTGGAATTTCATCAAACAATTTATGGGTTATCTGGAATATATATGTCTAAGCCTCTCCACAAAACTTGAGACTTAGAGCACATCCGATGCTATCCAAAATCAACAAATTTTGGTGGCAAAAATTAGCTATGGGGCGAGAGAAAATTCTCACAATAATTTTGCTACTATTTTCCTCCAATTAGATTGCTAGTTGGGCATCTAAGTTATTGTACTCAGAATAGCTGTTGAAGAATAATAATAAAACCCTCATCTAATGCATCAGTTTTCTCGCATTGGGTTTTTCCGAGGACAATTGTCCAAAAATAGCTATATCAAAATTCTTATTTGTGTGTTATTATTTCTCAGTTTTCAATATTTTATTTTCCGCAGTATTTTTATGGTGAAAATTGCAGTTGTGATTTTATTTATTATTTGTTTAGCAAATAAACAGCATAATTAAAATTTATAGTTAGAAGAACAATTTCCAGTTGTTGCACTAGATAAAAATTTCACAAACAGAAGTTCAATCTTCTTTCACAAAATTTTGGCCTTTTTCCACAAGGTATGTCCATAGGAGTCTTGTTCTTCTTGCACAGAGATGTAGTCTCCTAGTTCCACAAAGATTTGGCCTCTTGACATAGAAATAAGTCATAGAAAAACCTAGCCCTTCCAAGAGTTATGCCACAGATGTTTTCGGTCCTTCTAGTACAATAATTACACAGAGAAATTTGGTCTTTTGCCTCAGGTAGATGCCACAGGAACATGTACAGATCTCGACCTTCTTTCCTTGCTTGCACGATGACAGGACCAATTACTATCTTTCTCCAACTACATTCGACCTCCTTTCATCTTGTATTGCAAAGATATCTTCCTTGGGAGATGGGCTATTCAAATTACCCTAAGGGAGGACGAGTCACTTATTTTTATATTCTCATTTAAGGGTCGAAAGGGTGCCTTAAGGGGCTGAGCTGACTTGTGCAAGAGGAGGGCTGACTTGGTCTTCTAGTGGAGCTAAACCATAATTTCAAAATTCAAAAAATTCCTTTTTGAATATATATAAATAAATATTGTATTTGTATTGCAAGCATGAAGAACATGCTTCATATAGATTTTATTTCACAAATACAATTCATATTCCATCATTACAAGTACAAATGAATATTATGGAGACCAACCACAGCTACATATTTCAACATGGTCAACCCTATTAGGTGCTTTTAGCTCCTGAGGGGAGGTGACATGTCCTGGGTCAACCCTTCAATCCATATGTGCTTGTGATAATAATGGAAATGGATGGGAAAGAATTCAAGGTAGGATGCCATAGTCATGGCACTAGCTAATCGAGGTACATCATCCCTAGTGTATAAACACAAGGAAGGAGCAATTGTGGAGGCATGATTTACCCCTTTCCTCTGCCAGCTTTTTCCACTCCTCTGGTGTGGCCTTTCTTTTTTATATTGCTTTGTAAGGAGCATTGCTTAGGTGTCCAACCTTGCTTCTAATGATTTAGCATTTATTTACCCCTTTATGATAATTCAGTTCTCACTCATTAGGATTGGGACACATTGTTAATTTTTGTGTAGCATCAGGAGGTATTCCCACATGATTAAAGGGTGTTCAAGTCAGCCCTAGATGTATTATGTAAATTTTTATTTTACTACGACAAGTCAGCCAAAGAAAAAGTCAAGTCAACCTGCAAGTGAAGGGATGTGTCCTTTGGGTTGTAATACCCCTTTGACATGTATAAATAAGATAATGTGATGTATCATGTGAACATTAAGCAAGACCAAGTATCTCTCTCTCCTCATCATTCTTCTATCTCTCTTCTTCAGGCCATGTTGACCACGCTTTGTCAAATGTCCGAGGAGGCAGAGTACAAAGAAATGGAGAAAAATTTTCAAAGATCAAAGTTATCTACTAGAATGAAGTTATCATTGTAAACTCAATTTCTACAATGTCTCTTGTAAATGATGCTAGTATGACAATTTAATTATGTAACAACACCTATGTAAGCCTCTGATTTTGGCAAAGGATTTTATCCTAGGAAATTCTTTAACCTCCCCGAATTATGTGTGTTTGTACGCACGCCTAATCAGCAAAGTTTTTCTTCCATCTATAAACCCAAAGCTAGGGTGGAATTCATTAACAAAGTCTTAGGTGAGTCCTATTGTTATCGAGTCTATTGTAAAAGTACGTTTGGGTATAATTTTAGTGCATGATCCCTCGCAGTCAAACACCATGGCTAAATTATTTTATTATAAGCACACTTGGTTTCATACTAGATCATATTGTGATGCAGAATTGAGTAATGTCTCGAGGTCTGGCATAAATGTGTATTTCCCCTTATAAGGGTTGATATTGTAATTATCTTGATGTAAAAATATTTTAGTGCATGGTCCCTCACAGTGAAACACCACGGCTAAAATATTTGAGGGTGGAAAAATTATTAATCCCCTCTAGAGCCAATTAATTAAATTTTATGGCTAAATGAAATAAAAAAACGAAGCCAGAAAATTAATTAATTTTCAGCCAAATATATTTGTAGAGCAATTAATTTCTCTCCAAGTGGAAAATAAT
Source organism: Pinus albicaulis (assembly GCA_034641835.2). Lineage (NCBI taxonomy): Eukaryota > Viridiplantae > Streptophyta > Pinopsida > Pinales > Pinaceae > Pinus > Pinus albicaulis. The sequence goes on along the minus strand of CM076581.1, from coordinate 1,417,870,331 downwards.
CAAAAATTCATGGCTCAAAAAGAAGTCAATTTTTGGAGGTCCTCCACCAAGGGAAAATGGATATTTTAAGAAAATTTTGTTGAAAAATATGTAACTAGGTTCGGTCTTCATAAATACGAAATGTACTTTTGATTCTTGTATATTGTAAAATGAAAGAAACATTATTATTGCTATTTTGGAGGATGGGTTTCGCGCTCAAGGTCTTTTTTTTCAGAGGTCAAGCACCCATTGAGTACTTCTAGGGTTTGTTGTAGGTCAAGAAGTCAAAAGAGTAATTGTCATAAGTTGAAGACCCCATCAAGCACATTGTAACTTGTAAAAGAATTATTTTTGTATTTTAAAGTGTCAAGAAACCCTCCAAGACCAAGTCGGCCTACAAAAAAAGAAGTCAGCTTAATTTGAGGAACTTCGTCCACCTTCGAAGCCTATATATAGGAGGGAACTCGACCTCCTAGAAAAACAATTCATTCTCTCATCAAGTGAGCGAAGAAGAAGAAGAAAGAGGCTAGCGAAGGAAGAAGGAGGGCGAAGATCAAGTGTTTGGGCTATTTTCTCTCTCTCTCTCTCCTTACACGTGTGAAGGAAGGAAGCCAGGGTCTTTGTTTTTGGGTTAGGGTTTTGTTGACGCAGGATCGAACTTGGAAGAAGTGCATAAAAGAAAGTCGAAGGAAGCCTCATTAGGTCATTCTCAAACCCTAGAAGAGAAAGAAATTCAAGTCAAGGTCTGAAGAAGTCTTGGAAGGTTGAAATAAGCTCACACATGTGGAAGCGATTGCTGCTAGGAGGACTGAAAATTTATAACCTGTAGGAGAGGCCGAAATTCTGTTGTTGGAGGTCAAAGTAGTGTTGCTGGAAGAGATTTAACTGGGTTTGACTTGGACAAGGGAAGCACATCATCAAGAAGTATGGACTTGGTCTTGCAAGGGTATTGGTCTTGATCTAGAGGTCTTGGAATTCCTCAATTGAAGAATCTATAAGAAGATAAAAGATTTGTGGGTTTTCCTCTGGAGTGGAGAGGTTTTAGCCCTAGCTTGCAGCCTATATCATGTGTTCTTGTGTACTATTGTTCTTCTTGTTTTGGTAGTTGTTTGATGATAAGAACGAACATGATAATAAGAGAAGAAGCTAATAAGTAAGAAAAAGTAAAAAGATATCACAAACAGTGATCATAGAAATAGAAATCATCCTAACTATTGCCCAATAGATTTCTCAACAAATTTGAGCCTTGGACCTGGTGGTTAAGTCAAAGTCAATTTTTTGGGGGAAATTAATCCAAAATATTAATTTTTGGATTAACTAAAAAATATTTTTAAGAGAAATTCGAATTTTTCCTCGACCTAAAAATTCTACGGTGGAGATTAAAAGATGATCAAGTTATTTTCAACAGTCGAGATTATTTGACGAGGATCAAGCCAACTAGTCGTTATTTTCCACTTAGAGGGGTTTTCTCTATATAAGGAAGCTATTGAGCTTCTATTTCCATCTAATCTTTGGATGAGAAAAAATTTGTAATGCTGGTATTGATCTGTAGCTCTGTTGGGAACATTTTTTATCATAATAGAAAGAATTTGGGGTTCAGTTCATGGTGTTCTTCCATCTATTGATATGTGGTATGTGTTAGTTGTGTGTTATCCTATATTGTGCTAAATAAATTTTAACTGTTATTTCATTTGTTGGTAATAAGAACATTCTATTGGTACAAGTTATCGTAGGTGATCTGATTCACCATATGATCTGACAGTTCTATCTTGAGAAAATTATAGAGATTTACAGGTATGTTAACCCTTGGGCTCCAAGTTCACGGACTGTGGGGAATAGCCGACCTTGTTTGGGCTCTAAGATTTCGTTGTGGTAAATTATTTTGCAGAAGGATTTTGGCCAATCTATCTTTCGAAATTATTCATCCATCGTCATTTATTTAAAAAATATTTTTCAAAATTATTATTTGATCTTGGACTAAAAAGAATTAATATGCTAATGAGAGCTTGTAATCTTATTTTGTAAATATTTTGTAAATTATTTTTTTAACCGTTGCTATTTTGCAACACTTGGGTATTTGGGGTTTGGAAATTTTGTATATATATATTTGGGGTTTGTAATTATTTTATTCATTTGTATAGGTGACAGCTCAAGGGTTCGAAGCAACAATTATTTTCTGGGTTATTCATCCAAGGAAGGAAGATCGATCTAGGCCCTTGAGGGTAAGCTCTAGCCTCCCTAGCTTACAGAAACTCAACGTCCAACTGAAGAAGGAAGTCGTCCAGTGTTTTGATGCCCTAAGGAAATGATTATTGGCATTTTGTGTAGTTGCAGGGTGTTCAAAAAAAAATTGAAGGCATTTAGGCCTAACCGTCTGCCCTCCTTCCCTAGTCGTGAGCCCTAGGGGCTCTTTTGGTGAGCCGCAAGCCCTTTTAGGGCCTCAACCCTAGGCCACAACCCTTTTTGGGCTTGTCGTGCCCCTGGAAGGGCTTCTTAGGCCCTCAACCCTCCACCTTGTGCCTAGCCGCAGCCTTGGGTTGCCTTCTTAGGCCCTCAACCCCACTCCTCTGCCTTTGTCGTGGCCTCTAGAAGGCCTTTAGCCCTCCTGGCCTCCCCTAAAACCCTTGTCACAAGCTCTAAGGGGTCTTCCCCTTAGTCATTTCCCCTCTTGGGGCTTCCTCTAACCCTGCATCAGCGCTTTTGGGCTTGACGTCAGCCCTTCTAGGGATTTTTTTCCCCTCAGCGGAGACCTTAGAGGCCATTTTTCCCTAGATGCGAGCCTATTTGGGCTTTACCTTTCCAGCATTGGGCATTTTTTGTTGAAATATGTAACTAGGTTCGGTCTTCATAATGACATATGTAATCATGATTTTATGTATTTGATGTAAAGAGAAAAATAAAATTACTATCGTTGTTCTTGAGGCATGGGTTTCATGTTCAAGGGAAATTTATTTTTAGGTCAAGCACCCATTGAGTGCTTCTAGGGCTTGTCATTTAGTCTACAAGTCAATTGAGTCATTGTCATGTATTGATGACCCATTTAGACACGTTACATATTGCAAAGAAAATTTATTAGAGTCAAAGACCCTCTAAGACCTCGTCATAATGCTCCTAGACAAGTCGGCCTTTCCAAGTATCAAGTCGGCCTAGTGACTGTAATAAGTCGGCCCTCAAGCTATGATAAGAAGCCTATATATATGAGGCTAGTCGACCATTTTGAAGGGCATCCAAGCAAGGACGAAAGAGTTCGATTTAAAGCACATAAACACTAGAATATCCAGCGAAGAAGGAAGAAGATGGAACAAAGAAAAAGTCGGATTTCTTTAGAACTGTTTATTAGGGCATCATTTCACCTACAGCAAGACCGAGTTACAGTCAGGTCAAGAAGCCACGTGAAGGGTTAAAGAAACATTGATATTCAAGCCGAGTTGTTGAAGAGAGATCTCCTGCCCAAGCGAAGAAGAATAGAGACAAGCTTCACAATATTTTTGTCACGCGTGCAAGTTAGGGTTACTGCAGGAGGGGCCGAAATCACAGTCAAAAGTGCAGGTCTGAAATTGAGGTTGAAGAGGAAGCAAGAAACTATTGAAACGCTAATCATTGGCTTTGTGGAAGAAGAGCTCATCCGTGAGAAGTTTGACATGGTCTTGGAGGGGTCTTGGTCAAGGGTCATAGGTCTTGGAATTCGTCAATTGAAGTTCTATAAGAAGAGAAGAGTTCTTGCGGGTTTTCCTCTCAAGAGGAGAGGTTTTGGCTCTGGTTGATAGCCTACATCTCGTGTCCAGTCTCATTGATTTTATTGTTTGATAGTTGTTTTATGATAGAGAACACTAACAATAATCAAGTGAAAGAAGAATTTAATCAAGTTAAGTAAAAATACATCACAAGCAGTTATCAAAGTAAGATAAATCACTTAATTTACCACCCCTAGATTTCTCAACATGGTATCAGAGCTAAGGTATCAAGAAAAGGGAAGGCAGCTTGAAGAAGGACCATCAAAAGAGGTATCAACACACCAAAGAGGACAGCGCACTATCAAGAAGGAATACAAAAGGAACCAAAGAAACCCTCAAAACCCTAGATCATCCAAAGAAGGATTTCACACTTGAAGCATTCTTGGGAAGCACTCACATTTTATAATCATCATCTCAAGGAAAAATATCTCAAGAACCCCATCTCCAAGAAAGAAGGACTACATTTTGAAGCATCTTGAAATCGCTACACCCAAGGAAGTAGGAAGAAGCTTTGCCATCACCGTCAAGGGATCAAGGTGATCTACCTCTTCTTAAGTCAAGGATCACTATCAAAGCATAGTTGAAGGAAGCCATCTTCTATTATCAACATCATCAAGAAAGGCATCAAGTTGAATATTTCGACATCAAGGAGTATCTTCACTTGACAAGTAAGTATCTTTATATCTATGTTTGAATCTATCAAAATGACTTCATTTTGCAAGGAAAGCAACAAATTGATTGGGTCATCAAACTTCCTTGCATGGAAAAAGAGGACAAATTTGATCCTAATAGAGAATGAAGTCATTGTCATGTCAATGGTAAGGTCTCCAAACCATCACAAGAAGAAGCTCAAGCATTGTCGAAGTATATGAAAGGGGATATAAGGGCTCAAAGGATCATTTTAGAATCCATCAAGGATCCCCTTATTCCTTTTGTAGCAAAGTTGGAAACATCAAAAGAAATCTAAGTTAGTAGAATTATTCTCCATAAGCACTGTTGGAGAAGTCATATATTTGAAAACCGAGCTATGCAAAATGAAGATAACAAAAGAAGGATGAAGAGCCTCATACTTTATGAGGGTGTCAGAAATATAAGAACAACTGAAAGAGTTGTGGGAAATAATGTTTGATAAAGAGATGACCACAATTGTGCTCAATGCACTACCAGAGAAATGGGGCAACTTTGTATCAAGCATCTATGGAAAGAAGGAAGCTACCCCATTCAGTGAACTTTGGTCATTGTGTAAGATTGAAGAAACCAGGTTAAAGGCTAAAAGTTGTTGGTCAATAATTGTCAGTGATGAATTATCATTGATGGAAATATATTTGATGAGCTCTCCTAATGAAAAGCTACACCATCATGACCCCTATGACAAGACCACACTGCTGCACTATATCATTTCAAGGACTGTCACAATAAATAAAGTTTTTCTACATCAAAGAAGCATCCTTCCATAATAAGCCCTATACCATTTGAAAGAGGATTACTTCCTCTTTCCAACGAGCCCTCACACACCTCCAAACTCCCCGCAGTACAAATTTGGTGGATCCCATGATGTACAGGCAGTTGATTGGATCCTTGAGGTACCTAGTTAAAACTTAACACCAAGCAAGATATTTGCGTTGTAGTGAACACCCTGAGCTAGTATATGGTTGAGCCAAGGTATGTGCATTGGGTTGCAGTGAAGATATCTTGAGGCACCTGCATGGTACAATTAGATATGGTTTGAAATATGTCTTAGGTGGTGAAGTGAGGTTGCAGGGATATACTGATTCGAATTGGGCTGGGAGTGCAAAGGACAAAAAGAGCATCGCAGTGTGTTGCTTCAGCTTGGGATCAGCTATGAGATTTTGGTTTAGTAGGAAGCAAACTTTTGTCATAGCAAATGCAGACTATATCGCAGCCAGCGCAACAAGTTAGGAAGTAATGTGGCTTCGAAAAATACTTGAAGGGCTACTTGATCAAGAGCTAGAGACAACCTTGATACATTGTAATAATCAAAGTTGTGTTAAGCTTTCAGAGAATCCAATATTTCATGACAGGTCGAAGCACATTGAGATCAAATATCACTTCATCCAAGACATGGTGTAGAAGGTAGCATTGAAGCTCCAATACATATCCACAGATAAGCAAATTGTAGACATTCTCACCAAGCCTTTGTCTAGGGTGAAATTTATATACTTCAGAGACAAGCTTGACATGATGCAGAATGTATCTCTCTCAGAGAGGGAGTGTTGATGTTTTTGCAGGATTGGGCAAATATTCTCCCATGGGGTCATGTTAATTTAACTAGTGGGGAAATGATACATTCACCCATGGAGCCATGCTGATTTGGATAGGGGTGAAGGCCCAGGGAAACTGCAGCATAGGGCAGACATTCTTCATTGGAGCCATGTCGATTTGGCATGCATAGGGTCATGCCAATTTGACTAGGGAAGAATGATACATTCACCCAAAGAAGCCATGTTGATTTGGCTAGAGGTGAATGACCCAGAGGCAGAAATCTCCCATGGGGTCATGCTGATTTGACCAGGGCAGATTGATACATTTACCCATGGGGCCATGCTGATTTGGCTAGGGGTAGATGGCCCAGGACACTCATATTTCCTACTCCGAGATGGAGTGATCTATATCTATAGATGTGCATGTAAGGAGACACTACATCAACATAGCAAGCTCATGAACTTTTCTAGTGGAGGAGAAATTTCAGCTAAGGAGAAATATGATTTCAACCAAGAAGAATTCCTCCCTTGCTATGAGGGAGTGTTGATTTTTGTGTAGCATCGAGAGGTATTCCCACATGACTAAAGGGGCATCAAGTCAGTCGTATATCTATTATGTAATTTTTTATTTTACTAAGACAAGTCGACCAACCATTAAAGGGACGTGTCCTTGGGTTGTCACACCCCTTTGACATGTATAAATAAGATGATGTGATGTCTCATTTGAACACCAACCAAGAGCAAGTCTTTCTTTCTTATCATTCTTCTCTCTTCTTGAGGCCACACGTCTCAAGGAAGGCCGAGTTTGACCAGCAATCTAACCAGCCGCACGTGTGAATAGTTGATTGAAAGTTTGACTGCGAGAAGGTCGCACATGCGAGGTTTTGACCAACCACAGATTGACAACAGGAAGGTTGCATGTGCGGGTTGACCGTAGGATCGAGTTAACTGCAGGGCTGAAGTTGACCACGCAGAGTTGACTACATAATTTCACTATTTAACCAAAATGAAAGAGTTGGTTTGACTTATTTGACCAACATGATCTTGTTGTTTGACTAGGTTTGACTGGTATTTGACTTGGATTATTGGCACATTTTTCTAGACAATGTTGATTTGTAAACCTTGTTGAAGAATAATTTTTTTATGAAACTAGCTCCAAAAATAGAAGAAAAGAGAGATCAACACCTTAGAAATCAGCGACTTCGAGGGGGCAACCTCCAATACATTACATAAATGAACAACTCTTGGATGATACAAATGACAAAACCTCCACCTATATATAGGGGTCCATGGGGTCACAATATAATCCTAACCGACCTAACAATAATAATGTAAGGGAACAATAATAAAAATATGGGGGTTACAGGGGTACAACAATAACAATAAGAGGGCTACACTAATAACAATAAGGGACCACACACAAGTAATATGGGGACCTAACATGCCCCTCTCCTTCAAAAAAGTGTTGTCCTCAACATTTGAGTAGCTTTGGATGCTTCTATATAAAATTCTCATCCTCTCATGTAGAATCTTCAGTGGATAGGTTCTCCACTTAATGAGATACTCTAAAATTGATCGATTTAGTAGCTGTCGAGTTCTTGTTTCCGTGATTGTTTCAGGTTCCAATATGATTTTTCCTTCCTCATCAAGTTCCGGCAATATTGTTTGAACTGGAAGTTTGTCACCTATAACCTTCGTTAAGCATGAAACATGGAAAACTAGATGCACTCGCGAAGAAGCAGGAAGCTCCAATTTGTATGCCATAGTACCAATCTTTTGCAACACCTTGTAAGGACCATAGTATTTTGGCAATAATTTATTATCCCTCTTAGCTTGTTTGAAGGACATTTGTTTGTATGGTTGTAGCCGTAAAAATACCCAGTCTCCTACATCAAAAATTCTCTCGTTGCGATGTTGATCTGCTTGTTGTTTCATTCGATTTTGTGCCAAAATGAGGTTATCCTTTAAAACTTGGAGAACTTGTTGTTGATGCTCGATGTGATCTCCCACTACTTGCACCTTATAATTTTCTCTTAAAGATGATGTGATGGACGGTGGATGATATCCATAAAGTGCCATAAATGGAGTCGCTACAATATGGAAGGAAGTGTTATACCACCATTCAGCCAGAGGTAACCACTTGACCCATTGTGTTTGTTTATCAGATACAAAACAACGAAAATATCCTTACAAACATTTGTTCACTATCTCAGTTTCACCATCAGATTGAGGATGACAAGATGAGCTATGAGCTAGTTGAGTACCCAAACAAGAAAATAATTTCGTCCAAAAATTTCCAGTAAAAATGGGATCTCTGTCGCTTACCATAATCTTTGGGTTTCCATGTAGCTTTTGAATTGTTTCCATAAATGTAGTAGCAACTGTACTTGCTTTAAATGGATGAGATAATGCACAAAGTGTGCATACTTGGTAAGTCTATCAACTACCACCATGATGACACTCTTTCCTTCGGACTTAGGTAAACCTGTGATAAAATCCATTGAAATCTCTTCCCAACGTTGACTTGGAATGGATAAAGGTTGTAGAAGTCCCGGGGTCTTAATTGTCTCAACTTTATTCTGCTGGCAAACCAAACATTTCGTCACAAACTTTTGAATATCAGATTTAAGGCCATCCCAAAAAAATTCTTTCTTCACCCTGTGGTAAGTTTTTAAAAATCCTGAGTGTCCTCCTAAAGGAGAAGTGTGCAATTCCAGAAGAATCTTTTGTTTTAGTTGGGAATTCTTACAAAGATATAAGCGATCTTTATACCATAAGGAATCATTTTTCCAACTAAATGTATCAGATGTACTAGGATCTTGTTTCAACTTTTGAATGAGTGTCCACACTTCTTTGTCTTTCTTCCATTCATTCCTTGCTTCGATTATCCAATCTAGTTGGATAATAGAAATTACACAAAGCAGTGCTTCCACCTCTTCATCCTTTCTTGAGAGTGCATCTACAACAACATTTTGCTTCCCTTTTTTGTAGTTGATTTCAAAGTCATACCCCAACATCTTTGTGACCCATTTTTGCTGCTCTTCTGAAGATAGTATTTGTTCCAAAAAGTGTTTAAGACTATCATGATCAATTTTTACCTTGAAGTGCCTTCCCATTAGGTAAGGTCGCCATTTCTTTAGTGCATGTAGTATTGCCAACATTTCCTTCTCATAAGTAGCTTTCCGAAAATACATTCCTTTGATTGGAGGACTTTCAAAAGCAATGGATCTTCCTTCTTGCATTAAAACAGCACCAATTCCATTTCCTTAGGCATCACATTCCACAATAAAGTTTTTTGTGAAGTCTGGCGTAGCTAAGACCGGTGCTAGGCACATTTCCTCTTTAAGATGTTCAAAGGCCTTAGTTGCTTCAGGAGTCCGTGAAAATGCATCTTTCTTTAATAATGTTGTTAAAGGTGCTGCTATTCTCCCATAATTCTTAACAAACTTGCGATAATACCCTGTTAACCTGAGAAATCCTCGCAACTTCTTTATGGTTGTGGGGACTTTCTATTCCTTAATGGCTTTAATTTTGTTAGGGTCTACCTTAACACCCTCCTAAGATACAATATGACCCAGATATTCCACCTCTTGTACTCCAAAGAAACATTTGGATGTTTTTGCATATAATTGTTTCTCCTCCAATAGTTTGAACACCCTGTCAACATGTTGAACATGATCCTTCCAAGACTTGCTGTAGATTAGTATGTCACCAAAAAATACTAGCACAAATTTTCTAAGGAAGGGTTTGAAAATGGTATTCATCAACCCTTGAAATGTAGAAGGTGCATTGGTAGGACAAAAAGGCATGACCAAAAATTCATAATGACACTCATGAGTTGAAATGTTGTTTTCAGAATATCTTCAGTCTTCATTCTAATTTGATGATATCCTGAACGAAGAACCAACTTGGTAAAATAAATTGCGCCATGTAATTCATCCAATAATTCATCAATCACAGGAATGGGAAATTTATCTTTAATAGTGAGCTTATTGAGCTCCCTATATCAGAACACATACGCCATGATCCATCATTCTTGTGCACCAATACTACTGGAGTAGAGAAAGAACTTTGACTAGGTTGAATTATACCAGCCTCTAACATTCCTGCAATCATACGTTCAATTTCGCTCTTTTGGACATAAGGATATCTGTAAGGCCTAATGTTTGGAGGAACACTTCCTGGAATCAAATGAATAGCATGATCACAATCACAAATAGGTGGGAGTCCTTTGGGAGTTTCAAACACCTTGGAATGATTGTCCAAGACTTTTTGGAGATCTGGAGAAATAGATGCTTTTGATGTTGGAACTTCTAGTGAACATAATTGTGCAATTACACCTCGTTGTTCTTTCTTCAGAAGCTTTGTCATGACATTTGAGCTTATTATCTTTCCCGGCTTCCCTGCGATACCCCGTAATTCGATTTCCTTTTCTTCTGAAAAAAATTTCAAGAAAAGTTCTTGAAAATTAAAAGCTACCGTCCCCAAAGATTGTAACCATTGTACTCCTAGTACAACATCGGCACCTCCCATAGGAATGGAAAGCATTGGACTAGTCAATACATATTCCCCCATGGTTAGCTTAATATTATGGCATTTTCCAGAGCAGTTTATAGTTCCTCCATTTGCAACCATCACTTGACATTCTGGTGCTGGGTATAGGAAACAATTTAATTCCTTGGCTACCTTACAATGAATAAAATTATGGGTGCTACCTGAATCAATCAACACTATTACCTTTTTCTTCTTGATTTGTCCTTTTATCTTGAGAGTTTGAGGAGTAGTAATTCCTGCCAGTGCATTACACGATATGGTCGGATTCATTTCTTCCTCTTCTAGGGCTGGTTCCTGGTGTATATCCTCTTCTTGTTCATTTTCTTCTTCCTCTTCACAATCTATGTAAAGTAATTTCTTCTCAGCACACTTATGACCTTTAGTGTATTTTCTATCACAACTGTAGCAAAGCCCTTTTGCTCTTTTTTCTTCCAATTGTTGTAGTGTCAACCTTGTAGGTTGTGGAAGTCTAGGAGTAGCAACACTTCCATCTTTATAGATGTGTGTGGTAGGCTTCCTTATCGCCATAATTTTACATTCAATTTTTCTTGCTAGCCTGAATGCCTTCTCCAATGAATCCGGTTCCCAAACGTGAACTTCATGTTGGATGTTATCCTTTAAAGTCCCTATGAAGACATCAATCCTGTGTTCCTCTGGAATATCAGTTACCCTTATATTCAATTTTTGGAAGTCCTCAATGTGCTCCACCAATGAACCCTTTTGTTTGAGATTTATCAATTGGATAAAGAAGGTGTTGCTCTTTGTATCCTCATAATGTGCTATCATTTCCTCCGTAAAAATTGGCCAAGTGACAATTTTTTTACGGGAGCAAAGCCATCGATACCATACAAATGTATTTTGTTCTAAATGTAAAGTTACAATACGTACCTTTTGTGTGTTTTGCACATTATTGAGATCAAAATATTGCTCCATCTGTAGTATCCATGTTATCGGATCCTTACCATCAAACTTCCTCATATCCATCTTTGGAATATGGTGGTTCTTCCATCCAACATTAGAGTTTATGAAATCATGATTAACATTTATTTTGTTCTCATTATGAGTTTCCTCTACTATCTTTCCAGCATTAGGAAATATTTCTTGTATCAACTTTGTCAAACTTTCCATGTTTGCTTTTAGATCATTCTTCATGTTTTCCATGTTGTCTTTCATTTTTTCTTCCATGTCATCCATCTTGGCTTCCATGCCAGCTTCCATGCCATCCATCTTGGCTTCCACGCCTTTCTTCAAACCATCCATATTATTCTTCAAACCATACATCTACGCTTCCACGCCTTTCTTCAAAACTTCCATTTCATTTTTTGTTGCTCTTTGTGAGAGCAAAATTTGGTGCACTTGCTCTTGTAATTTTGATAGATCATGTTGCAATTCTTCATCTTCATGAGTCATAGTAGAGTATTCTGAGGGCTTAATGGGTGTTGAATTCTTTTTAGGGGGCATTTTAGAACCCAATATTATGCTCAATAGGCCCTTGGAATCACTTAAAACTGATTTTTCAAACAAGACTTATGCAATTTGAAAAAAAATACACACATTTTTCTTGCTTTGAGGAGCTTGATATTGAAATTGAATTATCTCTATAATTGCGGATCTTCAATATCTGAAATTTGGTCCTGTAGTAGCCCTCTAAATCTTCTTTCGAATGCCACAGGTCTAACCTGATTTGGATACTTCAAGACAAAGTTATGTCGAATCTCCCACAATGACCTAATTATGGACTGGTTCAATAGAGCGCACTTGTACGGCATGACACGTCTCATTGTTTCCTCCTTGGGCTCTGAAATTGATACACAGGAAACTACAGTCTGTGTACTTGCGGCCACATTTTACAAAATTCCAATTCGATGCTCAGAGAGAGTTATGACGACTTTCCCAAGGTCACCTCTTTGAAATGAAATTCGGGAGTCTGAACAAACCCTAACTTCCACAAATCATATCTCCGAAAATATTGCAAACCAAGATCTGAAATTTTTATAGGAAGTTTCTCAGGATTTCGGCTTCGCTCTGTAAAAATTTCAGCTTCTGAACCTTCGTAGAAAAAACTTTATAGCGAAAATGCCACGATGACCTATTTGGAGCAACGAAACCCCAGAATCCAAAGCTCTGATACCAAATGTTATGAAACCAGCTCCAAAAATAAAATAAAAGAGAGATCAACACCTTAAAAATCAGCCACTTCGAGGGGGCAGCCTCCAATACATTACATAAGTGAACAATTCTGGGATGATACAAATGACAAAACCTCCTTCTATATATAGGGGTCCATGGGGTCACAATATAATCCTAGCCAACCTAACAATAATAATGTAAGGGAACAATAATAACAATATGGGGGTTACAAGGATACAACAATAACAATAAAGGAGCTACACTAATAAAAATAAGGGACTACACTATTAATAAGGGGCCCTAACGAATTTCTCCTAAGAAAAGTTGTTGGGTTTTCTCCCAAGTTTGGGTTTCCCAAGGTAAAATTATTGTTTCTATAGAGCATGATTTTTTTTTATGATCTTTACAGTTTCCGTTGCATTTACTCTTGAGATCTTCTGAGTATAATTATTCAACGATAACAATGGCATAAAATATTGTTTGAAAATCATTAGGAAGTAATTATATGGCAGAAAATTCTATTCTACTGTACTTGCCATAGAAGTTCAACACATGCAAGTGTTCATTTATTATGTAATGGAGCATCAAGTGCTCAGGAACCAGGGGATGGCTAATGATGGGGGTGGAGATCATGCTAGGATTTTGCCCACGCACTAATAAATGTCCTGACCAACTTTTGCGTTTTTAACTTTCTTTTTCTTTCATTGTGGGCATTTTATATTTTTTCTGGCCCAAACTGAAGGATGAGGATATGAGGGTGCCAATCCCAATGAACCAATGACCACAAATTCAAAGGATGGATATGAAATCAAGGGAATGGTGGAGAGTGGCAAGTATGGAAGGTTATGGACATGCTATATCAATCCAAGTATCCCAAGTAGTGTTCCTCCCATAACCCTAAGGCCTTAGAGGAGGTCCCACTTGAATAGGGTCAAGAACTAACCTCCCTAGTAAAGTGAGCAAGCATGCTTACATTCAAGATTGATCAATCATCCAGAGTACCCCTTAATCCATGCTAGAATGCCCAAAACATTAAGTAAAATCACATGATTGCAAGATGGTTAATGTACCTGCCGAATAGTGACCCACCTTCCTTCAAAGGAATTCTGAATGGTGAGAGGTGTCTGACCAGTGCAAATGGTGGAGGAATATGGCATATCATCATGTACTAAGAAAATGTAGGGCTGCTGGCTGGCTAGTTTTACAAAGAAGGAAAAAAAAAAATTCTCTTATGGGTTTACCCACTTTTTGGTGTATAACAAGGATCATAATCAAAGTTTACTTACACAAATTAAGAAGCTACAGAATGAAAAGAAGTCACTAAAACACAAATTAGAGCAACTTACCAACAAAGAAACATCGATTAATAAAGAAAGAATGATTGAACCTATGTTTTAAACATATTTTCTGTATAATATAAGACATTTCCTCAAAACAAAATTATACCAAACATGGTACTTGCAACCAGGTAATAATGTTTCCTGCAGCTGTTCTAAAATAAAACAATGTGTTATAAACATATTTATTTGTGACTCAAACAGAAAAGGCAAGAAAACCATGGGCTGAAAAATGGCAAGCATAATAATACTAAGTTGTTATCAATAGGATTTTCATCATCCTTGAGATAAAAGATGCATTACCAACAATGATATAGAGAAAATGCAAGAACACTCAAATATTGATAGTTCAGAACTGGGTTAAAATGTTTTATTTTATGTGTTCAATATAATATATAGTCAAGAATGCTATTTCATTAAGGAAGATTGTAGGTCTATATTTTTCAAGTTGTTGATGTGAATGTTTACTTTCAACTTAAATACCCTTTACGTGTGGTAACTAAATTATGTTAAGACAAACCAAAAGAACTAATTACAAACAACTTTATCAATGAGCGTTTCAATACTATTGCATTCTTGCATGAAAAATATATTTGTGGTCTAGTGTACGTTTCAAAGTTTTGACACCTTGTAATCTTTCACAATTTAAATGAGCTTCTAAAATATTGAGAACATTCTTGACAATAAAAATGTTTTCATGCTTCCAAGAGAACATCGGAAAAGAATTTTTAACCAAATACAATAACTCCCAAACGTGTACCAAAAACATATAACCAGTGCTAAATGTTGATCTAGCTAAATAAATCAAAAGAATGTTACACACCAGTGCTTTAAAGGACAGTAAAAAAATTCAATCAACCAAGAACAAGAAAATTTGACCACAATGTACCTGGGAAATCAATTGTCCCCCAAAAACATTCCCAAACATTGGGGCATCTGGTAAAGTTATTCCACGAAATATGTCAACCTTGGACAGAAAACAGAAAAAGAAGAATTAGAAGAAAATACATAATGCCATCCTTTATTATTCTATTAATATTTTGCCAGTTAGAAGTGCTCCAATTGCAAGTGTATGTGCCATTGGACAAGATATTGATTCTCGATGACCATTGTTTGCATAGGAAGATGTTGAATCGTGGAATTTTGGATGTCAACAATCATGATCGACAAAACTACTTTAGAATGTGTGTGGATTACAGGCGGATGCGTCCCTTACATTGTGAGATGAGTGCCTGGGATGGGTACAAAGATGTCCTCAGCTATTGAGGACATCACTAACTTGTCAAGAGACGTCCCTAGTTAGTAGTAGAAGAAACCCCCCAGGACACCCCCTATGGAAAGGGATCTCCCCACCCAAAAACACAGATCGAAAAAAACATAAACTCTATAGATGTTATGTGGATCACCATTGAGCCATATTTTCTTCCCAGAAACTCTTAACTCTTTTCAATTTCACTTACTTTTAGTGTTCAATAACTTAGTGGGAACATAATATTTGCACGAAACATGTGTACAAGCTTGCAAAACAAGAACGCCTTGAAATGTGACCCTCCTAAAATGGGTATACAAAGGAAATGTGGAATATAAAAAGTACAAGAAACATATAGTTATTTTTGAAGTAGCACACTATCTTGCAAAAGGATAAGCAAGAAAATAACGATGATACACATAAATGGAAGTTTAGAAAGAAATACATGTACATTGTATATTAACTCTAACAAATAATTACATGATGCAAAATCCCATAGCCTGGTGTTATTGACAAATGCCAATCCATACCTTCATACATGATAGAATCTAGTGAAATTGCTACAGTCATGCCAACCGTGAAATCCTGAAAACTATTAAGTCCATTATGGGATACGAAACTTTACTTTCTCCATATGAAGTTTGATGAGGTTGGAAACACTCTCAAACATTCTGAAACAATTAATGGTAATGTTAAAAACTTGAGTAAAAGTTGATATTCTCGTTTATCTTCACCTAAAAGTTGATATTCTACTTTATCTTACCTTTTGTTGCCATCCTCCTTTATCTTACCTGAAAGTTGGCATTCACCTTTATCTCACCATTTCTATCATTTTACTTTAAAAATTTAATACTACCATTAATTACCAAGGTGACAAACTCTCTACAGCTCAATCCCCTATCTATACTTTGTCTTAAAGTATCACTAACATAAATAGGGTGATATTTTCCAATGGGTACCACTCCCTCATGGGCACTTTGGTGGGCCCAGAAACATTCAAAAATGTGTCTAAAACATCATGGGAAAAGGACGAAACATCTTGGACACATTACCTATCTAAAACGGTTATCAACCATACGATAGAATTTTTTCAAATTTGGAAACACATTACAATATGACTAGTGGCATTTCGTACCATTTCAGCGTTTCTAGGTGTTTCTTGTTTTGTTAGGTACTAAGACGAAGCCTAATTAGGTGTTTCATATAGCTTAAGTTTCAATTTATTCTAATAAATTATATAGTTTAGCATAATCTTCTTAAGAAGATGCAAAACTCAATAACCTTCCAACATGATAGTTTAATCCAATTTGTTTGTGTCTTAAGACAAGTATAGAAATGAAATCAACCTCTCCCCAACATGTACATGTTAACTCTCAAGGTTACTCTAACTGTGTTAACACCATGCTATGGGTGCTTCATGAGACTCGGGTAAATGGTGTATGTTCAGCCCCTAAATGATCTGAGATGGATTGGCATTTTACCCAACAAAAGTGCGTGACCCCATAGGAGAATATTTTATCCCATCATCTCTTCTATCCGGCTAGCCAGCAGCCCTGGACAGCACTAAGAATCACCAAGTTAACTATAATAGGGGATTCTTCTCTCCTTATCTCTTATTTATAAAAAGGCTCCTCCCCTAACAATTTGAAATTAAAGACTCTCCTTGCAAGAATAAGAGTTTGCTTCATGAATTTTGTTAAATTTCAAATACCAACCACATTTATTTTCTCACAGCTATTTATTTTATCCCTAGCAATTTACTTATTTACCCAAATAAACACTGAATCACCGAAAAATAAAATAACTGGTACTTTTAACTTCTAGAAATAAATATATGCAATGGAAATTAACTTACAGAAATAAATCACACATTGCAAAAATAATTCACCTACAACAATTCTCCATCATCTATTAATCTCAAAAATTTGGGTTTTCTACCCATAGAGATGCAAGAAAAAATATAATATCCTAAACCTATAACTCTGGTACCACAGAATGAAGTCGGCACAAGGAATTTGACCTCTGGGAACTCAGCCTCCAGAACAAATCAGACTGAAAAAAACATCCCAAATACTCAGCCAGAAAAATCAACCTGCACGCTCCTTGTGTGTCGCTATCATGCACTAAGAAAACTTGGCCCTCCATCAACTCAGCCACCTCTAGATCAAATCAATCTCCCTCCAACAACTCAGACCTGCAATCTCCTCCAATCAGCCTCCTAGATTCCCACTCACACTAAGAGAAAATCGCTCTCTCTTCGTGATGACTCACTCACTTGAGTTCTATGTTCACCTCTTCGCTAGGCTTCCTTTAAAATCTTCATCAAGCCCAAATCCCTAACCTGTAATATCCCCATCGTTGAAAAATGTAACTAGTGTCGATCTTCATAATTGTATTTGAGTCATGATGTAATGTATTTATCAAAAGAAAGAAAAAGAAATTGTATTGACTTATTGTTGATTTTTAATGTACCTTGGACAAGTGGTTTCCCATGGGTTAGTCTCTACCTAGGGAAAAGTATCTAAAATAATTATTTTCCTAAGTGTGAATTTATAAAGTGAAGGTGACTATGTAAGTGGTAAAGTCAATATTAAATTATAAAGTGAAAAGTGACTTTAGACATAAAGTACAATGTGGGTACTTTATTTAATGGGTGAGTTAAAAAATAAAAAGTGAGAATTAAATGCACATTAATTCTCATCCCTTGAATAAATGAATCTGAGCTCTTAGAACTTAGGGTTGCCCAAAAGTCATTTAGGGAAACCAAAGAGGGAAAAGAAAAGAGAAACTGCATTCACTCATTCTTCATGAGCAAATTAGAGAAAGGACACTGAGAGCTGGAGAAAAGTTCTGAAAGAGAAATTTGTTACAGCAAGTTGAAGGAGTGATTTCTGAGCAAAGTTGGGCACAGAAATCAAGGCATAGAAGACAGCAAAAGGTACAGTTCAAACAGCATTTAATGTTGTGAGTTGCACGCAATTCGAGGGCTGTTTTTTAGTAAAAAAATTGGGAAAAAAAAGTTCGTACAGCGGTACGGAAATCCGTACAATCCGTACAGAATTTGTACAGTACCATCCACGTTCGTACAGTATTGTTTCAATTTCAAGTGGGCACAGAAATCGAGGCAAAGTGGGCATGGTTTTTAAGGAGTTTTGGGCTGAAGAGATAAGTTGTTTCTTGTTGTTTTGTTTTTTCTGCATTGTGCAAATGTATTTTTCCTGAACTTGAAAGACAAATAAATTTGAAGAGCTCTCTAACAGGTTTTCCCCGGAGAAGATTGAAGAGGTTTTGCCTGGGTCTAAGTTAACCAAAAATCTGTGTGTATTTTTTATGTGTTGCTGGTCTGTTTATGTCCATATTTATTTTCAGCATGTGTTGACAATCCCATGTGTTTTAATCTGAAAATTTCATTTCCATAATTCTATATGTTGAATGTAAGTTTATGGGAAATGGCATTTAACTGAATGAGAGTAATAAGGTGAAATTAAAACTGAGTTGGGATTGCTGGAAACTTTTTAGTTATCAAATATCAACACTTATTAAAGCATGGGTTTCGTGCTTGGGTCAACTCTTAATAGGTCAAAGCCTCCATTGCAGGCTTCTAGGACATGTGTCAAGAGTCCTTGTCCTTGTCATAATGTAATAGATATGAAAATTTGGTGACCTAAATCCTATTGTAGCAACTGATATTATTTCTTCTAATTTTTAATTCTATTCAACAATTTATCTCTTGTTTCCTACGGCAAATATCGAAATAAATACATTGCAACCTTCACAAATAAAAAATTGTGGAAGAAATAAAGGTTGGAAGAAATGTTAGTACACACGCATAAATTTACACAGTTATTTTTGGACAAATTTCCTCGGAAAACCCCAATGCGAGAAAACCGGTGCAGCAATTGAGGGTTTTTTATTATGCAGCAGTGAAATAATCTGAGTACAACTGGATGCCCAAATTAGCAATCCTACAAAGAAAAACGGGCAAGAAAAATCTAGTGAGGAATTTCCTCACTCCATAGGCGAATCCGAACACTGACCTCAGCTCAAATTGAGTCGTCCAAACTGGCTTTGCGCAGTCACTGCGTCACCCTAGCGCAATCACTTCTATACTTGGCTTGGAACAACTTCACCTCAAGCCGTATAGCCAACTGTTGTCTGGGAAACTGTCTCTCCTGGCCTCTGGAACCTCTACCCAACTTCTGGAACTGAAACTCTGCTTCGTCCAAGCAAATTGAAATTGCCTCTAGAAGCTATTGTGTTGCTCTACGACGGCCTCTCTATGGCTCCTTTGCCTCTCTGCAAATGCACTCACCAGATCTGGAATGCCTCCTCCGTCTTCATTGTCTCTACCCCTCTCTCCCTGCTTCAATCTCATTGACTCTCTCTCCAGCAACTGACAGTTGCTACTCTAGAAATCGATCTCCCAGTAAAATCGAACTATTGAAGTGATTTCTGCATCGACTTCTTCTCATAATCTTTTGTTGAGACTTCAACGGCCAAGATTAGATCTTAATCGGTGGCTAGGATTAACTTGAAGTTGATCCATGTGAGTCTCTAGAACATTCGTACCTTGACTTAATTAATTATGATTAATTAGTCATATTCCTTAAATTTAGATTTAGGAAATATTTAAAAAAACTTACTAATAATCTAATTAATTTCTAGGTGGAATTTTCAGAAACGATTTCTTAGTTTTGGAGATCTCATGTATTCTAGCCTCTCCACAAAATTTCAAGGCTAGAACACATCTGATGCTACAAAAACTAACAATAGACCCTTCTTTTGCTTCTAGAGTCAAGAAAAAAAAATATTTTCATGTAAATTAAGTCTTCTAGGCCTCCTCCACCAAGTCGGCCTCAACCTAGACAAGTCAGCCTCATCAAGGGAATTCGACCTCACAGATTCACAATATATTGGCAACTATTCGACCTCATTTGGAGCATCAACTCAAGAAGTTCGATCTGCAATAACAGTAAAAAGGGTGAGAAATTCAAGGAAGAGGAAGGAAACCCTAACGAAGGAGAACGAAGTCTTTGTCAAGCAAAAGAAGTCGCATTTTCTCTCTCTTTGTCTCACACGTGTGAAGTTGTTTGCTTGTTGGAAGGGCCGAAATTGCAGTACTAAAGCTGGGCCGAAATTTTGAAGTAGTTGGACCAAAATTTTGTCTTTGATGCAATATTGATGCAGTATTGTTGAGGGTGATCTTTGGAGTCTTGAAGAATAGTTTGATGGTTGACTTGGTGGAGTGAGAAGAGTATTTTGTCAAGTCTAAGGTCTTGGTCTATCTGAATTTGATTAGTGGAAGAGTTTGACTGAGCTTTCCCCTAGAGAGGGGTTTTAGCCCTGGCTAAGTGCCTACATCTGGTGTCGTTGATCTTCATGTTTTTATTTGATGATTGCTTGATGAAACAAAGATAAAAGAAGAACATAAAGAGAAGATAATAAGAATATCACAATATAAGAGAATCTTTATGTCTTTCTAATTTTCTAACATGATATCAAAGCTAAGGTGAAGAAGGAAGAAAAAGGTAGCTTGGAGATATACTGAAAGGGTCAAAGGAAAGGATCATATAAGAGGAAGGTCTACTATCTATATCAAGAAAATAAGACGTGACAACGAAGTCTGAAAACAAGCTAGAAGGAGCATCCTACTACAGGGGATGGAAGAAGAGGATAGATCTTATTCTCCCTAAGCATAAAGTGTTGGATCTTGTTCAAGGAAATGTTAAGAAACCTATAGATGATGCAGGAAAGGAGAAATTCAGGGAAGTCGACATCTTTTCCATGAATCTAATAGTAGATGGAGTGAAGGGCAATCTAATCCCATACATATCCAATATAGACTTTGCTCAAGAAATGTATGAAGCCCTCTCCAAGTTATTTACCATCAAGAACATTGGTCAGATAGTTAGCCTCAAGAATGAACTAAGGACAATAAATATGACAAAAGATGATATTGTGTCATCATATTTTGTAAGGATATCTAGAATAAGAGAGGAACTCCAAGCAATTAATGAAGTTGTACCAAAGAAAGAACTTGTAATTGTTGCGCTACTAGGTCTACCAAAATCTTAGAGCTCTTTTGCATCAGTTATTAGCAGTTAGAAGGATACACCAACCTTTGAACAAATGTGGAATGCATGCACTCAAGAAGAAGTTCGCATCTCATTAGTAAATGACAAGAAGGAGGATGAAGAAGAAAACACTTCAAATTCTCCTTCCAAGCTCTGAACAAATGTGGAATGCATGCACTCAAGAAGAAGTTTGCATCTCATTAGTAAATGACAAGAAGGAGGATGAAGAAGAAAACACTTCAAATTCCTACACTACTCATCACAAAAGGAAGGGAGGATACAAGAAATTCAAAGGACCAAAGAAGAAAGTTGATATATCAAATATTGAACATTACAACTGTCATAAGATGGGGCACTACAAGATTCAATGTCCTAAAAATCCAAGAAACAAGAAGAGAGAAAAAGAACATGCAAATGTTATTGATGAAATTCCACACAAGAAAAACAATACTGAAGAATTTGAAGTCAAAGGCTTATTTGTTGAAGTCTCTTAGGGACATTATCCCTTGCATATCCTTCTACTTTAAGTTTTACAATGTTTTCTTTTATGTTTTAATTTTTAGGGTTCATAGATCTAATATGTCTTGTTAGAAATTCTTGAATTTGTTTTGATAAGTTGTAGGTATCCCTCAAAACTTTTATATTAGGAGGACACCTTCACCATTTTACCAAAAGATAAGTATATGGTTCTTTATTTCATCTTTCATATTTGTTTTCCTCCTCACATCGAGATTTGTTTGTATTGTATACTAATAACCTTTTCTTTATATTTTCCCTTGTAGGAAAGCTTGTAGAATACACAAATGTTATGGAGGAAACTTGAAAGGAAAGACTTGAATCATAAAAGAAGTTTTGATGCAAAGGAAGCTATTAATTTTAGATAGCCATGGTATGTTCTACGCTTAATGCAGTTTACATCAATCTTTCTTCTTATTAGCCCGATTCAATTTCAGATAAGCAATCACATAATCATTGAAAGTAAATGCTAATAGAACATAATAATAAATCGATAGAAGACAAGCCAATACATCAAAATTTTCAATTCTTCTTGTTCAGCAAAGATAGAGAGAAATGTTTGTTACAGCAATCAATAGGATGTCCTAGCCAGCAAAGACCTTTTCTAGTCAAACCAGCTCTTCCAACCTCCTAGTAGGTTCAGTTAAACTCGGTCAAACTCGGCCTTTCTTCAATGTCACACAGCCCACAAATCACCCCTCAAAACCAGTCAACGCAAGTCAATTTCTTGCGGTCAAAGATAGTCAACGTTGCGATCAAAGTGTTGCGGTCAAAGTCAACGGATTTCCTCGATTTCTGTGCCCTCCAAAGCGGCCTTCCAAAATCAGATTTCCAGTGTAGAAAACGTAGTCAAATCATGAGGGTTGACCCAAAGTCAACGCTGGTCAACTCTGTCCAGATTTGCCCTAAACCAGTCTGAAAATATCAACAACCTGTTTCACACGTGGGAGAAAGAGAGAAGCCTCCAAAGGCTATACGAACCAATCAGATGAGGAAGAATGTGTGTGCTGAGTTGATGAGCAAATGAGCGTTAAGTCTCTCTAATTTATATCCATCAATGAGGGTGTGTGACACATCTTTTGGGGCTTGTGAGCCTACATTACAATTTTGGCTGACCTTGACAATTTGCACATTTGTGGAAAAATAAATTCAAAATATAAGTTCTGCTCATCCAAACAAGATGATCTTTAGATCAATCTTGCACCTCTCCGAAAGAGGAATCCAACAAAAATATCATCTCCATCATATGAGCAACACAACATGGAGTTTGGACCTAGTTGCCCAAAGTTAACACTCCCTCTCAACTAGGGAGAACTTCATTTGTCCACATGTGCAATCTTGTCATCCAATACCCTCATGTCCTATCATCATCATCATGCAATCCTGTGTCATCCTACTATAACTGCTTTGTTGGATCTTCTCTGCAAACGAACGAGAGTGAGTCACAAAGACATCACTCTCCACTGACCCGAAGTCAGTCTAGAGGTAAAAACCTCAACTAGACTCAAGGGTGAGCCACATACTGACTCGAAGTCAGTTTAAAGGTAAGAACCTCATCCAGACTTGATCCCAGATCAAGGTGTTGGACACATCCCATCCTAGACATAGAGAGCACGACAATCCCTGATGCATCCATCAATCATGCTATCGGTCTTTATCCTCATTTCCCAACTCATTGGCGAAATGAGAGGTACTTCCCATGAGTCCCAGACTCCATGGGTAGGATGCATGTGGGGCATAGATCAAAGAGAGGGTGAACCAGCTCAACATCATAATAGTGGGGAAGAAGCACACCAACAAGGTAAGGTGAACCTCGCCCTGTCAATGCTTATAGCTCCAAGAATTTATCCCCAAGCCCCATGGAGCTCCTAGAGCTCATAGTCCAACTCAGGCGACACCCTTAGGATAGGGTATGTCCATGATACCAAGTTTCTCACGGAAGGTTAAGAATTCGACCTTCCCCAGCGGCTTCATGAGAATATCTGCAACCTTCTCATCAGTCCCAATGTGATGGAGCCTTATGGCGCCTCGCTGTACCATGTCCCGGACAAAGTGGTACCTAATATCAATATGCTTGGATCGGTCATGAAACAAGGGATTCTCAGAAAGATGAATCCCACTTTGGTTATCGCAAAGAATAACGGTGGTATCCAGCGCATGCCCAAACAACGCACTGAAGAGCTTTCTCAACCAAACAGCTTCACAACAGGCCATACTTGCTGCAACGTATTCGGCCTCGACGGTGCTCAAAGCAACCGATTTTTGCTTTCTGCTCATCCAAGATATCGAAGCAGAACCAAGGGTGAAGCAACATCCAAATGTGCTCTTACGATCCACCACACGGCCTACCCAATCAGCATCGATATATCCATGAAGCCTCATACTCCCGGCAACGTATCTCAGCCCATGGTTGATTGTATCCCGAAGATATCTCAAGGGATTCTTGGCACCAATCCAGTGAATGTGATGAGGCTCAACTATGTATTGACTCAACATGTTCACTGCAAAACATATGTCCGAACGTGAGTTCACTAAGAACATCAAGGCCCTCTTGAGTTGACGATACTCAGTGGGATTTCCTTACTCGAGCCGAGCAGCACTTCCATACAACTTCTTAAAGTTGAGTTCCATCGGAGTAGTCACAGACTTGCAGTCCACCATCCCAAATCTCTCTAGCAGCTTCACGACATATTTTCCTTGAGAAAGGAAAATCTCACCTGGCTTTTGCCAGACCTTGAAGCCTAGGAAATAGTGCATTAATCCTGGGTCCTTCATCTCGAACTCGGAAGCTAGCTCCCTCTTACATTGATGAATGAGAGGGTCAACACTTGTCAGGAAGAGATCGTCCACATAGAGAATCAGAATGAGAGGTTTGTCATGATTAACCTTAAAATAAAGGTTTGGATCAGCATCACTTCGAGTGAAGCCCAACTTCATCAAGTAGATATCGATCCTCTCATACCAAGCCCTGGGGGCTTGCTTCAACCCATAGAGGGCTTTCTTCAACCTGCATACATATGTGTCCCTATCTTGGACTTCAAACCCCAGAGGTTGTTCCACATATACCTCTTCCTTGATTAAACCATGTAAAAAGGCAGTCTTCACATTCATCTCATGGAGACTCCATCCTTGCGTTGCGGCAAAGGAAATGATCGATCGGATGGTGGTATAGCGAGCAACAGGTGAAAATATATCATCATAGTCTATGCCTTCCTTTTAAGAGAAGCCTCGGGCAACAAATCTTGCCTTGTACTTTTCAGCACTTCCATCGACTCCATGCTTGATCTTGTAGAGCCATTTCGAGGTGACAATAGATTTATCCTTCGGTCTAGGGACCACATCCCAGACATCATTCTTCATGATCGATTCATATTCCTCGTGCATAGCACCCTTCCAAAATTGATGCTTTACGGCTTCTTCAAAAGTTCCAGGCTCAGATTGTACAATAGTACTCATGGCTGCTAGGTACCCTTGGTACCTATTCGGCTTCTTACTTTCACGGAATGTTCCCCATGGAGCAATATGTCTCTCGGCATCTTCGAGAATGTCTCTTAGCCATGAATGTCTTCTTTTATTTGAAGAGGGTGGATCTACAGGATCCATCGGACCTTCAACATCGGGCATCGGTTCAACCTCCGGTTCTTCCTGCCTTCCAGCGTCTTCTTCTTCTTTGTCGTCCTTTGAGATTGGAAGATTTCTAACCTTCCTGAAGGCAGCATCTTTATCAAAGGTGACAGCATGGCATATCTCCACTTCTCTTTGACCAGGCACATCAGTTCTATATGCCTATGAGGTTTCACTGTAGCCCACAAACATTCCCCTCTTCCCAGAAGCGTCCAGCTTGCTCCTCTTTTCTTTCGGCACACGAAAATAAACGAGACTTCCAAAAACTCGAAAATGAGAGACATTGGACTTCTTACAAGAGAAGACTTCTTCGAGAGTTTTGGAGTCCAATGCGGAATGTGGGCATCTATTTTGAACATACACAGCGGGTGTTGGCAACTTCTCCCCATGGGAACTTCGGAAGACCTTGGTCATAAGCATGGCACGGGCAGCTTCCAAAATGGTTCTATTCTTCCTTTCAGCAACACGATTTTGTTCGAGAGTATACACAGTGATGGTCTCCCTCTTAATGCTGGCTTCCCTACAATAGTCATTGAATTTATTTGACTCAAACTTGGTTCCATTATCAGTCCTCAAAATTTTGATCTTCTTCCCTGTTCGATTTTCAACCAAGGCCTTGAAGGTACAAAACCATTTGAATGCTTCGTCCTTCTTCTTCAAAAAGTATATCCAAGTTTTGCGGGAGAAGTCATCTATAAAAGTGATATAATATAAGCATCCTCCCAAGGATGTTACGGGCAACATACCAGATAGATTAGAATGTATCAATTGCAAAAGATCAAATGTCTTCGTGACACTTGAGGGGAATGGTCCCCTTGTATGCTTTCCTTCAACACAACCTTGACATACACCTTCATGATCATCTTTGAAATTGGGCATCCCTGTCACCACCCTTCCTTGCTTCGGGAAGGGCTTTGAAATGAAGGTGTGCAAACCTTTGGTGCCATAGCTCGGAGAAGGATTGTGTTACAAACTTACATGTCATGGCCCCCAGCGGACTTCCTCCAACTTGATAGAGTGTATCAACTCTAAAACCAAGAGTGAACGCTTCTTTTAAGTTCCTCTTCCAAATGCATACCTTCCCATCGATGAATGCCACCTTGAATCCTTTGTCTTCCATTGCCGAGATAGACACTAGATTCTTCTTCAAGTCAGGTACATACAACACATCTTACAAGTGGAAGACTTGACCTTGATTTAGATGAAGAGTCATAGTTATTGTCCCTTTCATGGAATAGGTGGCATCGTCTCCAAGGATAATTTCCAAATTAGTATCATTTTCAATCAAATCAGAGAGGGCTTCCTTATATCCAGTGAAGTACCTTGAGGCACCACTATCAATCAACCAATTGTCCAGCATATCGGAAGGAGATGCAGTAGAGAGGGCAGATATAAGAGTATATTCATTTTTCCTATCAACAACATTAGATTCATCATACCTGGAATTCCTTGACCTCTTGAAGGTTGTCCATTTCCACTTCGATCAGAGGGAGCCTTCCTCCTTCCTTTAAACATGTTGTTCCTTTGATTTCCATTCCCCCTGAAGTTGTTATTGTTGTTGTAGTCATCATATCCCGAAGAGTCCCTTCTATTAGGCCACTCTCTTGCATACTGACCAAACTTGTTACAAGTATAACATCCTCCTCTTCTTCCTCCTTTGGGACCCACTCTTCCATGATTTTGATTTCTTGGGCCAGCATTGTTCCTCTTCTTTGCATGAGCGGTGAAGGTAGTAGAGTCACTTCCATTCCCATTTGAGGGTTTGTCTCTCTCCATCATTCTTACCTCCTCTTGAGTGCATCTTGTCAACAATTCATCAAAATCAGGAATCACATTATTATTAAGAATAGTAGTATTGAATAGATACCAATCTCAGGGGAGGCCTCGAAGGGCAATGAGAACGAGCTCTCGGCCAGCTATGGCTTCTCCAATATCTAAGAGATAATTCTTGAAATCTGTGAGCCTCATAAAATAGGATTGGATGGATTCTTCTTTGCCCCTCTTGATATTCTTCAACTTGTTCTTCAAAAAGAGAATTTGATTAGCATTGTTAGCACTGAACATGCTAACCAACTTATCATACATCTCCTTGGATGTACCCAGCTCGAAGATATAAGCAACCAAGTGCTTATGAATAGAATCTCTGATGATCCTCTTCGTCTTAACTTCCCCTTTCTTGTATTTTGTCTTAGTGGCAGTCGGTGCATTTGATAGAGGCTCATTGATCTTCCCCTGCACATAATCCATAACATCTTGGTCTTCCAATGCCAAATCCAAAGACATTTTCCAAGCATCATAATCAGACTTGTCAGTCAACTTATCATCAGATTTGAAACCCTTGTATGATTAGGAGGCCATTGATCCCAGTCCTTGATTTTTCAACTTCTTCGGTGATTGCTTTTAACACTATCTTGGGCTTTGTCTTCACCTCAGCTCTGATACCATGTTAATTTTAGAAAACCATGGTATGTTCTATGCTTAACGCAATTTACTTCAATCTTTCTTCTTATTAGCCCGATTCAATTTCAGATAAGCAATCACATAGTCATTGAAAGTAAATGTTGATAGAACATAATAATAAATCGATAGAAGACAAGCCAATACAATAAATCAGAATTTGCAATTCTTATTGTTCAATAAAGATAGAGAGAAACGTTTGTTACAGCAGTCAACAGGATGCCCTAGCCAGCAAAGACTTTTGTTGGTCAAACCGTTGATTTATGGTAGCATCAGATGTGCTCTAGCTGTGTAACTTTTTACATAGGCTTAGACACATGGATTCCATAATACCCAGAAAGGATTTTGGAAAATTCCACTTAGAGATGGTTTAATTAAATTAATTAATCGTTTTTAATGTTTTCCTAAGTCTAAACTTAGGGAAACTGATTAATTAAAGGGTATTAATTAAACCAAGTGTGAATCTTCTAGATAAAGTCATGGATCACCTCCAAGTTAATCCTAGCCCTTGATTATGTTTTTATCTTGGTCGTTGAAGGGTCAACGAAGGATTACAAGGAGGGTGAGGGGCCTATGGAAAACACACATTAGACGGAGAAAGAATCCAAAGATCGATTTCTTCACCTGAGGGAAGAATCGAAGTGATTCTCAATTGCAGAGAGGGGAAAGGAAAAGCTCCAAGAGGGAGAGTTTCTGAAGAAGAGAGAGTAAAGAGAGAGAAGAGAGAAGGGAGCCACAGCAGCAGCGCAGAGATAGCTGAGCAGCAGTTACGCTAGGCCAGCGCAGAGCAGCAAAGGGAGTTTCGATTTTGAGTTGGAGAGGCAGCTGAGGGTTCATCCAATATCCAGAGGGCATTTCTGGAAGGGAAGGAAACTCTTGTCTCACCCAGCAGTAAGCACCAACGTGGTCGGAGACCTTGTGGCTGACAATGATGGAGTGACGGCTGGAGGGCCCTGATCCTACAAAATTACGCAGAGCCATTCAGTGTGGGTGCAGGTCAGTGTCGGAACTTCATGGTGAAGTGACAAGTGTCTCATTAGCCCATTCTCATCAAATTTCTTCAGGTGATTGGTTGATAATTACAATCACACATTTGTACTCAGAAATTCTACATAATAAAGAAACCCTCATATCTGTTGCACTGGTTTTTCCGAGTTGTGTTTTTCCGAGGACAATTGTCCAAAAATAATGGTGTCTATGTGTGAATACTTGTGCTATTTCTTTCATGTTGTTTATTTATCGTGAAGTCTACAACATATTTTATTTGATATTTAACACAGTAAAATGTTAAATAATTGTGTTGAGAACGCAATAGAAGAAATATAATCAGTAGCTACAATAGAATTCTACATTATATAATTTTCACATGGTATCAGAGCTGTCAGATCCAAAGGAAACAGGGCCAAAAAGGAAACTGCGCAAACCAGAAGCTTCAGAAAGGACGCAGCACAGAGAAAAGAAAGCACAGATAAGTATGGCAGACTTAGATGTTTTATCCTCTAGGTTAGAAGAGGATTGTGCATGCTTGTCAAGTTCAGCATCTGCAGGAACCTCATATATTGATAGTGGGGCTTCACCTCATATGACTAGAGTACAAGAATATTTCTCGAGCTATAGGGAGGAGCAAATGAACTTCCAAATCACTATGGGGAATAGCATGAAATGCAGTCCAGTTGGGAGAGGAGCCATAGTGTTTCAGACGGAAGCCGGAACCAGTGTCAAAGTCACAAATGTACTACATGTACCAGGGCTTGGGATGAATTTAATCTCAGTATCCTAGTTGCAGGACAAAGGGTATGACATACACTTTACTAGGAAGAAGGTATATGTCAAGCAATGTTCCACAAGTCCCACAGGTGGGAAGGCGAAGCAAAGGGGCGCGAAGCGCCTATGCAAAGGCTCCTATAGAGTTTTGGGAAACGTGGGAGTGGGGGGACGTCGGGGGTCATAAAAATTATAAAATTTAATATTTATAATGTAACTATATTTCTGCAAGGAATGTATATACAATCATCATACACTTGCATCATGAAAGATAAATCATAAATGATAAAATTACAAATCGATGAATGATGAATCATATAATTGAAACAAATTTAAAAGTTAAAAGTTAAAACATACATCATACAATCATGTATGTAAGTTTGTAAGTTTGTAACTATATAATCATTAATGTAACTACTAACAATGTACAATGAAAATAAAGTTTAAGATATCATATGACATATTATATCGAGATTCAAAATAGAGTTTAAACTGAAGTTTACAACTCAAGTCTGAAACATAAAACTTAAACGCAAATAAGTTATGTCTGAAACATAAAACATAAAACATAACATATGAATATCAAATGATATCATCATAATGATAAATGAGCATAAATGCTCAAATTAATGCCCCACTAGTCTCTGCATCCAACTTCTGCACGAATATATCAAGATCAACCATGTCACCATCTGAATCAGAATCACTTGGATTCTCAAATATGCTAAGTGGCACATCAACTTTTAACACGAAATCATAAACTAAAAGGGGCGGTGAGGGGACGTGAGGGCATGAGGGCGTGAAGAGAAGTGTGCGGGCGTGAGGAAACGTCCTGAAGTCTGAACCGGACGCGAGGAAGAATCTAGACCCCTAGGTGGGCGGGATTAGGTGTAACAACGATGTCAAGCACCCTAGTTGGAAGCAAACAAGGCAGATTGGAGTTAGAAGCAACAGACTATACAGGTTGCAGCTTGAGTCTCCAATGACACTAGTCAGTAGTAATCTTGAAGACAAGAAAGGGTTGAATGAACTTTGGCATAGAAGAATGGGACACTTGCACCATGGTGCATTGAAGATGCTCAGAGAAACAGTTGATGGGGCAACTGTTGTCAGTACGGAGCATGATGATGTATGTCGAGGATGTGTACTTGGGAAGTACGCTAAGGCAACCTTTCCCAGAAGTGAAAACCGAGCAGCAAGCATATTGGGATTGATACACTCAGATATCTCTGTATGTAATATT